>JAFBJR010000504.1:900993-1282256 GCA_016785285.1 Brachirus orientalis | reverse complement strand
AATTGCTTGTGACACCTGTTTCTTCTGTTGGTAGAATAATCAATAGATTTTGATTGGTTCTGCAAAACTGGGTTGTTGTCCTCGGTTCACACATTTACCTCCATTACATTTTCAGCTCTGTTAATTGCACAAAAACAGTATTATCAACCAAGAAACAAGCTGTAGGAGAGTTTTATTCTAATATGACTAAAGGTACAAGTGAACTAAACCCACTAGCATTTGATTTGTTATAAACTTTGAACTGGAATAATTAGGACACCACTGTCAGGTTTAACATTAGTGTGGAGAAAATCTTTATCACTTCATGGTAAAACTGATAACAGCCTGATTTGTATGTATTTAAATTCTTCCAACTCTAACCGGTCTTCACTGACTGTTTCTGTATTTTGAGTTCTCATCATTTTAAATTTAAAAAAAAAATGCAACAAAAATGAACAAGTGAGCAGGGTGCAAGATCTTCTTCCGCATTATGAGTAATGAGCTCTGCTTCCTGCCCCCTTTTCTCCCCTATGAGCTTTACACAACACCATAATAACACCCCCATGGACCAGACCTTTGGTTCCACCTGCCCTGCTTGGCTCTGCTCTCCATAATGTGATGTTTCAGTGTCTTACATTTGCTTTGTCTCTGTGTGTGCATAGCGAAATCTATCGTGCCTCAAGTATAAGGCTTGTAATGTAGAACATTGGGTAGATTTTGTAAAATAACATCAATTTTTCTTTAATTAATATTAATAATTGGTTTGGCTCACTTCTCACTGAGAATTTGCTGTACCTCTGCAAAACATTGAATTGTGATATTTATCTTTGATTTCATCTATTGATGTGGCTCCTCGAGCCCATTGTGGGTTCCGTGAAAGAAGATTTAAAATGATATTCCAGGTGCGGTCACATTGCACGCTACACTTTTATGCTCCACATTGTGATCCCATATTAATTTGGTACCATCTATTATATGAGAGCATAGCTGGTCTGTTCATGTGGGAAAAACAAGCAGTAACCATGGCAACAACATGAATGCCAGGGACACTGTAGCACAAATGACCTATTAATATATGAGGAAAAAAATAAAACTTTCACGGATCTAATTGAAAAAAGGAGTTTTGGTGTTTTGCTGTTTAGTACCCGCTCTGTCGAGGTTCCAAGTGAACTGAGCTGATACTAAACGTGACATCTTGGCCACTGATTGGTCAGTGGAAGAGTCATGAGCGCCATGTCCGACACAGGAATCAAACCGAAGAATGCCAAACTGTAGATCTGCTAAAGACGGAGATTGTGAGCTGAATTGCAACTCGTTCAGCCGCATTTTAGTCCAGTGACTGTGTCAGACGGAGTCTGTGCTCCGGTCATACTGTAACGATTGGGTCTGAGTAGTCAAAGGAGTTCTAAGGACCAGTGTGCGGAGACAGGAGTAAAAGGGAGTAACAAGTTTTATTTACAAAAAATACAAACGTAAAGAGCGGCCAGGCACAGGAACGTGGGGCTAACAACTAAAAAATGGGGGGAAGGCAACTAAGGACGCTGAGGCTGGCCGACTGGCAAGGCAGGACTCAGGAGACAAAAACCAGAACTAGAAAAAGGGAGAACAAAACGCAGTCAGAGAAACAAACATAAAAACCAGATCTAGAAGCTACACAAGCACTAAACAAAATAAAACAGGAAACAAAGGGGAAAAAAAGGGAGAGGCAACTCAAGCCAGACATGAAACATGACACATACAGGAAGTACTGAACTAATCTTTTTAATGAACTGATTCTAATGATGCTGTTCACTGAAAAGAACTGCTTGCCCGTCACTAGTGTGTGTGTGTGTGTGTGTCGCATATAAAGCGATGTCACGGCAGTTTCCTGCTGCTGTGCTGTGATGACCCCGCCCACGTGGAGGAGGTCATGGAAAAACGACGTACCTGATACCAAACCAAGTAGAGTCACTGTGCCGTGCCGTACTGAGCTGTGCTGGAACTGTGTAGTGGAAAAGCGGCATTGTATTATATTTCTTTTAAACCTGTCATCAGACCTCATCAGTAACTGCTCAAGGGTAAAACGCTTTTGTATTTAAAGATTCAAATGGATAATAAATTCTATTTTTTTAATCAGATAAAGGAAGGTCACCTTGAGTTTGTCCTTTTTATTCTGCAGTTGCTCATTTCAAGGGCAGGATTTTAGTATCTTCACGTTTCAATGATTTAAAGTTTAAAGTTCAACAAGGATACAGCTCATTCACTCAAGAAACATTTTTATTATTATTTTATATTAGAAATAGGTAGTTTTTGCACACACACACACACACCCATTAGTGATAGTGAATCTGACCTCAGCATTAAACCCATCCTTATTACACACTTTTTTCTGCACCTGGGGAGCAATGGAATTGGGTGCCTTGCTCAGGGATTTTAACTAATTTATATCCTTATATTCATTTCTGTATAAACCGTTTACAACACAAGTGCAGTCTGACAGTGGACGAGTCTGATACTTGGTGCTAGAGGTAGCTGTTGGCAAACTTTGGCGAAATTGGTGATGTTGGCAGGTGGTGATGATGATGTGATGTCAGCCATTGTTGGACACATTTTGTCTGACTAAAAGACGTTGGTAACGGGGAGAAGAGCATCGTCCTTTGTAGTGTTTAAACTAAACACACAACCTCGGCTCAATAAGTTGGACATTTTGCAACTTCTGATGCATGCAATGCAAGCAAAGGGATTCTGATTGGATTGTTACGGATCTGTTTCAATCTGAATGTCTTAGTCGCTCAGGTAGGATTTCAAAGTGTCTTCTGCGTCACACACTGTGTGATTCAAGCGACAGCAACATTAATGACGTTGAACCGAAGAGATGGAAGCTAATTGGAGGTGTGTTAAGCGGTTGACACTGTGGAAGACAATAGTTTCAGAAACAGGAAGAACACATTAGTGCCTGGTAGCTATTGGGAGAATTGTCCAGCCAGTCTCCTAAAACAGAAAAACAAGAAGCGCTGCACAGGAAATGCAGGTTCTTATCACAATAAGAGGCAGGAAACAGACCCTGACAAATAAGTGCTCTTTTTTGAGCCATAAATTTGAAATACATTTCCTTGCTTTACTGTTGTCCTAATGTCAGTATTGTTTACATTTTAGCTTATGTGGTTTTATATATTTTTATTTTATTTATGTTAACTATTTTATTTATTTATTTATTTAAATAAAAAAACATCAATTTTTATGTGACCATGAAGCAGTCCTCACACTGTATGAGTAACCCAGAGTTTCTGTTACAAAATAAACTTGACTTGCCTGATCCTTGCAAGAATGACTTCGGACTAGTTTAAAAGCGACGCATAAGACTTTCTTGTGACTTACATATGTGTGACTTATGCCCACGTAGTCCCGCTGAACACAGCGAGGTATTCAGTGATCTTTACATTTTTAAGATTTAGTTTTCTTTTAATTTGTTTCAAACTCAGACCTCAGACAACGTGCATACTCGACAAGTAGACAAACAAAGTGGACAAACTGAATCAAACCAACCGAGGAGACCTCTTGAGGGCGAGGAGATCTGATGCATCTGACACGGCGGCCGATTAAGCCTTTACACCTGGCACTGCTTTCTGAGAGGACGGTGTAGAGCACTTTGCGAGAGCACTTTGCTATCGTGTTCACTCGAGTGTTAAATGAATGAAAGTCTGGAACCTTTTAACACAGAGCCACTGGAGAAGGGTAGAGGTGAGGGAGGCTGAGCAGAGATAATTTTCCCTCTTCAGTCTCCTTGCTAACAGATAATGGTCGTCATTTCCTCAGGGGGGAAAAGAAAACAAAAGGCCTTTTCTGGAAAGAGGTGTCCCATTGGGATTAAAACAAACTGTGCTAGTTATGCTTGCACTTCACATGCACTTCTGTGTTCCTGCATGTACCACTGTTAATATATTGTGAAGATCTTTTATTTGTATGGTGAGTCACGGTTACAGTTGCACCCTAACATAACCAGAGATTGAGCCAAATGGTAGAACATCTCTTCTCAGAGTTCTGGAACATTTTTTTAAAGGTTAAAACACCCGGACTTGCATCATACATCATGTTAATTTACCAGTTTTAATGTTGTGACTTTAAAACTGTGGAAACACCAAATATAGCTCAATCATTAATTATGCACACTCGCTGAATTTTATTGCTTTACTATGTTACTCTTTTAATTTTATGTTTTATATCTTGTTATGCTTGTTATTATACTTTGTAAAGCACTTTGGTTGTCTTTAAATGTGCTCTAGAAATAAAGTTGACTTGACTAATAAGGCACAATTCAGTCCAATCACAGTCTCAGAAACAGACATTTACAATGAAACCTGACTAAAATCATGCAAACAAGAGGTCCTGCGATATGGGTTTTTCTGTGGCCAATGCTAGTTTTTGGAAATCAGTTCAGCCAGAAGAACAACATGATACAGAAAGCTGAAACATAAATGCCATTGATTGAACAACATTTATGGTCCATCTCTCCTAATCTGCAGTGTACTTAGTATATATTTTATATTAAAATAATGTAGAAAGTAAATAATAAATACACACATCATGTTACCCAAAAAAAATCCCTTTTTCAGAAATCTACCTCTACCTTATGTGAGCATCAGCTGCGCTTGTTACCAGACATTTTTAAGTGGCTGCCCTCCTGCTCTGAAAGGTGGCACAGCTACCGGTGAGGTACAGTGAGTAGGTGTTGCAGAGGGATCATGCAGAAAGTGATATAGCAACCTCACTGTTCTGTCCTGCTGCTCTGTGTCCTCTCTGTCAAGGACCGCGGCCAATGTTTGTTGTTGGCCATGAGCTCATCGTGTAAAACTGGAGAAAAGCCCAGAAAGAGAGACAGAGGCAAGAGGAGAGATGCAGCAAAAACAAGAGCAGGTAAGGGTTAGAGAGAAGTGATGAACTAAGAAGCTCTTTTGATGTTTATCTGAATTTAGATTAAATCTAAATATAGATATTTAATCTAAGATGATTAAATAAAAACATTTATTAGTTAAAATGTTCCCAACATTCCTTAAATTGATAGAAATCAGTATTTCTGCTTTAGGTAACGTTCCTATAACTTTTTAGGGCAAACCCTCTGTGATACATCAGCGTGAAGAAGGAAATATTCAGAACAACTAGTGAGCAATTACTCGTTATCTATTTCTTTTTTCCTACAAACCTCAATTCCAGTGAAGTTCAGACATTGTGTAAAACATGACTAGAAACAGAAAACAATGATTTGCAAATCTTTTTCAACCTATATTCAGTTGAATACACTTTAAAGAAAAAATATTTAATGTTTAAACTGATAAACTTAATTTCTTTGCAATTTTTTTGCAAATTTTCACTAATTTTGCATTTGATGTCTGCAACACTTTCCAAAAAAGGGGCAGCAAAAGAATAGGACAGTTAAGGAATGGTCAAAGGAATACTTCAGAAAACCATTATCAGTTAACACAGTTTGTTGTCACATCTACAAGTGCAAGTTAAAACTCTACCATGCAAAGTGAAAGCCATATACTGTATCAACAACACCCAGAAACACTAGTGGCTTCTCTGGGCTCCAGCCTCTTACAAAATAAATGTAAAAAATAAATGGCATCAAAGCTGCTCTTTTTCCTTCTTTGTTTCAAATCCTGTTATTTTGTCATGTTTGTGTCTCTATGTCAGTGTAATGTCACTGCGGCTTTCATAGAGATGTGATGGGAGTTGAAAGTTGAGTATTTTCTTTTGAATTGAATATAAATACTAAGCTTCATAGTAAATGTCAAGTACAGTTATTGAGTATCTGAAAACCCGTGGCTAATTTCATCCTGAGAATGCTTCATACTCCTTTCTCCCCTGGTTTACTCTGAGTAGCTTAAGAAAACTATAATCCTCAGGATGATTCTTTAGTGTTCAGTGTACTGCTTTTGAGTATAAGAAGTCTTAATCCATATTTCCAAGAGGGCAAGAAAATAGAGTCGGATAAAATGCAACATATTGACATCTGGTTTCCATGCACACACACATCACAACACTAAACTTCTGCCGGTCACCTCACTCCACTTATCCACCAAGATACTGTATGAACTGCCACCTCCTTCAACCCCCAAGTGCATGATACCGATGTCACTGATCTGCTGTGCTTCATGCACCGTTGTTTGCACTGGGAGCTGCAGAGCTGCTATGTTTCACCTTTGAAAATGACCATTAATAGCATGCTTTTGAATATGCCTTTCAAGTAAATGTCAGGGCTCATCACTATGAACTCATGCATGTGTGAGTCGTGCAAATTATGGCCATTGAAAGCAGTGATGGAAAAAAACAACAAATCAGTGGATTCAGGTGGAGCTTAGTGTCCAGAGTGCTTTTACTTTGCAATGGGTAAAGTGTCTTTGCCACATATTTGTGTTTATAATACAGAGCTCTGTTCTCAAAAAAAAAAAAGCATTAACTAACCTACGTGAGAGCGTGGCTGCTCTAATCTACTGAATGCAAGGCTAAATTAAAAGCGTGATGTTTTGTGTGATGTGGACGCCCCGTTCATGCACAGTGAGGCTCCAGCCTTGTGGACACACTGTGCCATTCCATTTGTGTTGCGAAAGGAGCGATGAACCCAGTCAGGCTTCACACAGCTTGCACTTCGTATTCATGTCAACACTCTGGCTCCAGCAGCGTCCAGTACTGAGTGGACACCAAAGGATCAGGAGGGATTAAGCTCTGTGTGTTTCTGCTGCTGTTTGCTTGGGCTTTGTGGTGGAAGGTCACATTAAGATGGACCTGGCAGTTCATTGGTCAATATGACAGTCCAGACAGGCAGACGGAAACACTCTGTGTGTGTGTGTGAGAGAGAGAGAGAGAATGTCTGTATCCACAAAATGGCTCAAAGCACTGTAGTACATATGCCAGACCTGTAAGTGATGCTGTAACACTGCTACCTCAAAAACGGAGAAGAAGATTTTTTTTTTCATTCTTGTGTCTAAACTGGCTGAGGACCAGGAAGTCTTCTAATGATATTCAGCATCTTTTCAGGCTGACTTTAGTTACTTTTCATTGTCAAACAATCTCCAAACACAAGGCTATGACGATGACGACGATAGTGACGAAGTGACGAAGATAGGGTCAGTTAATTCCAGCACGAGAGAGGTGGGATTATGACATCATCGTTTTTCCAAAGTAGCAAATTCGTTGTCTACACGAAAATGCCAGGGTGTCCTTTTGAGACTTTCCCACTGTGGGAACCGTTTTCTCACTCTCACTCATTTTCTACCGCTTTATCCACTAAGGGTCGCGGGGGGCGCTGGTGCCTATCTCAAGCTGACATAGGGCGAGAGGCAGGGTACACCCTGGACAGGTCACCAGTCCATCACAGGGCCACATAGAGACAGACAACCACTCACTCTCACATCCACACCTACGGGCAATTTGAGTGTCCAATTAACCTAATCCCCAAATCTGCATGTTTGTGGACTGTGGGGGGAAGCCGGAGTGCCCGGTGAGAACCCACGCACCACGGGGTTGTGAACCCGGGACCTCTTGCTGCAAAGGCAAGAGTGGGAACCGTTTTAAGGGCTTAAATTTAAGGGCTCCCAAATTGCCATTGTCGTTTTTTAGTCATAAAAAATAAGGACCAATTGCTTTTACTGGATTCTTTTTCAGCATAAAGTTTCAATACATAGTGTATAAATCAGTTATGTAACACAAACTATTTTACTTTAACAATAATTTAATCAAGTCATTTAAATCAAGAACATTTATATTGCATTTAAAATGGCAAGAATAAATACATACACTTTAATTTAAAAAAACAAACAAACAAACAAAAAACCCAGTTGCTATGTGACGGATTTTATATTAAATCTAGGACCATTTTAAGAGGCCATAGATCATGAAATGGCAGTGATGCATTATATTGATATGTTTGTTGCATTAAACGCTGCTCATTTAATTTAATCAGCTACATTTATTGATATTTCAGACACGTTTGCTTAAGATCATTCCCGTGGACACTTGACTTGTGTAGAGTATGCACAATCAAATTAAAATTTTAATTTTAGTTTCGGCAGTGAATCATTAGTCTTGCAAACCTGTTAAAATGTATTTATTATAATAATCTTAGTTCATATTTCTTTTCTTCGCTGGAAAAACTGCCATGGGGCCCAGTTTATCCCTGTGATTAATAAAACATCTATGATTCATACAAACAAATCGGTCAGTCTGTCAAGCCATATCAGCTGGAGAGAATCTGAAAATGACATCCCACTGTTACTATATGTCAGTGTGGTCAAAAGTTAACGGCTCAATGTACAGAAAGAACATGATAGAAAAACACAATTTAATATTCATAGCATTAGCATTTTATATTCAGGTGATAGAAGGAACAAAGCCTATTTAATTATAACATTCATTATTTTCTTATCTACTTAAAGGGTGCTGGCCTGGGTGAGACATTTAGATGTAAACCTCTAAGAATAAAGACGATAAAACTGTGCCAGACCTTTTTTTTCTTCTTCACTTTCTCATTTTCCAGCTCTCTCTCTTTTTCACTTCCATCACTAATCTACATTTTGCACGGTTAACGTGCTCTGTCTTCTCCTGCTGGAAATTCAAAATGTTAAAGAAGCCGCCCTCTTCCTCATCCTCTGCATATTTTTTATTGTTTTAGTGAGTTCTGCTTTTTAACTTGTTTGCTTAATATTCCAAGGTTCAAAGTCCTTAATGTGATTTTCTGACACCTGAATCCTTCAGGACTTTGTTGATCTTTAAACATAGTCACTGTAGCAACACATCAAACTGACAGACACAGAACGCATATGAATCATTGTCCAGAGCTGCATGTAAATACAAAACTTATGCTGCCTGTTTACTACAGATAGGGGCACCGACTTAATTGAAAGCCTGGTGTAATAGCGAATTGACATTTCACCATTTAGTGATGCATAATTTAGCATCACTTTCAATCAAACAAGCAAGACATCGAAGGTCCCAGCTGTCCACACATTTTAGGGCTGGATTGAAGTTTGGCCTCACTGTTATGCATGCTTCATTTTTTTAATCAGCTTATTTTTTACCTTATATGAGAAATAGGAGCTGCTGCAAGCATGAAAAATAAATATGCAACACTCTTCATAGACCCAAGTGTGAGAAGTACAACCTGATCAAACATAATGTGGAGGAACCTCAGCTTGGCTAACCCCAGACTGTATCTCAGTCTCATTTAAGTATGGCTCTGGAAAGGTTGTAGTCACCTCACACTTCCAAGAGGTTCGTCCAATCTCTACGCAACTGGATAGACCTACAACCAGTCAGATCTATATTCAGGATGACGTATGCAGAGCAACGGAAAATGTGTCAACAAACTTGCTTGTGGTAGTTTTCTAGGAGTGACGGCTATCAGTGCAGTTATGGCGTCCATTGAGCAGCAGCCAAATAAAAAGACAGCTGCTCTTTGGTGGCTGCTCTTCTACAAAACCTGCTAGACTTTGCTTCTCTCCCATCACTGTGTTAAACCCACTGAGGAAAACCCCCCGCATGTGATTGGTTCCCTTTTTTGTGGAGAGTCTGTATTTGGCTATAATTGCATCCTCGGCAGACATTCCTGCAGAGCGAAACCAAATCTCTCAGATATGGCTTGACTATTGAATGGATTAATCGACTACTTGGATAACTTAAAAATAAAAAAAAAAAAAAAAAAAACAATTTGAGTTCAAATGCAGACGTACAGCCTAGGAACACATCACACCGTTTGAATTAATAACCATGTTGTCCAGTAGAGGGCACTCTAAGCTCAGCTTGGCCCGCAGCGTTGGGCAGTGTTTTGCTCTATACCATAGATGACAAAATAACAAATTTACGGAGTTAGCTTGGATGTTAGTTCCAGTGGCTCTTTCAACTAAGCAGTGGAATTTGTTGTGGAGTTAGTGGAGCTAGCAGAGGCATCGCTGTCTGTCAGCAAGTTAGTCACTCTCAGCAGAGATGGAGGGAAAGTGAGATGACTCACTCTGTAATAAACAACAACAACAAAAAAACAACGTCCACAGCATGAAAAAAATAATTGACAATTTGGCACCTGATGATGTAGCTTTTTGTTGACAACATCAAATAAGTAAGACGGCCTGTGACTGAAGGGTTGCCGGTTTGAGTCCCCGCCAGATCAAGGGCTGGGGCTCCCATGAGCAAGTATACTCAATCCCCTAAAAATCATTGCATTTCTCATTTGTATGGGAAAACTTTCCTTTGGCAAGTTGAGACAATTACTTAACAATTAATGCTGTCATCAACAATGAACAATTTCAAACCCCAACAATTATGATGGTGAAGTCACTAAGCATCTGGTGTTGGATGCACATTCAAAAGCAGAATTGTACAAAAATATCTTGCTATTTATCACTGAACAACAAAACACTATAGAGTCTTGATTTTTAAACATTCATTTATGTCATTTATGTTTTTCTGGTTAGGATTTCATCAGTGTTCTTTGTTAATGGGGCTTTTACTGGGAAGCTGAATCATCCATGTGGTTGTCCTCCTCTGCTAAAGAAGAAAACTGGTCAATAATACCAGTCAAAACAGAATTAAGCAGTTTTCAATTAAAAACTTTTAGTTTGTAAGAGTTTGGTTCTAGTATAACAGATGTGCAATGACTTAAATTAATTATCTGGTTTAAGTTTATAAAAGTGATTGTGATTCTTTATACAATAAGAAAGTAAGGATTTCACTTACTGAAAACTTAACTTCATCTACTAATTGCTTTCTATTTTATGTTATTGTTTCTTATAACCTTCACTCAAAGCCTCTATTTGGACAGCAGCCCTTCAGCATTCACATTTTCCTCTTGTGCTGTCAGCTAAACAGCCAAACTTGACGACCTTGCTATACAGAGAGCTGATGAAACCTTCTAACCACCTTGACAACGTCTCATTAAAACAGCCTGGAAATGTCACTCTGATTCCAACCTGTGTGTTACTTGGCTGTTTCCCTCCCCACAGGTGCTCACCTCCAGTCTCCCACTGAAGCTGTTTGGCTGGAGCTCAGCTCTTCCTCCTCCTGCACATAGATTTGGCAGAGAATGCCAAACAATAAATCCCTTCCTTTTCTTGTCACTCATAAAGATTACAAGCCAAGATTATTTATGAGTGTACTCCCCTGCTTTATTGATGATTGCATTGATTTTGGTTCGCCTGTAGGTGGCTATAGTTGGTTTAATATTGCTGATAATCAGCAAAAATAACATTATTGACTATCCCGTGCTTGAACCATTGCATTGCTGACAGGTTTGGTGGATGGATGGATAGATGGATGTGTGGGTGTGACACCGAATCACAAATCCAAGAAGACAATAGATTCCCTGGAGGCTCATCAGATGCCAAAGCACTGCAGTGATGTAAATTACAACTTCATAACTGTTAAAATTTACCACAGTCATGATAATGTTTCTACACTGGCCACGTGATTGCATATATTAAACTAGAGAACTGTGCTGTTTACATGAGCATCATGATATATACAAATGAAATTAAAATACGTGAGTTCATATAGTACACATACTCAGACAGCTGTCTTTAGGCTGGCTTTGTACACTGCCTTTGTCTGCATCAATCTATATTCATGTTCATGTATTTTTGCCTATTGCAGCAAAAGTTGAGCCATGCAAAAGCTTTTTTTTAACAGATGATCTTGCGTTTTTTTTCATGATACTATGTATGTATCATGAAAAAAACACAAGATCATTTGTTAAAAAAACAAACTTATTTACCCTCTTACTGCTTCAGTTACAGCCTCATTGAAGTAAATGAGAGTGTTAATGTCTGTCTTAACACGGTCTCAGTTTTTAAAAGCTATAATGTCATTCGTTGTACCTTTTAATAGTGGCATCCTGCATTAATCTGCCTTGTCACTGACTATATTTTATGTGCTAACAGCTCCATTCCCTGGGTGCAGGCCATTACTGTGAGGGGTTTAAATGGTACTGTTATTGTCGAGGAGACATGAGTAGAGTATGATTTTAATAACAGAGTGATACTGTGGGTATATGCCACACAAGCTAACCTAAGGTTGGTATCCTTCCAGTGAGGATTACACTTTTTACTTGTAATCAGTCATGTTATAAACCACCCAGCTGTTTTTAATAATCTGTAAACCGTACCTTTCGAAGCATGTTGTCATAAAGGCAAGCATCCCTTTTTTAGTTATCTCTCAGACTCCTCTCTTTGTTTTATTATGCCCTACTGCTCTGTTTTGACATTTTGCAGGTCAAAAAGAGGTTGCATTGAAGATAAGTCATAATAACTTCAGCAGTATTATAGATAATCATCGGGGACAGAGTCATTGTGCACAATATACCGAGGCGATCTTTAAAGCACAAAAGTGGAAATGGAAAAATATAAGGTTAGTGGTAATTGTTGAGAAAATTGCTCCAAATTGTTTCTCATTTATTGCAGCTTCTGTCTAACAGCTGCCGAGTGTGAGTCCAAAGAAGGATGAGGATCAGGTGAAGACATGTTTTAAGGTTAGGCTGAGGTTAGGGAGAGGTTAAGGTTAGGGTCAGGGTTACAATTAGGGCACTTTTTATGGTTAAAGTTAGAGTAAGTCTCCAGGAAATGGATGTAAGTCAACGTTCTCTGAAGTCATGGAAATCAGTGTGCGCGTGTGAGATCCCAGTTTTGCTGCACTTTAATTTCTGCATATCCGATTCTCCGTAACAAAACAGTTTCGACCAAGTGTTGTTTGTCAAATTATTCACTTGCAACAATGACATATGTGATTATATGCCATGGATAACCCACTTGAAAGATCCATCATTTCGCAAGTGAACACATTCAATTCTTAACATGAATCCCTATTAACTCAGTTTAATACACCCATGGTTCAGACCTATTGAAAACTGTAGTAGTAAATTAGAGATAGAAATAATGTTTTTCACTTTGAAATCAAAGATGAAAAAGGACTCCACATATGTCTCCTCAGAAGCAGCATGCATGTCTTTCATAGAAGTGACAGTAAACACACGTCTTCATTTCTTACCTGGTGAAATCATCACCGGGAGCAGCCTCTCTGAAGCTGCACAGAAAAGGCTCCCTCACTTGACAGCTCCTGAAGCGTGAGACCTTTTTGTCTTTTTGTAGCTACAAGGATCCAGGTAACATAGATCATCTGTCAATGTCTTGTCAGATGTCCATGAAGAGCCTCGAGGACGCCACGAATTGGGAAGTTAATTTACTTCCTGAAAAACAAGATGGCTTCAGTGAGCTGTTAACAACAGATTTTGTAGAATTTATTCATTTTTTTTTATTTATTATAAATTTTTTTTTTTTTTTTTAACATAGATAAACGAATGTTGTGTGTGCTACATTTACAATGGGTGCAGGTGATCCCAGTGGTAATTAGCAATCAGATACATCAGCTGCTTTTCAAGCAGAGGCAGAGGGACTGTGTGTGTGCGTATGCAAATGTGTTGCTCTAAAAAAGCCTTAGTGGTCAATTTAGAGTGTCCAATTAACCTCTGCATGTTTTTCGACTGTGGGAGGAAACTGGAAAACCCACGGGCTTATTACATTTAATTATTCGATTGATGCATTTCTTCTTTTGTTATGGTGAGAGCAACAAAAACAAGAAACATTAATATTAGGAGCTTTAATAGTTGATAATCTTCATTGAAGTACTTGCGACACCAGTATGTTTAACTTCCGTACAAAGAAATTTTTTATGCAGATTGTTCTTCAAATAGTGTCCGAATGACACCGTGACTTTGGGGGAGGGGGTCTGTTTTCTGGTGGCACCGCCACTAAACTTGTCACATGCACGCACACATGGAAGTGTGTGTGGCAACACGGTATTTTGTAGATGAACTACTCTCACACATCCCATAACTCTCCTGTCATGTCCATACCGTCTTACAACCATGAAAAGCAAGCAGGCACCTGTGTGTCACAACAACAACAGCACAGTATTTTTTATTTATTTTAGGAATAATGTTTAGTGTTGTAATTTGATGGCGCCCTTACTCCCTGTATTACTGTTTTATTGTAAAAGGATTACGGTACGTACAAGACATGAAATCATCAAGTTCCTTGTGAGCGATGCTGATGAGACGGTGGCACATTAGTCCGCACTTTGCAGTTAAATAAATATGCCAAGAGGCAAAAGACAAAAGTTCAAGTATCCTCTACTTCTACTTATCCTCCATACGCAGTAGAAGACTACGCGCTGCAGTAAATAACTCCCCTCTCAACAAATAATACCAAAATAACCAGCACCAACTGTTCCATTTTCGGCAACTGTCCATTGGGGTACCAGAGTAAAATGGTACTGCACAGTCAGCGTGGAGCTAGACTGGCTCCACCCACGACAGTCAGCTGATTGGGCGACATCAAAACATCACTCCGTTGCGGGTGGTGTTTCTGTAGTGCCTGCAGTCTATTCTCATACGAAGCTTGACATATTGTTGAGACAAACAGCCACAAACCAAGCAGAAAAATGAAGAGCTGCTGGATGTCCTCCATCGTGTCGTGTTCGAATGTCATTGTCGTCGCACCGGTACGTCTTCGCTGACACAGCCATCGGGCACAGCCCGCACCACACTGTACTGTACCCAACCGAACCATGCCATGATGGAAACACAGCAAACGCCTCAAAGTAGGCTTGGCTTTCAGGGGAGGTTGTGTCCTGTTCAGAGGAGCTGAGCTCCCCTTCGTTCCTCAATAATTCAAAACATTTGAACGGTTTGCAATCACAATTTGCAACAGCACAATTTGCAGATTTCAATGAGCCCAATTCAATCATGCCACTTTTGATTGGTCTATGTTTAATGACCGCTTGAAGAAAAGGAAATGGGGAAAAAAAGTAACACATACATGTCATATCTTTAAGTTCTCATCCTCATGATGGAGTCGATAATATTTTGATGGTGTCCCGTGGTAATGCTCTGTCATGTTTAAAATGTTTGAGGTCACTCTGGTGAGAATGATGGTTTTATATTAATCCTAGAATGATGCTCCACACAACACTACACCCCATGGCCTATCACACTGACGCTACATCATTGACCACTGGAAAAGGCCCTGTCCTTGATAATAAAACTCTTCTCCATGAGGGTTGAATTATTTTAATTTCTATGAGATATAATAATGTACAGTATTGAATACTTCTCATGCCAGAACTTTCCCAAATAATCATGCCACTTTTGATTGTTCTATGTTTTAAGACAGCTTGAAAAAAAGGAAATGGAAAAAAAAAAAGTAACACATACATGTCATATCATCCTCATGATAGAGTCAATAATGTTTCTATGGGGTCACGTGGTAATGCTCTGTGGTGTTTAAAATGTTTGAGGTCACTCTGGTGAGAATGATGGTTTTATATTAATCCTAGAATGATGCTCCACACAACACTACACCCCATGGCCTATCACACTGACGCTACATCATTGACCACTGGAAAAGGCCCTGTCCTTGATAATAAAACTCTTCTCCATGAGGGTTGAATTATTTTAATTTCTATGAGATATAATAATGTACAGTATTGAATACTTCTCATGCCAGAACATATTGGGATATTGGGAAAAAAAAAAAAACATATCGCTAATCACATTGCAGTCACAATATGTCACAAAATCGCAATTAAATATTTTACCCAAATCATTCAGCCCTATTTTTCAGTTTCAGGTCTTCTCTATTATGTATGTAACTTTCATTATGTGACCTAAGGAAAAAAGGCTGTGGCCACAGCGCATCAACTGTCAAGTATTCAATACTGTACATTATTATATCTCATACAAATTAAAATAACTCAACCCTCATGGAGAAGAGTTTTATTATCAAGGACAGGGCCTTTTCCAGTGGTCAATAATGTAGCGTCTGTATGATAGGCCATGGGGTGTAGTGTGGTGTGGAGCGTCAATCTAGAATTAATATAAAACCATCATTCTAACCAGAGTGACCTTCAACTTGTTTATCTCTGTGAATTGAGAAGAAGTATTCAACATCTTGATGAGGGAAACCCAGGAGGATATGAGCGAGGATAAAGCACTATATTAAATCTGTCAGGAAAAAAAAAAAAGTTTTATGTCGATAGCAGTGTCTTTTGAAAATAACGCATATCGATTTGGCAAAGTGGATCTGAAATTGTTCTTCCCAAGGTCTCGGCGGGAGAGTGCCGTTCCCCTCGGAGCTTTGGCACCGCGAAAGCTTCTTTTTGAAAATTAGACAAAGACAGGCATCGTGGGTAGAGATGTGGGGGGAGAAGAGGACACTGTCAAAATATCTGACATGGCCTTCACTCTGGGCTTTTCTCAGTGGTGTGTCTCTCAGTGGAAGAGTTAGAAAGTAAGATGGACTCTGACTGGCAGCGAGATTGGAAAGCAGAGCAAGAGACATCGAGTAGTAACAAGTTGAAACTGTTTATGTTTCATTTTTTGGTTTTATTTTCTGCTGATGTTTGTGTGTAAATTTGTGTTTGAAGTTATTCTATTCTATTCTATTCTATTCTATTCTATACTTATTTGTGGTTTATCACCAAAGAAACTGTTCACCTGTGATGATGATGATTTTAAGTGGTAAATTGGTCTCTTAGCAGGGATTCACATGCTGACAAGTTTCATTATGGTTCTCTGACTTACATTATGAAAATCTTCTCATGCCAGAACTTTGCCAAATAATAGACATTTATTTCTGTGGGGTTCTATTGTACATTTAAATCAAAGTTGTGGAATGGGTTTTATTATAATGCTTTAAATCCGATTCTTTCTACTGTGTATACAGAGAGACTGTGTTGCCATCTGTCATAATACATATAAGTAAACATCAGGTAAGAAAAGATTCTAAAAGATGAAGAAATATGAATAGTATTTGTCTGGCCAAGAAGAGAAATCAGCAACCTTTAGCTTGTTTCCTTTCATGGGGGTTAAAACAGGTCAGACTCAACACACTTTGTTATTTAAGAAATAAGAGTTTGACCTTTTAAAATCCACAGTATTTTCAGACATTAACAGGTGACCCATGTCAAGAGAACCCTTGAGGCTGCACAGGAGGATACTTTGTTTCATAGTCATTAAGGGTCCACACACACACGAGAGCTTAAATAGAATCTGCATCAGTTTTGAATCATACATGCTTTTTTATCCACAATAGGCTGGCCTTTTGGGAGACCTAAATTGCTATTTTTGACCAAAGAGGTAATAGGGTGAATTTAATATACACAATCAGTATGTTATTTTGGGAAAAAGATGAAGTCGTAGCTCCATCTGTCTCTTTTCCTTTTGGCCCGGTTCATGATCCACGTCTTCTTCTCTGTTTTTGCTGTGTTTCTGCAGCAGCGTTACAGCACCACATACACTCCTGGCATATGTACTACATTGTTTAGGGGGTTTTCTGTGGATGAAAACTTAAGAATGAGAAAGATCAAGTCTGAGGTTTGGCTTTGGCTGTGGAGTTGTGGGCTTGTGCAGCCTTTCTGTTTCGTGTTTTGCCAAATGTATGAAAACCAAGCAAAGCAAACAAACAGGGTTCAAGGCAAAGCTGAATTAATGGGTGGGAGGTTGCATTTTTGAATATGCTTGTGTTTTGCTTTGTGTTTAAAATGGTAAAGGGCAGGTTTGGGGGAAACTCTGAGGGGGATGCAGGTTAGTACCCCAGGAAGAATTGCTCAGAATCACAATGCTTTTACTAGCACTGTATGCTCATAAAATGAAATTCAAATTACCGATTAGATAATTGATAATTGGTGCAAACAAAAACACTGGATAGAATGTAAGACATAAAATTTTATGAGATTAATTGTAAAATAAGTACTTGTAATGATCAGGGGATAGATAGGGTACTGTAGTGATACTGTGGGAAACTTGAGTGGCCTTGGAGATTCACATTCTTTAAGGGTTTTCACTAGTTCATATTTGTTAAGGTGGTCATGTCCAGTTTTTGCAACACATATAGGGCAAAATTTACAGCCTCATTCAAACTTAAAATCAGTAAGAAACAACCATTGCATCACATGTTCTCTCACAATACTCACAGTCGAACACTTAACTTTTCACTGAAAGAGCTCAAATTGTGGCATAAATGTATTTTATTCCCCTTCCCCCTAATCACATGTTTGACCTTTCAGAACATTGCAGAGTGGAGGGCAGCGATTGTCAGAGTATAATTATAACCTGACCTCAGGTCATACCGTATAGCACAGGGGACCCTCGCATATTTTTCAAGGATTATTCACCAACGGAGCCCTGCCGCCATGTGACTGAGAGCAAACAGATGACAAAGCAAAACAGCACAGAGAAGAGCACAAGGGACACCTAGTTCATCAAAGTCACTGAAGCCGGGCCTGCATGATGCCGTATTGTGCTGGTTTCAAACCTGTAATAATGAAATCCATAGAATGTTCCACTGCAAAGAAGAAATAGTTCACTTTAATCCTCTTATAATCAAACCAATTTTGATCCTCTATATCCAGAACAAAGATATGATATTAAATCAAATCCATTATAATCCACTCTACAGCAAACTTAACACTGGAGTCAGGTTTAAAGGGAGTTTCTACCGAATACTCTCCGAAGATTGCTTTCCATTATAATTTCATGTTGAAAACTAATTGGATTTTTAATTAGCTAAATAACACCTTGTTCCCTTGTTAACTGAGAATTTCTATATTGTAAAAAAAAAATAATAATAATTTTCCTAACCTCACTGAGCATGTAGGTGAAGCACAGTAGCTGAGAAGTAAATGTATACAACAGCCCCCCTTTTTTTAGAGCCAGTTTTTGTTTTGTCTATTCCAAAGTACTGTAGAAATACAATGACAGACAACAGCCTGACAGACTCCAGTGGTGGATGGAAAGCCACATCTGTTTCTTGTGTTTACAGTTCCTGTGTGGTTTTTAAATTTACCGCGAGAAATCCCGGGGTAACATTGCACTGGTGGAATGACATTGGAACACAACACAGCAGACAACAATGAAGGACATCCAGCAGCTCTTGTTTTCCTGCTTGGTTTTGCGGCTGTTTTTCTTAACAAGACGTCAAGGTTTGCATGAGAATAGACTGCGGACGCCAAAGAGAGAGACCGCCAAAAATAAACAGGAAAGTCGGTCACCTAATCAGCTGACTGTTGTTGGCAGAGCCGGTATAGCTCCACCCTGACCTAACCGTACCATTTTATTCTGGTACCCCAAGGGAAGGATGCCAGAAAAAATGTACCTATCGATGGAAACACAGCATTACTGTTTGGGATTTCTTCAATACAGTTTCCCCAACGCCTGTTTTTGAAGTAGAGCAGGCAGATGGTTGCAGGCTAATTTCTTGTGGCACCCTGATCATTTTCCAAGAATCCATCTCTACTGGGACCGGTGCTCTAATTTTGTACATCGAGCTTAATAACATGAGCTTCCCCAACAACCACTCATCAGGTGTAAAACTAGCTGGAAAACATAAGGGCGATTGACCGTAATGATATGCTTGTGAATTATTAACTGAGTCCCTGTGGGTTCATTTACATATCAAACTGTAAAGCACAAGGATGGACTGTGCATAACTGACTGTGGGGCAAAATGAAGCAAGAAGTGAAGTCCATATCTTTTTTCCATCAGAGCATGTGTTTTATATTGATGACCCTCAACATTAGATTCTAAATCACTTGTGTTTTATTTCATGTCTTCCTGTTGGATAGTAACAACAACATAATGTAGCCGTTAATGCTGATTATTTGTGATACTGTACACAGCATGAGAACCTTCTGTTGGGTGTACAAATCTAACAGGGAGAATTGACTTTCAAAGTCATCTTTTGTCAAATGGTCTCTAGGATCTCACAGCAGTAGCTCGTTGCAATTTGGCTTAACATGCAAAAGAGAGTATTATAGTGTCAGCAGATAGGCGACGGCTTCAGGAAACACCTTAAAATCACAACTACAAAGCATGAGTGGCATTGGAGCAGCCAGTTTTTGCTTATAACACAGGGGAAGAAGGATGGATGTAGTGATAAAACCTGATGTCTATAAAAGAAGTTATTTTTCAGTGAATGTATGTGGATTTAAAAGGTGTTTGTTAGAATTGTTTGCTAAGAGAACTGCAGCACTGTTTTAGACAAGTTTTATTATTGCCACACAGCAGAGTGGGTGGTAATTGTTTACCAATTAATTAGCAGCACAGTATGGTAGCTCAGTTTCCATGCAAAAAAAAACAAAACACAGAAACAATGTATGTTGTTAGTTTGACACAAAAAGGCTGAACAAAGGCTGAAATGTGTAGGATATACTGTATATAATACATACAGTCAGGTATCCTCACATAGCAAGTTTTTTGGATTGATGCAAAACAGTCTGGTCTGGTTTTAGTGCAGATGGTGCAGATGATGGATCCTACTAATTAGATAATGGTGAGTCCTTGACTTGTTCAACATTTTTTAATGAAATGTTTGTCATGAGCTGCCCTGCCTTGCCCTTGCGTCCTCCTGCCTGCTGCATCCCTCTTTGCAATCAAACTCACCTGCACCGTGAGCAGGACTGGACTGGGATAAAAAATCAGCCCGGGCATTTTGAACCGAGGCCGGCCCACCAGGTATTGATGGAAAGACAATGAAGCCTGTGAATGAAAACAAACTTTCTCGTGACAATGCTTGTACACTGCCTTGTTGGTATATACGTACTTGTCTAATAAACTTAACCCTACACCGTCCTGCCATTTTATACAGTAGACCAAGCAGCCTTTTGGTTTCCACTAAGTAGTTTGTTGATGAATATTAAAATCAATAAATGACAGATTTAATGATATTTTCATATTTTCATATTTATTCACCACATCAATAAACAGCCGTGTTGGTCAGTATTGGCCAGGTTTAATTATAATTTTAGGTGTAGGGCCACAAGACATCGACTGGCATCTTGCGTCTTGCATTGTTATTTGCTGACCCAGGTGCAAATCTAAACTGCTTAGTGTAAAATATTGAAATTATGCAGGTCGATACATGGATAATTATGATCAGGATACACACACGATAAAGAAAAATAGAATCAGCATATCTACTGCCTCTCTGGTCAAACACTGGCTATAGCTTTCATTTTTGGCCATTGGCTTTCATGGTCCACTCTTGCTTCACACGCTTTCGTCATTCTCTTGTCTGATCAGTGTGAGGCTCCTTCTCCGCCACTTGAAGCGTGGTCTGAGCGATTGAGAGGCTCATCTCATTGAGCACCTCCAAACCACACCCCCTGCACTGCTGCCCACTCTCCCTCTCTCACGTCTCAGCCGAATTGGCCTTTTTCAAAATTAGACATTGGGCAGGATTTGTTTAGTCACCCTTTTAACTTTGTGTATTCTGAGGATCATCTTAAAGACTGTAAAATATTCCATTTTATAAATAGTCTGATTAACTCTCTGACTGCTTTATAAATTGTTTTCCCTCTTGCTCTGTCTTCCACTTCCATCTCTCGCTATGCTTTTCCTTTCCTCCAAGTAGAAAGCATTTGCATTTGGGTCGGTAAACCACTGCTGACAGCTGGAGTTCAAACTCCAGCACTGAGGCACTTGGCTGAACAATTCTCCTGCGACGGAATATAACCGCCAGCCGAAACAATTTGATCATCTCATGTGGAGTCGCTGCTGAAAAACTTAACACTAAATAAGAGAAAGTCTTTGCAGAGTGCTCCTTCGATGAATCGGATCAAAAACGTTGGGGTGGGAGTCCCTTCACAGCAGTTGCATGTCAATCTATGACAGAGGAGATACTGTATGCTCAGCTCTGCGTGCTATTGCTGTACAAAGAGGTTTATGGTTCAGTGGACATGTTTGAGATTAAACCCTCCAGTGGGTTGATTATATATCCATGAGAGAAGGCGAAGCTCCCACATCAGCTTACACTGCAGCAAGTTCGTTCCATGACTTTCCCTGTGCCTCATTTCATCTGCAGGGGGGTGGAAACAATAACACCTGCACAATGTATGTAACTCAGTCCATGACAATAACCTTGCAATAATTACTTTGTGATGAGATAGCAGCAGAGAGGTGTTGATTGAACACAGTATGTTGTTAGATTGAACGCTTTTCCGCCTTGTTTCTGTTTCCCTTTGTGTTTCTCACATCAGTGATCAGATGAAAGTTCATTACAGTACACCTCACTCTTGTTATCATCTGACACTTGAAGAAAAGGAGAATTGCTGCTGCCCTTTACTATGAAAAGACATCACAAGGTTTACATTTCATTTCATTTAAATACAGCAACATCTCTCATAATGATATTTAGTTGCAGGCTAAAAAAATAAAAGCTCAGGAAGTAGTACATTTTTTGTCATCGCGCTGTTTTGTCTTTCTGTCGGCACTTAATGTTGTTTTTGCTGTACTTTCGGCAGAAATTATATAAGCCATCTATCATTATAATCAAGGCTTACTGCTCCAATGTTGAAGCAAACAAGACTGATAAGAGCTTTGATTCTATATAATTATAAAATCAGTGTGTACATTCAAAACCCAAGGAAACTGTGAAAGTATCACATAGTTCACTGGAGCAGCACAGGAAAATGTGAGAACATACAGTAAATAACATGGTGAGATAACGTAATGAATAATGTGTGACAGCTACAGTATATCATCAATACTGGAAAGACAACCGGGGAAAAGTATACTGTGGCCATTTTAACTTTTTCCTCAGGAAATGTAAAGGAAAAAAGCGTTAAGAGTGTGCACAGAAGTGTTAAAACACAACACAAACTGAAAACACGGTCAATATTCTGTGATCACTTACAAATGACTTAAGCATTCACTGGTTACTTGCATTCCCCAGCACATGGAATATAATCTTGTTTCTCTAATCTCTAGTTTAATCATTTACCATTCATAAAAGTTTATCTCCATCAAATCCAGCTTTGGATCTCTACTCTTTCAATTGGCGGATGATATAAGTTGATTATATAAGGTGAAAAAAAAACAAGTGTTGAGATCGTCTCCAGCATGTGAAAAGTGGAAATGCTGTTGCGCTGACTGTGTGTTAACAGTGGGTGTTTTGAAGTGAGAGTCTGCGTTCTTATTGCCTTCAGTGTTCTTCAAAGGGAGCTAAATACGTCAGTGTCTTCCTGTGTATGGTTTGACATGTTGAGAAACCAACAGGATTATGCTCCAGTTATTTCAATGTAGGATTGTTTCTGACAGAAACCAGCGCAGTGCTAAGCCTGATGTTTCGTTGTCATGTGCTATTGTACTGTGTATTGTGTGAGGTTGCTCTGGTTATTTGTAGGGATGAGCCAATACGATACTCAATATCGGTATTGTTCCATTTGTGGACAAACTAATTGGATCAATAATCTGACACATCCATAAACCTTGAAAATGGTGTAAATGCGTCACTAAAATGAAGCGACATGCTGTAAATAGAGATGTTCGCCACTGCTATTATGTGGCAAGGACCTGAGTGAGGGCTGTAAATGCCAGCCACGCAGATGGAGCTTTGTGTTTTAGAAATGGCTGGTTATACCTGGGTAGTAAAGGCATCAGCACAGATGTGGTATTACCAGCTAAGGTGATTAAGAGACTTAACTGTATCAGACCTATTTTTGCTCATGTTGTGATATCTGTATCGTGCTGGACGCTAAATAAAGGGTATCAAACCATCCCCAGTTATTTGTCATGCAGTAAATAATGTATTCTCCATGGCTGTTTTCATTTGAAATTCTGACAGACACAGGCATACAATGAATACAATGTGTGAAAACGGGCTCATGAATTTAGCAGTTGAGAGGTTTTAATGCTGCCAGATATACATTATTTATCTCAGTCACAAACTCTCCCCTATATATTTGTTTCATTGTTGGAAAGGGTTTATATTTTTGTCGCAGTGGTGTTCCCAACAAATTCTAAGCAGGAAAACACTCGGTGAATACTGCATCTCTGTTGGCACGGCTGCACAGAAGTAGAGAATTCTGCATGGGTTTGCCCTTTGTGACCAGAGGCTGAAGCTGTGACTGTCAGCTGTAGTTTGAGTCAGACTTGTAACCTTTGCTGTGTGTCATTCTCTGTCTCATTCTCCCTTAGACATAAACTGGTCTAAAATGGAAAACACTGATTAGTGGCCTTTACTGTATGACTGGTTGTTGTTGTTTGTTTAGTTTTTTTTTTCTGAGTTTGCATGTTTCCCTCTCACATTCCAAGGATGTGCAGGTGAAGTTACTTGGTGTGAACTGTTGTCTGTCTTAAAGTTTAGTGATCTTGTGAAATAAATGTGACTCTTCTTTCTCCAAAACTACCACATTTAAATGTCAGTGTAATCACAACTGCAAGTTCTGATTTGAAATATAAACATTGGAACTCATGTGGTATGGATTTGGATGACTGGTTAGTTGTCCATGGTGTAGCCACTTCTCATTCAGTGCCAGGCCAGTGAGTGTAGCTAATGGATAAAATGGTAGTACACAAAGAAAACGATTCTGTCATCAGTATCCAATTTCCATGCTTCCGAATAACCAGCTTGACTATATTATAATTTTTTTCAAATTTATAATATATTCAAAATGGTCACAGAAAAACAGGGGTGCAGTGCCTCAACATAGGGCACAAACTCACTGTGTATGTCTTTTAGTACTTTTATGTCACAGCTTAATTTGCAGGATTATTTATGAGAATTCTCAACAAAAACACAACTGATTTAACCTGCCACACATTTGCATATTATCACAGAACAGTATCACTAAATTTAACTATAGATTCTTATTCTGCTTCACCTCATTTACAGTATTTTACTTGTGGTTTGGAGCTGTTTGTATTAGCATTCATCATATTTATTTAAGAACACTGGTACATTTTGTTTCATTACAAATGTAAAGACAACATGGTGTGGGAGAAATGTGTTTGCTCTGAGATGGTTAAGTGTGATATTCATCAGTGTGGAGATTCTCTGGACAGTACATTAGTGAATAAAATGGAAGGGGGGAGGGGGGGGACACATTTTAGGAGTTTGCAACGCAGCCAAGAAACTAAACTTGTCTGGGGAAATTATCCTGTGTGTAAGCCTTTACAATCCAGAATGCATGCTCCATATTATAAACAATGTTCAGCTATATATTGTCCTTCAGCTTGACTTACAGATCCATGCCACAGAAGTATTTTATGGTCTGGATGATGTACTCTTTATCAAGAGTGATTCAGTGTTAACAGACCTCTCATTCTCAGAACGGCCATGCCATTGACCCCAGCCCCAGCCATGGCTATAAATAATGTAGAGCAGCTTTAACTTCTCAATACATCACAAGGCCTATCGTCTCTGAGTAAATCTACTAAACAGTTGTTTTAAAAGTCTGATTTATGTTTCTCTGTCTCTTAAGGAGCTTATCTGCATCCTGTGACGTGCAGTTAGGATTAATTTGATTTCCAATCACAGGGTATGAAAGAGAGAAGGAAAGGAAGAAGATAACAGACATGTAGGAAGTTCCTGATGGCTGATGTGACTTAAATAATTTTAATTAAAGCTGATTGGTATTCATATTACAGTGCGGTCATGTTGCCAAAAAACCTTGACAACTCCCACGCTTCCCACACTTCCCTCCTTTCATGCCAACATACTAATTAATAAATCCTCCTTGGGTAGCTATTGGCTCTGATTAGATCTTCATACTTGTCCTTACACACTCATGATGGAAAAAATAACAGCCAGTTTAAGCTTAATTTAATTGTCTATATGTGCTGCAGCCTGCACCGGCTTCAAAAAAGAAAGTGTAATTGTTTTTGAAAGATGTCATAGGTTGGCTGTCAAATCATGGACAGGAATGACAGACACTTAAAAGTCTTGAAGGTGGATCGCTGCAGAACAATACCAGTTAATGGCTGCTGTCTACCTGTCTGACTGCTGCTCTAATGAGGGATAAAATCTAATTATCTGATGAAGCATTCTGACCTTTAAAGATTTTGTTGCCGCGAAATGTTTTCATCCTCTGTGGTGTCAGTCTGAAGCCAGAAAGGACAGACTTCCAAGAGAAATAAAAGGCTCAACGAATACAACTAAGACAAGGCAGGGTGGATGGAGAACAGGAAAATATGGGGAGTTAAAGGAAAAGGTGAACAGTGTGAGATGAAAATAAGATGTACAAGAAAGAAGAATGAAAGTAAGCTCACTAGATCCTTTCTGTTATCCAAAAATTTGTTTTCCATTCACTGTCTCGCTGTATGTTCATCATCTGCCTTCCTCATTTATGAGTCACTTGTTTCTTCACATTTTTCATTGTGAAAAATCAATGTTTTCCTTTGAGAATTGCAGGAAAACATGGGTTCTCAATCTTGGGTCACCCACCATAGACAGTAGTAAATATTCATGGGACTGAGGCTTATGCCAAACCAAAGTACATTTCCAAAGTTATAGCCCGTGACTGATAGAAATAGGGACATCCTTGCTTCAAAGGGGTTATTGTGATGAGATGCAGTCTTATTAAATGTTGTAACAGAAGTTTGAGAGGCATGTAGACAGAAGTCCCAAAGTAAACATTGTTGTAAGTCACATCACAAACTAAAACACCTAAAAAATGGCAAGATGTGTATAGAAATATTCCATGTTATGGACCTTCAAAACTTAGTGAGTTGCAGCATGTTATATATTTGGACATATTTTGTCATCTGGTGCATTGGCTAACATTGACACATCCAGTTTACATGTTCACTCCGGTTCATGCAGATTGGGGATAAAGGTTAATTGAACACACTAAATTGACAGTTGCGTGAGACTGAATGGTTGTTCATCTCTGTGTGCTGGGCCAGTGATCTGTCCAGATTACATCCTGACTTTGTCCCTATGTCAGCTGAGATTGGCTCCAGCTCCAGCAAACCTCAAGTGGAGGATAAAGTGGTAGAAAAATGGAGGGGATGTCTTCTTTTTATCAGGGGAAATCAACCAACACAGGAGCTCTTCACGCTTTTGCTGTGTGGTCGCAAATGTTTGAGCACACTGCCACAACCTACTGGAATGGAATGTGTGACACAGAGTACTGATGTGGACCCTTATTTTTAGTATGAATGGAACCATGGCCATGTACATGCAAGTGGAAATGCATATCTGCGGACACGGAATCGAAAAAAAAAGTGTGGAGAAGCCCTTAATGTCCTTTCTATATTCATCTGAACTGAAGATGGACATTTGGAATGTTACAGCGAAAGTGCTGTGGCTTCAATAACCACTCTTCTCTTGCTGTATAGGGGGAAAAAAAAGTCAAAATGTCAGGGAAAGACTCATGATGTCATTATTAGCTTGTCATATTTCTGCCTCCCATTACATACACACACTGTATATGACAAATGTTTCCAGATTCTTCCAGTGAGATTGGGAAATAACTCACTCTTAATTTACTTGAGCTCACACACATGCATATGTATACACATACACATACACACGCACACACACCAAGCAGTATCTCAGACTGCTGGGGAAATTGGAGACGGCTCCGTCTTTATTAGGGCGAGGCAGATGGTGTCCCATATTGGTACTGATGGGAAATGGGGAAAGATGAGTCATCTGACTGTATCGAGCTGCAGGTTTGAGAGATGTGGAGTGTGTGAACCAGCCTTTATGTGTTGGTGCCAGAGTGTGTGTGCATTGTACTCGACAAAAAGAGGAGGTGAAAACAGGAGAGGGCGTCAAGTCATGCCACTTTGGTATTGTTAATAATTTTAAAAATTATTAACAAGTGAATCAGTGAATCAAGGAGATTGTGACATTTGGCACTCTACCTTTCCACGGTATGTTCACTAATCATAAGAATGATTGGCTAATTGCCCAAATAATGTGTCTCTATCAAGAGGACTCTTTATGTTTTGTTTGTTTGTTTGTTTTTAAAAAACTAGATATAAGCTGGTGGTGCCAAACACACAGAATTGTGGCAGTGGATCAGGGTGTTAACTTTGCCGACAGTCAGCACCTACTAGACTAGACAAAGCGTAAATCAGGCAATATGTCAGACAACTGCCAGGAGTTTCCATCATAAAAGTGAAGAGAGAGCATTATACTGGATCCCCCCAGATCCAGAGAGAAGGCAGAGGTGAATCACTGCTGTGAAACATGCTCACAGCGAGCGGAAGAAGACGGAAGGGAAGTTAATCAGGAAGCTGAAGATGTCAGTGCGGGTCTGGAATACTGTCCTCTCCATCTGTTTCCAAACTGGGGGCATTACAAGGATCAGATTTATTTGATATGTCATGTTTTGTGATATATCGGTCAATATCTGTGGATTGAAAGTTCACAGTCAACTCCAAACAGGTTGAATCCAACACCGGCAGTCTCTGCATCTATGCTACTTTACCATTATACAGTTCTAGCATAACTCGCCTCTACTCAACTGTTCTCAGTTTGGGAATCAGGCACGTCTTTCTCATAGTACCTCCTCAACATGGCCATGGCTGCGCAAAACTGCTGTGACGTTTTATACGTGATGTGTGTCTCTCTCTCTGGATCCCCTTGTCAGCCACCAAACACCGGAACATCTGCACCTTATCGACGGACCAGTGTATGCTCACTCACTTTTTTAAGAAAATGGCGGGCTTGATTCCTGTGTCGGATGACGCGCTCATGACTCTTTCAGTGACTGCACTCTCTGACCAATCAGGGGCAGGAAGTCTGCTGACATCACATTGTAGTATTGGCTGGCAAGGCAGGTACCAAAAAAAGTACCAGGGACCAGTTACCATCCCTAATGGAAAAGCAAAAAAAGCAAGTAGTGTTAGAACTGTGTAATGGAAAAGCTCCATTAGGCTGCCAATGTGGTGGTTCATAGAAACCGAGGTCACATGACGTCCTATGCTCTAATTTCACATAAATATAGCGGAAACTGTATTACTTCTAGCGATATTTCTGTCTGAATACAGATGCAAACAAAAGCTTTAATATGACTTGCCACAAAGTCATCTAAATTACTAGATGACATCTTTGCTCATTTCATTTCATTTTCTACTCCAGCCAAAAGAAAAAAAAGAAATTCTGTCATCTCTCTCTTTCCACTTTCCACATTTCCTCCTACCACATTCAAACTGATACAATGGAGAACATCTTGGATAGATGCGATAGTTAAAATATAATAAATGGAATAGTTTTGCATCTTAACAAACCTCAATTTGAAACTGATTTGCTTTGCTGCAGGGCTTTTTAACTGACCATTTTAGGCTTACTGTTAGAAATGTGTCAGTGCTACTCGAACTTGATGCCTGACTCTGCAAAGACAGCAGTTTACCTTGCTGGGATTTAGTTTCCAGCTGAGAGAGTTGGAGTTTCTGTGTGTTGAGTGTCCTTGACGTTGGAGAGGTTAAATGTAGTGAGTCACACTATGGCTGTGTTTCTACTCACTGACAGAAAGAGAGAAGCTTCAGTCTTTGGAGGGCAACCTTATTTTTTTACAGCGTCATGGTTGTTTATGTCACCCTCAAGATCCCCATATGGCTGTGAGAGCAGGTCAGATCAAAGTAGCAAACCTCAGCAACCATCTGGCTCCATATTTGTCAAAATGTCAGGTGGGTTTGATTCTCTGCCCTTCAGGTTCCTGTTGCTTTTCTTTTGTTGTGTGTGTGTGTGTGTGTGTATCCTGCATGACTCTGCTTTTTCTCTGAGTGACACATGCCTGCCAGCTCCTGCAGGGCATCTCTAACCTTTGCTGTCACCTCATTCCTGACAGCTATTCAGTCATTATAATCAACTTCTTTCTCACTTTAACTTTCTTTGTTTTTGTCCATCACTCATTCTGTTCTTTGCTTCTATCTGGTTTGTCTGTCTCTCTGCAATTTCCCTGTTGCCGCCATCAACTGCAAGGCATCATTTATAAATCTCACATCAAAACTGAGTTTGCTTTGTTTTCTGTAGCAAAACAACTGATCCAATTGTCATTTCTGTTTCTTCTTTTGGGTTTAAATGACAGTTTGCAATTACAGTGTGTAGCTTTGATATAGTCTCATTACTGCAATCAGCTGGTGTCAGTTAACTCCTGTAAAGTCCACTTGGTCAGATTACTGTTATCAGCCCAGACTTCCTGCCTTGTCCACTTCCTTAACATTTTCAGTGCTTTTTCCTCCGGTTAATCCTGAGCTCCTTATTTCTTTAAGCATCACCTTTCTTCCAAAATCATAGTGCAGCACATGGCCTAAAGCTAAATATAAAGCTAAAATCATGGTGAATAAGAATATTTTGGTCATACATTGCTTTCCCTTGTGGATTATTTTTCTGGTGCTGTGGGTTGCGAATTGAGGCTACACAATGGTATGCGTTATTCAGCTTTGGCCTTTTGGGAGAATTTGGCCTTTTTCAGTTAACCTTTGGTTATCATTTCAACCTGTAATGAGTAACAAAATGAACTGTCATCATTCCATTCCATTTACTTTTGCACATAACCTAAAGAAATGGTACAGTATGCATTTTAGTTGATTTTAGTCCATTCAATATCTTAGAAAGTAGACTGTTCTGCAGTTTCTCTTATTTCCACTGGGACATCTCAGTCTGGATTCCTTGCAATAAAACAAAAGCTTATTTACTCACAACAGATTACTTGTTTTATTGTTTCAGTGCAGCAGAGTATCATCACCAGTTGTTAAGTCAATGTCGTCTTGATCTGCAGCTAGCGACTACACTGAGGAGGAATGGTAATTGAATCACCTGTCATGGCCTTGGCCTCTCTCTCCATGCGGGAGCTCCTCTGTGTCCGGACTGCCAGAAAGTCATTACAACAAATTAGTTATTCTGGAGCCACGCCAACTCTCTTCTGTGTCATACTCATGCTTTGTGCCCAGTGCCAGGCTCTCATAAAGATCAATACACATTGCTGCAAATATGGTTGATGAATTAGATATAAATCACATATCTCTTGGTATAGGGTGTGTGTTTTTATTTTATACACCCTTGCTTGTGTGTTCATGTTTGGCTGCAGTATGTAATCAAGACTTAACGATCCTCCTGTTACCCAGGTGACAGGGAAATGACAGGATCATCATCTTTTTATTAAGAACGCGTGGCCGACTGTATTTAGTCACAAATGCTAATATAGGCTCAAATGAACACAGGTGCTCTCTCTCTTTTTCTACCATACAGTGGACTCTCCTTTTACTTAATGCTGTTTATCATGTCAACATTGTGGTTTTGCGCAACACATAATTCACTTGCCGTCGGTAGATTAACTACCTGAAACTTAATGAAAGGTTGTGCAACTGTGGGTCACTGAAAAGGCAATGGACACTTATGGACTTTGTTAGCCTCTTAATTAAGCTAGTAGTGGATGTGCTGAATGGTTAACTGTGGATGTTGTGAACTGAGGGTTCTAAAAAATGCATGTGAAGCTGATGGGTATCAGGCCAAAAAAAAACCATCATCCTCCTCATCAGTCAATAGACAATTAAATAAAGAAACATTGCAAGTTGATGCAAGTCAACTTTTCTTTTATGGTCAGATTTACCTCCTGAGGGACCCTGGAGTGGTTGTTTGGCACCTATAGGGACTCCCACTGTACATGACTGTTTCCTCTGGGTCCCAGAGACCAACTAATGATGTAGATATATCAGCTGTTTTTGTGGAACCTCTTGCAGAAGATGTAGAAGCTTAAATTGAAGACAGTTTTAATCCATGGGCCATCAGACTGATTGATCAAAGCAGTTGAAATACCACTGGTTTTTAATCCTTTCCTTTCAGTGCGATCATGTTTTTATCCATTAAGGGCAATGTTTTCTTATCGTTTTAGTACAATGCTGTTTCTTGATGTACTGCAATTAATTTACTTATTTACATACGTGCTATTTAACTTTTTATTCTTCTAGTTTCTTGAGAGATGATGTTGAATTTCTGTCTCAACAAGACATTGAGCTTTGTAAGAGAATAGACTGTGGGTGTTGTGGAAACACCAGTCTAGAGTTATGTTTGTCTGATGCTCAAGTAGCTGACTGTCATGGGGGGGAAGGAAGGGGGCGGGGGGTCTAGCTACACCCTGACAGTACTGTACCATTTACTATGGTACCCCAAGTGAAGGGAACCAAAACGGGAATGGCTGGGGCCAGTTATTTCGGTACTATTCCTTATTGAAATGCTATAGTTCAGTGTGGACTGGCGGTGGGTAACTGTGTTGGTGGCACTGTGTGATTAATGGCATGGTCGCTGAACTAGTGTCTTCTTACGGGACAGTAAATACGCAACGAGAGAGGCACAGTACAGAACATAAGGAGTTAACGCATCACTAAGAAAACAATGAGTAGACAAGAGAGTGGATTCCACTGGCTGGGCACAATAATTTGGGAATGAGTGGAAGGAGAGCTGAAGTACTTGAGCTGAGCTTGATGGGCTGTGAGGCAGGTGTGGAAATGAGGCAACACAAAAAAACAATCAGGCAGATGAGGAGACGCATGGAGAAGCAGGGAAACACATGGAGAAAAACAGTCACACCTGGCGCTGTGACATGACAACTTCTTGATTAATTGATTAAAACCAAATTTTTGACACAGAGGGACTTTTTGACGGCCCCAAAATGAAGGCTGGGAGATCATTTTCATCTTTATTTCAAGAAACAAACCTCAACCTGCCTTCCCCTTTGGAACTCCCTTCCCATTAACTGTACCAACATTTCAACACTGAAAATACAACTCAGACCTACTTTCTTAGAACTCCTTTAAAGTATGATTAATATCTTATCCTGGTATGTTTATTTTATATGCTTTGCTTTTGAATTTTGAATTGAATTTTTTTTTAGTGGTTTCTGTTAGTTTTATATTGTTTTTGTGTCTTTGAGGACACTATATGGATAAAATGCACAGTATAAAATATAATAAAACCGTTTGAAGTAATTACTGTTGTTTAGCAGTGTGCACCGAGTTTGGCCTGCATCCTTGCCCCCTTTGCTCATTAGAAGAAGACAACAGTGATTTTATTTTTAGTTTTCTGGGACAATGGAGGACACAAACACTGACCTCCTGCACCGACAATCACGACACCAGTGGCATGTGGAATTATATTTCTGGTTTGACACCACAAATTCAGCTGTCAGCTTAAGCTGATATCTAGTTCTGATAAAGCTAACAGTGTCACTGGAGAAGGGTGGCCATACAGCTGGATTTAGGCTGGACAGCCCAGATTTGAAATACCCTGTCTGGCGTCTGGCACAGCTTCAGGTGGATGTTCATTTGTCCTCCTTTTTGGAGTTGAACTGGAACACAGCATAACTTCCAATGTCTTAAATGATCTATGGTCTAACAAATAATTGGCTGAAAATGGTATCGATCATTGGTTAAAAAATGTAAACAAGACAACAAAAAAATGCTGCTGCTGCTGGTTGCTAATTCCAAAACGTAAAACCTCTTTTAATTCTGAATAGTCAAAAGAGCATGGCTTCTCAACATACTGTTTCCAAAGATAAACATAAAAACAACAAATGTGCCACCAGTCCCTCTTCCATAATGGCATTTTTTTCAAGAAGCTTGTACACATACCAGAAGTTCCTTGGCATAAAAAATCTCCTGGATGCTGCAGAAATATTGCAGATAGATATTCAACTAAGAATTTACTTGATGCAGCTTTACTTACATATTTTTAATTTGCACTGACTGAAAAAATTCAAGAGAAGCATTTTTTCCAAACATTTTAGGTCCAGAAATGTTCTTCTTTCTGGCGGTTCATTTTTATGCCAATTTATGGCTATGAGTGCAATAAGTTAAGATTGTGCACGTTTTGTTTTTGAAACAGATGATTTGTTGTGAATAAATACAACACAGTGTATCATCATATCATTGTTGAACATGGACAACATTGTACTGTAGTGTAGTAGTGTGTCCTTTGTTTTGGTGCTATGGAAATGGCCACCCTAAACTGAATGTGTGAGCATAGGTTTTCACACTAAGGGGTTGACTTACTTTAAATGCTTCTATGAAAGACATTCCTATTAAATTGTTATAATAGGAAATAAGATAACCATGCTATGTATATTATGTTAAAGCAGATAAGCACTGTTTTTTTTTCATGTGTTCACAGTTTTTGGCTTTAAATGACACTGCAGCCTAATGCTCACTGCTGTGTCAATGTGTCTAGGTTTGTTAGACCTTGCTAGTTACACTTGCTAATCTGACCAGCAGATACACTTTCAGAAAACATCAGTTCATCTTTCTTATATGCCCATATGCCCACGCACATTTATTCAACTAAATCCCCTTCAAGTAAGATAAGGGAAAACCTCTCTTCTGTGGTCTCGATTTCTCTGCACTGACTGACGGCAGGATGAGAAACCACACCACAGTCTATCTGCCGGGGACTGATAAATCCTATCACACAAACATGGCCACTCAAACGTTGCACACAAACGTCCACACATTTCATTCAAATGCACTCACTGACTCGCTGTCTGGTGGCAGTCATTGAGGCAGAGTGCTGGCTGGTCCTTAATCTGTCTCCATGGCAACAGTCAAGGTATGTTGAGAGAGTGTGTGCTTGGCAGAAAGTTTTATGCTGGGCTTCATCACACACGCACAACCTCGCGCAAACACAGAGGGAGCGGGAATGGAGTTATCTGGTTATACTCAGATATGGCTGATAGGGTTAATTGGTTTTCAGGGGCCATGTAGAGGGAAAGGCCAGGCAAGAACTCCCAGACACAGGAAGAGCAAGAGGCATGACGGGAGCAGCGAGAAAGTAAATGTAATTAATGACAGTAAGTGCAGGTAGGAGGGTAGGTGGAAGATGGTTTACATTTTCCCTTTAGGAGATAAAAGGACAGATCATAAAGTTACAGTTATGTGGTGGGAAAACTAATACAGGACCACCTAGCACAGAACATTGTTTTTTTTTTTTAATGTCATGGTGATTGAAGCCTCTGAAAACACTGTTCTGTTACAAACTGGTTGTTTCGGCCTCTTGACACTGTAAACTGTCCACGATACTTCTGAGGGTTCCAAATGTTGCTCTGTAAGACTCACGTTTATATGCACAGACTCCTTACAAAAGGATAAATAGAACTACTTCACACTACCGCACCTCAGGTATTGCTTGTGGGAATCCGGTACAGCACTTCAACTAACTGTTAATGACCGACAGAAATGAAAAAGAAATGGTGCCACATAAGGTTAGATACCTCATACCAGTATATTAGGCATGTGCAAAGTGATAAAGCTGTTGCATCAAAACATGACAATAACATGTTTCACGATAACATCATATCATGACAATAAGATTGATGACATGAACCAAACATGTAATTAGTTTTTTTTTTTTTTTTTTGTTTTTATGGCAGGTTCCTAGTCTTGTAGTTGGAATTTTCCAAACTTTTCATAAAGCTGCTGACCGGAGGACACCAGGGTCTAAGAATGTAGGCAGGCCCACCATACATTATTTCTCCTTGTCTGCCAAATTTTGTTAGGAAGACTCAAACAAAAAATAGCAAAACATAAATAAATAAAAAATAAAGACCCATAGGAATTGATGCAGAGATCAAAGGCTGTTTTTTGTATAATGTGGGAGCAAAGGCACATGGCAAATGGTAAATGCCCTACCACACACAAGATAAAAGGATGACATCACATGTCAAGTCGGCACCACTCTTAATTTAATTCAAATAAGTGATTTGTGTAATAGCATTGGTGAGTGTTGTACACATCACTTCAACATACATACAGCATTCAATAGTCCAGTCACAAATGCTATCACTTGTAAAAAAAAAAAAAAACTGTCATTACAAGTTCTAATCCTGCAGCACTTTCTCCTTTGCTTCTTCCTTTTATCTTAATCGTTTCATAATTTCTTCCTCTCACACTGAAAAGTTGTTTTATAGGCCCATTGGTAGCAGGCCAAGAGGAAAGTTAAGTGATGATTAAATCCACAGGGCAGTAATACAGCATTGCATATGCCAACCACCCATAAAGAGCAGACAAGCAGGCATCAGAAGATGGTTTCCATCACAGAGGACATGGTTCGCCAGCGAGCGGAGCACAACGAATGCGAGATCCTCTCCTTGGAGGAAATTTCTCTGCATCAGCAAGACATTGAGAGGATTGAATACCTGGACAGGTGGTGCAGGGACCTTAAGATCCTCTACCTGCAGAACAATCTCATTGCCAAGGTAGAAAATCTTAGTCGCTTGAAGAAACTGGAATATTTGAATTTGGCCTTGAACAACATTGAAGTAATTGAAAACCTCGAAGGCTGCGAGAGCCTCCAGAAGTTGGACCTGACAGTGAATTTCATTGGTCGTCTAAGCAGCATTGAGTCTCTGGGACACAACATCCACCTCAGACAACTGTTTCTGGTTGGGAACCCCTGTGCTGATTTCGAGGGCTACAGGCAGTATGTAGTAGCCTCCTTGCCACAACTTAAGTGGCTAGACGGGAAGAAGATCAGCCGCTCTGAGAGAATTCAAGCGTATCAGGGTCTAGATGAGGTGAGGAGACGAGTGTTAGAGCAGGAGAAGGATTATCTGAGGAGGAGGGCAGAGGAGAAGGAGGTGGCAAAGAGGAAAGTTGAAGGGAAAGAGAGCGGAAACAAGGAGACAAGAGTAGCTCTTGATTTGCAGGAGAACAAGGGGGTGCAGGAGAACACTGGCTGCTACCTGAACGAGGAGCAGCAGGAGAGAGAGTTCTGGAACACACCGTGTTCCTTTACCCCCGAGTCTCGTCTGGAGGCTCATCGCTACCTGGAGAAGAAGAGAGAGAGGGAAAAAGCAAAAGAAAAAAAAACGAAGGCCCCAAGGACCCTGATCACTGCTGATGGTCGAGTCCTGAATGTCAATGAGCCTAAGTTGGGTTTCTCTCTAACTGAGGATGAAGAAAATAACACCATCGTCTTAGACTTGGCTGTGTACAGACATATGGAGACCTCTCTGTTGGACGTAGATGTTCAGCCAACGTACGCTAGAATCAATGTCAAAGGGAAAATATTTCAAATGGTTCTGCCTGCTGAAGTGAAACCTGACAGCTCGAGGGCTCAGAGGTCCCAAACCACTGGACACTTGGTCCTCACAATGCCAAGAGCTAAAGGTGAAATCAAAGTGACAAAAACTGTCCTAAATCCAGCCAGAACGTGTCCTGTCAGATGCAGTAGCTCATCTGAGGATAATCCAAGAAAGAACAATATTTCTAAGTACCTGGAAGTTGACCCTAGCACACATCAGGTCCTTGACCTCAGCAGCATGGTACCACATCAGACCATCAAAGAAGGTCCGCTGGAAAGCTCCAGATCAACTTCACCTGCCACCGCAGATCACAACTGCTTCTCTGGAGAGTTTGTGGATGACCCTGACGTCCCTCCACTCATATGAAATTTAACAGTATAACGTAACTATGATGTTTGAGAGATTTTCTTTATTAAATTAAGGATAGAAATTTTACTTCACTTCCACTTCACTTGGCTCCTTCCTCAGGGTTTGCAATTGTTGGTTTGATTCAGATAACATTTTAGTTTAATACTCCCTTAAGGAGATAGAATGATACATTGGAATGGAATAGAATGTAGAACCAGGTAGAAACTGAATTAAAATTAATGAAACTGGCCATGTATGTGTGAGGGGAACATATGGCAAATTTCTGTGGACATGACACATGAATAATATAGAGAAGCTCCAAGGAGATACTTTTTTGACATGTGATTGTATGATGTACTGATTCGGTACAGTGTAGGGCTGGTTGTACTGTGGGTAACCCCCATTGTAGGAGCCATTCTGGGACACATAGGTACTGTTATTACATTGGTACTGGCTCCTCTTCGGTCATTACTGAAGTGTCAAATGGTATTGCTATCAGTATTTACTCTGTGTTTGCTGTCCTTTAATTGTTGTATTGAGGTAGCATCTCCTGATGAATCCCAGCATTTCCTACCACTTGTCCCCTAATGATGACAAAGCTGTTTGTATAAGAAAGATTACAACCACAGTTTTGTTGCGTCTGACACTGAGCTTCTGCAGTGGAGCAACTGGACACCTCAAATCATGATTGATTAGGTTTCCAATTATTTATACCATCCATATTTTCAAAGGCAGTCATTTATCTACACAGTTTTACAGTACAAAAATCTTCTTTTGCAGCTGCTGTCTGCACTTTAAATATTATGAAGGACCCAAGATGTATTCAGTGTAAGTTGTCTGTGCTCATGCAAAAATCTGTCTGTATTATATCTTTAAAAAGCTGCACTTATCTATGTTTTATATGAACAGTTGGTTACTACTAATACAAAAGGCAGCAAGCATGCAATTCCCTCCCTTAATGTCTTTCAGCTTTAATGTTTTGGTTCATATTTTACACTATCATAGCATCATTTATGACCAAAAAAAAACACTTTTAAGTGACAGATATATACATGTATTTATGTGACAATTGGAGGAGAGTAGCCCAGAGAAAGAATCTGTGCACATAAATATCTGAAGGCTGATTATTCCCTGTCATGACAGTTTGGCTGGTTATATTTTCACCGTATGATCCCACTGCAAGATGGACACTTGTGATAATATTTTCTCTTGATAACTGAGGCAGAGGTCTTGGCTTACTGGAGGATGCAATGTTTGTTACACACAGGTTGTCAGATATGTCAGTAGCTCATTTACACAAGGTTGAGAGTGCATGCTCACATGCATATGCATACTGAATAATGAGCAACTCGATCAAAAATTTATGGAGCAGAAATGTCCTTGAAAGTTAAGAGATGCCTGTGAAATTGTAAATTAAGGAGCCAAAAATTGCCCTCAGTTAAACTGAAGTACCTTTCTGCTCCCCAAATCAACACATGTAATGTGTTGATTTATCAAATATTCACACTTGAGCAGTTTTATTGTCCCCTGCGGGCCACTGTAGGCAAATAGTGGCTTGTTTCTGTTTTACTCTGTGTGAGAAAAAAAATTGTGATTTTGGTCTGGAAACAACAGCCTGAAGTAGTGCTTTGGAAAAAACCAAACAAACAAACAAACAAAAAATACGCTGTGCCAAACATCTAATATTTAAAAAGGAAAAAAGCAAAAATAAAATAGGAAGAAAATAAACAATAGAGTGCATTAAATGGACTATTTGAGCAGATAAAGAATGCTTTCTCTTCTTCTTTTTGGTCTTTATAGATATGTACTTAACATTTGCATTGTAAAAACAGCACTTTACAAAATTGATATACATCTCCTTTATGGGTAAAATTAATTACAAAATTCAGTCAAGGCATGCAAAGTGCACTCTGCTACACACCTCCAGAGTCTGAAAACCACTGTATGTAGCAAAATCTTTGAGTCTGAGTATCAACACTATTTAAATGGCCTGTCAAACATAATGAATGTCAGTCTACCTTGAGATGAAAAGTGGTGCAAAGTTTAAAAAATAAATAAATAAATAAGACATAGAGTTCCATAATCAGAGTCATGCAATGAGGTTAAGGGCACAAAATGGTCATCTATTTTGTCTTTTTTTGTAAAGATATATGTGCTCATCTACTACAAGAGAAATAAACTTTTATTAGTCATTATAACATAAAGCTATAATAAGCAATATGCAGGTATATAATTTCTCAGAATTAGATTAAGGCAGTAGCTGGGCAACAGGCTCTGTGCACAGCCATATAATGAAGCTATAGTGCAAATCACTCATTTAGAGCTTTATTGGTTGCCATGAGTGTAAAAAATAGAATCTTTTTAAAACTGTGGCAGGACAAATACAGTTAAATCAGATCGCCACAGTCTACTAGGTAATAGATGTAATAAATGGTGATTATAACAATAAAAACAAAGTAAAACTTTGAGATGTATTCAAATTTCTAACAAAGGCAGCACAGTTATTTGTGAGGCTGATCTTACTCTGGTGAGTGAGGCAGGCAATGGTCCGATTCTTCAGGAGCTCTTCAGGAGCTAAGCAGGCTGATGAGGCAAATGAAGAAGTTGGAGAATGACCAGACAGAGAGAGTGTCAGGAAAATTAGGAAAATGCTATACTGCTATTGTTCTGGTAGTAGATTTAATGAGTTGATGGGCAGATGTACTGTAGGTATACTGGTGGGTGGAACAAGTATGAGATAGTATGGAAGCATAACACCAATCCACCAAAACTGTTTTAGGTTGGTTTATTGTGATTTGGTTAAACTGGACTGCTTTATGTTGTACTCACAGGACTTTCTAAGGAAGAGCATATGAAATTTCCTTAAATTTTGTCAAGTGCACATTCATGTTGCCAGTGTCCAGCTCTCACACATTCCACATGATCTGTCGGATTCTGATATGGTGAATGCTTCACTTAACCTTTTGTTATGTGACTTGGTGCATTATCATGCTTGAAACAGCCATTAGAAGATGGTAAATTATGTCCGTAATTAGATGCACATGGTCTGAATCAATACCCAGATAGGATGTGGCATTCAAACCACGATTGATTTAAAGCCAAGGGGCTCAATGTGTGCCAGAGAAGAAATAATTCACATCATTACACTACAAGCGGCCTGGGCTGTTGACACATGCCAAGCTGGGTTCATCGATTCATGCTGTTGATGCCAAACCCTGACCCTCTGCGGCCTCAGCAGAAATCTCTCTTTTTTTTGCCCATTGTCACATAACTTGATGTGGTCATCTGTTTTGAATTCCATTTGCCTCAAGGATTGATTTGTTTTGCATTCTCAGACACTTTTCCTCTCATTGCGTTCACTGAAAAAAGCTGTTGTTGAGTTGCTGCACTTTTTCTGTTAAGCTCCAGCCAGCCTGGCCATTCTGCTAAAAGGCAGTACATTTATAGCTACAATGGGCAGATAAAGACGACTGGCCACATTTAGAGAGGAATCTTGAGAGCAACTAAAGCTGGCCGGGCATTGGCAGGTCAGGCTGAGTAGTGGAGAAAACCAGTATTTCCATGTAGAGAGGCTGGCAGAGAGATTACATCAAGCAAGACTAAAAATTGACTGTAACTACTAAACTTACAAGAATTGGCCTAGACAAATACCATATAAGGAGGCTGAACAATCTGGCAAAGACCAGAGCCAGATGTAGAGCAGCATATTCTTGATGAGATGACGAGCTGTAGGTGAGATATTTAGGGGGGACTTTAGGAAACAGGTTAGCCATGCCCACTGAGCAGAAAAAAGAGGAAAAACACTGTCAGAAACCTGCCTAACCATGACATATTCTACTATAGAATGGATGGACTGGTACCATTCTGACAAATCACTAGACTGTTGTGGATGAAAATTCCAGGGGCTCATAAATACACAGTCAAACCATAATTGCCATGATTGAAGTCAGTGATCACATGTTTTTCCCTATTCTGCCACACTACTGGATAATTGCATAGATCTGTTCAGTGAAGTGTTCAGTGATGAAGGCAAGTGCATTTTTGAGTTTTCTTCCCTCCCTGTTTGTAAAATATTACAAATGCCTCTTGAATACAAACACAATAAATGGAAAATCCTTTGACCTTTCATGTGAACTGTGATATTGGTTGCATTAAACGCTGCTTGCATATTCATTGCCACAATATTGAGGGATTACAAGTGGCTATTTGAAAATCACCATGGTTATGTTATAAGTGGCTTTCAAAATGACATCAATCATGGCATCAGTCATACTTTGCTCTCCTATCCTCATATGATGTTGAAGAGCAGGGAAAAGATTTTAGTTGATTTTGCAGTGGTTTTGTGACAATATATTTGTTTTGTTACCTGCAGATGGGATTATACTGTCAAATCTCAGGTATTAGTGGGATTACCAGAGGAATTAAACGCTGTACTTGATTCATGGTCAGTCCAAACAGATAATGCACCAGCATGGAAGCAAGTGCATTTCCCCTCCCAAAAAAGAAAATGAACTGAGCAGAAGTAAGGACAAGCAGCAGATGCATTAATCATCCTGGAGATTCTCTGTGCTGTCAAGAGTGGGTGGTTTTCCCTAATGGTCGAGGAATACGTGACTGTGGCAAATCGGTAACACTGGTTCGTTGTTCTGCCATATACTGGAGAGACTGATATATTCTTCCTACTGGGAAGTCCTTTTTATGAAGTGAGGAATGAATAGTCACACTGGGACTTTGTCTCATTATCATAAACGTGTAATCTTGTCATGTGGGGTCCCCTCATGTCTTGCAGACTTTGCCTAAGGACTTAACAGTGCTGCACTCAGATCAGATCAGTGGGATTTGCATGAAAGTCTTACAGTCATGATAACCAAGGAAGTTCATTTCCCAGAGTAAAGACAGTGGATTTCTTTGTTGCTAACTCAAATGTTATTTTGACTTCATGTCAGGAACATCATCATGCATTATTCAGTGAGTAAATACAGTAAATCAGATTTTTTTTGTGTATGTATCATGTGCATAGTCAAGCTCACAAATTAGAGAAACCAATAAGCAAATCTCTCTTGACTCTACTTTTTGCCTTTCCATTGGAGAGTACCTGGTAATTGGTACATTTTTTAGCACCTGCTCCGGCGAGGTTCCCAGGGAGCTGAGCCGATACTAAAATGTGACATCGACAGACTGCCGCCGTTGTCATCACTGGAGGAGTCATGAGTGAGACGTCCAACACAAGAATCAAATAGAACAAGTTGAGATTTTGAATTTTTGAATGAACTGAATTAGTACACTTTGCTCATCACTAGTTTGTGTGTGTCTTGTATAAAACTTCATCAAGGCAGTTTTGTGCAGCCGTGCTATGACGACCCCGCCCATGTTGAGGAGTTACTATAGTAATGGAAAACTATGTGCCTGATACCAAACTGAGTAGAGTCGAGCCGTGCCGAGCCAAGTCATGTTAGAAATGTATAGTGGAAGAGCACCATTTGTGCTCAGTGACCTGTCTGCAGCCTGACAAAGACTTGGATTTTTCTAAGCTGTTGCACAAGAACTCTGCAGAAAAGAGATTTACAGTACCTTATACATTATTGAATTTAGACCTGTCATATATTAACCTCAACTATCTCACACTGCTGTGCTGCTTGGCAAGAATGCATTTATTTTAGCTGAAGTGTTGAACCTAGACCATGCAGGGTCTGGAAAACAGATACAATGCACTCCTGCAGTCAGCTCTCCTGAGGTCAATACATAATACATCAGTTCATTCTGCAGGCTGAGATAAATACTGACCAGAGCTACAGACTCCAAATACTGGTCAGGGATGCTATAAACAATAGTATTTAAAAGGGCAGTACTGTTGTGTGCAACCTTTAAATGCCTTCAAAACTCTGTTAAATGAGTTCATACAATGATGATAAAGAAGTTTTAAAAGAAACTTCTGTGAAAATAAATTTGATTTGAAATAAGTCTCTAACAGCCCCAAAAGTGTAGCAACAAAAAGGCAACTGGACTTAGTTGAATTTCTTGAAGACGTTTCGCCTTCAAGAAATTACGGCAAGTCCAGTTGCCTTTTTGTTGCTACACTTTTGGATACCATGACCTGGATGACTGAGAATCTTCACAGACGTCTCTAACAGCCATTCTTGTAGCTCTACACTATTGTTAAGCAATAAAGTCAAATGATGCCTTAAACTTGTTTTTTATATGTTAACACATACAGACTCTGAATGAGAACATGTGGCTCGACAAAGCAAGTTGATAACCACTGTTTTAGTTTTCATTATCTGTGACTGAGGCTTTAGGATTCGTCGAGCTAGCTCACTTTATGGACTGGCTCTGTCGAATATGCTTTTTAGTGTGACCTTCAGGTCAGATAGTTTTGCTTGACAGAGCCCATAGTCAGATCAAGGACAACGTAACCAAATAACGTTATTAATATCATTTATCTGCACAGCGAACAAACGGGCAGAATTATGACATCAACAGCAACAACAAAAAGTACTAAAAATTTCACACTGCAACTTTAAGTTGAAAGGAAAGTTTTAACCGAGAGCTGTAATTAGAAATTTGATTTAGATTGAATGTGTTTGCTAAGTGTAGATTTACACCAAACGATATGTATCACAAATGATATTTGTGATACATATCTACAGGAGTAGATGTGTTTTACCGTCAGTGGAAAATGTATGTTTTCTTTACAGTATTTTAATTTGTGATCTCATTTGGTTTGGCCTGACTCAGTTTCTCTTTGCTGAGTGTAGCAATGAGTCTAGAAGTTAAGCAACCAGGTGTTCCTCCACACGTGCGTAAATCCAGATTTAATAGACGATGTTGACTTCTATAACCCTTTTTGATCACATTGTACAAGCTTGTAATACAATGGAAATAGCATGTTGTTTAGAAGTTTGGCTTTTTTGCTTTTACTTGCAGTTGGGTGAGGACACTTTCAACCGTGCCAAGCTGTTGAACGTCGGCTACAAGGAGGCTCTGAGGGATGCAGAGTACGACTGCTTCATCTTTAGTGACGTGGACCTTATTCCAATGGATGACCGCAACCTCTACCACTGCTACGACCAGCCGAGGCACTTCGCCATCGCCATGGACAAGTTTGGCTTCAGGTGAGGGGGGATGAAGTTTGGGTCAGCATGACAACAGACGACACCGGACTTCTCAGTGCTATGAGCTTTTGCTTACATTTACCGTCATAATTCTTCAGAAATGGTTGTGATGTCATTTTGGATGTAATATTTCAGTATTTGAATTTTCATTTAAGTGCGATCCCACAATACGTTAAACCACACACTTTTTAATACGAAGAATACTTTTTGTAGGTTACCTGCCTTCACAGTTTGCAACACATATTCTGCAAGCAGTATATAAATATTTATCTAGCTGCCTAAAAGTGCATTGAAGAGATGGCCTACACTCGTCGTTGTGACAGGCAAATTGACAGAGCAGTATGTAATATGAGTAAATCTCATTATACTTTGAAATCCTTGTCTGTAGCATGAATTAGCATGAAAATGCATCACAATCCCCTGCTGCCAGTTTTGATTTGGTCACATTTCTAGCTCCAGCAGAAGCACCTGACCTCAAGTCTAACCGACATGTTCAGACAACAGTGAAAAGGTCCTCATTAACTTTCCATGGCCACTTATCCTGTAGGATGGAGGAGCTATATAATATACGACATAATAACTGTGTCGTCTTATTTTCTGTGGGGTGAATTCATTGGTTGTGTGCAGTTGGTGGTAATTCACCAATAATGAGGATCAGGAAACTGCCCGACACATGGAAAAATGCCCTTAAAAAAATTGTTCTTTCAAGAAAAAGTACCAAACATTCGCAAGTTGAAATCTCTCATTATATTTTCAGTAGAGGTTTGATTTGTTGGTCAAACAGAAACAAGTCACTAAAATTATTATGTAATAAATGTATAACCCAGTGACCAGATTAATCAATAATAAAAGTCTAACTATCTAGTCAAATACAGTATATAAACCTGCAGTATCAACTGTCTATTGCCATTTCGATACACATGACTAGCTTTTGTTTTTGTCATATAATGCTGTAGACAAAACATGGAGAACAATTTTTGGTAAGAAAAATAATTATAGTAATGTAATTTGTGATACATTTATATTAGGAGCTGATAATCAAAAAACTGTAATTCTTTTTAGAGGCAGGGAATACAGTCAACCTTGGAATGGGAGAAAATGGAATGGAAAAAAAAAACACAGGAGGATGCAAAGGCACACCCAGAATCACAAGATATATTTTACAAGTAATTAATATTTCATATTGTCATTTTAGATCACTTGAAGGTCTAGCGTGTAAGATTAAATAGAATTAAAATAAGATTTATTCATTAGTGAATCTCACCTCTGCATTTAAACCATCCTTTTATTTACACACACAAACCAGAGTCAGGAGCACTGGGCAGCACTAATCTGTGCCTGAGGAGTAGTGGTGGTGGGGTACCTTATTCAGGGGCACCCCAGCTCTTGACCAGTCTCGGGATTTGAACTGGCAACCCTTTCGCTCAGTGATGAGCTGAGGATTTATTGGCAAAAAAGTGTTGGATTACATAAAAATAAAGATCATATTTTGTTGCCTTAAAATAAGCCTTTCGGCAAGAACCTCACTTTATGGAGGCCACTATTTTGTACCGCCATGTTTTTACAGAAGCCCGGACGGACAAATCAGCCGGCACATGAAGATGATTATGCAAATGAAAAACAGCGACACAGAGCGGGAAAGTCATCCATCTGTTCGAGTCTCACCATTAGATGTCACTAATACTTACACACTAACCCTTTAAAGCAGTGACAGACAGTTTTATTTGTTTTTGTTTTGTTTTTTTTTTGTTTTTTTTTCTACAGGGCCTTTTCCAGATAAAACCCAAAAAAATCAACGTCAAGCCAAACTGCTATTAATATGTAAATTATATTGATTTCTGTGTGAGGTTTGAATACCATAGAAAGTATTATATTGTGATTTTAAATGTAAAGTATCTTTAAGAATCCTTAAATATGCTTAAAAAAATTAAAAAAATAAAATGTATTATTATTATTATTATCATTAAAAAATTAAAGTAAATGCATAGTGTTTGCATCCTCTGAAATAAAACAACATGAACAATTCCAAAGGCAGTAAAAGTGTCCTAAGCACAGATTACACACAAAAGAATAGCTGGCAGTAGACAACATTATTTGATTTAATTCTCTAGTTAACCACGCGGCCTGTCCTGGCTTCTGTTTTTGCCGTGGCTTTTGAATAATGCCTCCACACCTGCCCCCAATTATATAAAAGCAACCGGACGCATTGATTAATGGCCTAAACATGGCCAATGAATGTGACCTACCCGTCCAAGAGCTGCCTGGGGTCACAGCAGCTCTCACAATGCTATCTGGCAACCATACCAGTACAATACCAGGTGGTAAGCAGCACTGTAGTTCTCATTTGTAATTAATCACAGAGGATTTTAAAATATTTCCACAGACTTGTTTTGCCCTGAGAAAATGGGAAGAAGGGGATTAAAATCAAAAGCTTGGTGGTGAGTGAGGTGAAGGTCAGGAAATTGATTATAGTTAATCACTTGTGAAAATAATCAGATCTTTGTAGAGAAGTGGTTCCCAAGGTTAAAGTGGTCTGAATCAGCCAACCAAGGTTCTTTGTTCAACTATTCCAGTTTAATGTTTCACATTAAAGGAAGAAAGAACTAAAAAAAAAGAGACCTTGTAGAGTATTAAATTGATTTCCTACAGCAGGGAAACTTTTTGTTTCATTTATTTGTCTAAGCTTTCAGGAAAAAGCTTAGACAAATGCTTCAAATGTAAAGGTTTTTTGATAAACGGTAAAAAGTGGCAGTGAAATTAGGGTCACATTAAGTGCATCTCCATTACCTCAGCACCTCACAGCACCTCACAGCTCTCCGAGCAGGATGAGTCACTTCCAGGCCCATTTCACAGCGCATCGCTTTCAGCCAACAATAATGTGTCACTGGACCTTATGCAATGTGTTAATGTGTCAAATAATCTGGCGAGTCCAAGAATACAGCAGACACGTGCTTCACAAAACCTCAAAGTGCGGGTTTTCAACTGAAGAGTCTTAACAGGCGCAGGCAGAGGCGGGGGCTGCCTCTAATCATTAACCAACTAATTAAGTATCAAGCTGCAGTGCAGCTACACAAATACAGTAAACTGGTCAAAATATATTCCAAAAAATGTTACAAATGGCAAGACCGCAGTGTAATTAAATGTAAATTGAATTCATTACCATTGTGTTCTACATTATTTTGTCTTCAGACAGTGCTGCTTGATTCCGTATATTAATGAACGTGTTTCAGGAAAACACAAAGCTGTGGAGGAAGGTATGGCAGATATATACAGCACGCACAGCTGTCAGCACAGAATGTGCATCCTGGCCCCATGCTGGAGTTTAAATTACCTGAAACTAAGTAGCAACTGTGTCCAGGACCTTTTAGCAACTGTTTCCGTGCACCAGTCGGTAACCGGTATATAATTTATATTCACAGAGAGAGAGTTAGGAATCCAAGGAGGGTGGACACAAAATTACACACACTGCATGAGATCAGGATGATTATCACACTTTTTCTGTCCTGCCCACCATCAGATAAAAAAAAATAACAGTTCATGCCCCACTCAAGATAGACAAAGTAAAAGCTGTAATATGTAACTTTTCTGCATTCAAATATGTAAAGATGACCAAACGAATGTTATATACAGTATATTGTTGAGTTGTGTACCTACATTATCTAAAACTTTTCCAACACTCTTCCAATCCTTTTGTGTTTGTGTTTCTATTTAAGGAAACCATTTTGTTTTGGTTGCTTTTAATGACGTCATCTGCTTTGCACATTCCTGCTATAACTTCCTGAGGGAAAACCCTGTATGACAACAACGTAAGAGTGGCGCGGCCTGCTTTGAAATCTGACACTGGATACATGCACATGAAATGTCCCAATATTGCTATATTTATTAGCTGCTACATACCATGGATTTGTTTTCTTCATTGAAAGTATTTCTTTACATCTATCATACATATTTTACAGTAATTTAAAGCAATTAAAAAACTGAAAATGTATTTATACATATATTTTTTTATTGTCTGTATTTGTCATTAGTGGATCATGATAGAGGCAAACCAAATGAGACAACGAGACTACAGTTCCCATGATCCCTTATTGCTTCCCAACCTCATCAGTTTAGGTATTTTGTTATTATTTTGACTGAGAGAACAGACACATATTACACACTGCACATTTTAAACGTTTATTGAAACGATGCCAAGATCAGGATTCTTACTTTAAATTTCCTTTCAGTATTTTGTGTAGTGACAAGGTGCCAAAATAAAAAAAAGTCATCTTTCTTGGCATTTATCAGTAGACTGCTCCAGACTTCTTTTTTAATTTAAAAAGTCAAAATCACACACCAGTCCAAGTGCAGAAAAATAAGTAATTCAGTCTGAGTCTTACCTCTGCATTAGTGGTTGCAATGAATGATCCTGTTTGATCTGCATCAGACGATACTGAGCTACTAATGCATGAGCTAAGAGCTACACTCTTAGATGTGGTGAAGGGAAGGAGATGAGCACAGCTGTCTGTCCTGCGAGCGGACCGTTCCACTCCACAGCAGCCAGGACCCACTGAGTGCAGAGGGAGTCAGATGTCCTCTCCATGAACTGATGGACGACTTATCTTTTAATTGTGCTCATCACCACAGTGTTTCTGGAAGTCCTGGAGCAAATATTTCATTTGTCAGTTTTTGCGTGCACACAAACGCGTCTTACTACAGTTGCAAGGACACTTGTGGTCATATAAACATTCCTCAGCCAAATTGTTTCCCAAAACTTTTTATGTCGGGACCCACTTTTTGAAGACGGCAAAATTAGTGTGACCCAAATCACAATATAAATCATGATGAAAACAAATTTGTGCATAATGTAGTGACTAATTCACAGCCATTTTGAATTCTGTCTTCCTTCAAGTTAATTTTAATTAAGCTATTTTTCATCTCTTGCTATGTACAGTTATTCCTTTGAGTGTCTTTTTTCTTCCGATCTTATTGCCTCATGTCATCCTTTCCTCATTAATTCTCTTCTTTATTCTCCAAATTAGTTAGTTGTTTTTTGTTTTTTTTTTAACCTGTCCATTGAGACGTGTGCAATTAAACTTAACATCAGGCATTTTCTAACAAAATTCTATGAGTAAAACCTGAGAGACTTTTTACTGTCATTTATTGTAGTCTGAGTGTAATTTGTGGTTTTTGTTAAATGTTTTCCCACAAGTTAATCAAAGATTTCCATGCATTTGTGTCCTGACCGTTGACAAGTTTGTTGTAAATGTTATTTTATGGCCAGTGTTTATTTTTACCTGAATATTTGAAACACTGATGATTTTTAGGTGGTTATATATTAGCCACTAACTGTCACAGGGGTAAAAAAAAATGGACCCAAATGCAGTTGCTGTTATTAAAACAAACAAACGAAAAGGCAAAAAGTGAAACCCAAACAGAAAAACCTTGAAACACAGGACCTGTGTCTAGAAAGAAGTACAAAATAAAGCAGGAAACAAGCAAAATCCAAAGACAAACCAAATTTTAAGCAAATGAGGCAAATATATTTTTTTATGTTTGCTTATTTTTCTTTTTTTTTCCCTAAAAGCCTTATGCTCAAAAAAGGCCATCTCCCTGCCTGCTTTTTTAAACTACAATAAAAACATTATTGCATAATTCAGAAATGTTCCTGTGGTGTTTAATGGAACTAAAGGTAATGTGCAGTGGAGCAAAGTTAAGGCTTTAACTGAAACCTTTTTACATAATGTGTTTGTAATGATATGTTAATAATAATTAATGATTAATCAAAATGCAGCATGGTGTAGGCCTGCCCCCTACCCCTCCCTTATTCAAAATTAAAGAACTTTATGTGTCCCAGAGGGGCAATTTAAGGCTCGTAGAACAGTTGTACATATTCACATGAGACAAACACTTATAGAAGATGTCTTTTTTTTGGAAGAATAAAGATTATAAATATAAGAACCAGAAACAGTATTTACATAGGTGCATGTTGCAGTGGGAAGCAAATTGAGACAATACGAAAGCAGCTGTGTTTGACGATTCGGTGTGAATCGTAAAAAAAAAAAAACTAAGGTGAATCCCAAAAAGCAGAGACTAAAAGAAAATTCAATGATAATTTATTTAAAAAAATAAGACAAACTAAAAATAAGCAGTCCGTGAAACTACAACTAAAAACGCTGATGCTCAGGACCAGGAATCTGAGAAAAACGGAGAAGGAAAAGTCAAATAGTTGCAAGAACACAAGGCAAAGTGGTCTGATCAGAGTTTCTAGGTAGAGTGGCGTGGAGTTACCCGACTTGCGAAACATGACGCGCTGACCTGGAGGAACAGGAAATCCAGGTATAAGTAGGTTGGGGCTGATGAGACAATTGGAGACAGCTGTGGTGATTACGCTCCACGCCCAGCCGTGCAGCCAGCCTCCTAAACAAACCAAAACAGGAACTAAACAAAACCAAAACTCCCCCAGCCAGGTGACAGAACATGACACTGTGAGGTCAATGCATTTACCCGTCAAAATGGAAATAAAAGAGGTGGATCAGAAAGAGTGCTGTAGCATATTTTATTATTACTGTAACTTACCGCTCATCTCCTCATCCCTTCCCTCCCTGCAGGCTTCCCTATGCAGGCTACTTCGGAGGAGTGTCGGGCCTCAGTAAGAAACAGTTTCTGAAGATCAACGGCTTCCCCAACGAGTACTGGGGCTGGGGAGGGGAGGACGATGACATTTACAACAGGTGAGCGTGGATGCATATGGCACAAGCTTTAATTATTTGAATAACAACAGCACACAGACTCAACCGTGTGTCACATTTAAGTTCACTTGACTTTTCAGAACAGAATCCTTCGTCGGGCCGCTACATGCACACTTAACACACTGCCACACACTCCATACACAGACATTAGTGTTTCAGTTTCTGCTTGAGACTATTTACTCTGTAAAATGAGCCGAAATCAAGGCTGTGAGCTGAGAGTGAAGTTCTTCATGAAGTGGGTGATTTATTGTAATTGTTCTGAGGAAGCGAGTGACTAGCAAATAAATTAACCATTTGAAACACTTGAGTCAGCTCTAAATGACCTGCTCCAGTTCACTAATGATATTACTGTGGATGTGTGCCGACATCAGACCTGGGAGAGTAATTTCTGTTTGACAGGAAGAAGGAAAGATGACTGAAAGCGACTTAAATGCAGTGAAACACTTTCAGCGACCATTAGTTTTCATTACCATGTTCTCGGATGTTTGTTTGGACCGAAAATTGTTTAATTATCTGTGCAACTCTTCTTTGTTCTAGGGAAAAATTAAATAACAATTTGGTTTGATAGCATGGAAGTACTGATATGAACCTAATTTTTTACAAAGGTTTTCCATAAAAGAGGAGAAAAATGTACTTTTTCCCCACTCACATCAACAAGCAGAAAATGTCATGATCCTGTAATAAACCCAAATATACATTTAAATGGCAAAAGGCGATTTTAAAAAGCCAGGGAGAAAATTTGATTCAAGCACATCTTGGCAGCTTTTTGCTTTATTCGGATAAGGATGGAGGAAACCCAAGGAAAGCTGTTGGTGTGTAAAACCCACCTCTTATCTGACCTTATCTAAGACAGAGAAGGTCAGAGTTAAGTTTCAAATCCACTTCAAAAGAAAACCCAAACACATTAATTTCTATTCAGAGACTAAGGATTTAGTGCAATAATTGTCAACACACATACAGCTACAAACACGCTGTCACAGAGGACAACATGTTTGCCACAGACAAGATGCGAAAACATCTTTATTGTATTTCTGTCTTTTCTTTTGCCCTGTTTGTGTCCTGCTGTCACTCTCACAGTGTGAAAAATATCAAATATCAAAATAACAAGTGTTGTAAGCAAAGTGAAAACGCATAATTTAAAATACAACGACTGAAATGGTCTGTCCTGAATATTTTGTCTCTCAACACAGTATTGTTGGAGACTACACTGCTCTGTGTGCATGTACACTTTGACTTTTCAATTTACATTTTTACAAAAAAAAAAAAGACTAAATATAAATATAAATATGACACACTCTAAATACACAAAGGAATAACAGGTTGCCACAGGTTGGAAGACAGCTGGAAGGAAGCCATGCACACACAGGGAGAACACGCAAACTCCACACAGAAAGGCCCTCAGTTGATGCAGGATCCAAACTGGTGACCGGTTAACCACTGTGTGACCCCACAAATATCTGTTTGAAAATTCACAAATAAATATTCTCCTCGCATTGTTTAGATCTAGAAGTTAGGACAAAACACATGCCGGAAACGGAAACAACAATATAAAGCTGAGCCTGACCATGGTTAGTTTTTGAATAATTCTGCCAACAGATGCACAAACAGCACTGGAACCTTCTTGGTAACAGTGTAATAACATTCCCATCAGCCTTTGCTGTGTTGTTTGTTGGGTTACGCCTTAATAAATTTTAAGATGCTAAAACACAGAGCAAAGATGATGAGCCTGGTTAACATCGGCTGACAAACATGACTGAGTCAGCATGATTTAATTAGTTTTACTTGAAGGCATCATTATTTTTGTGTGTGTGAGAGAGAGAGAGAGAGAGAGAGAGAGAGATCTGTGAGCCAAAAGGTTCAGACAGTCCAGGCTGTAATCGTGAGCAGAGAAGAGCGCGGCGTCTCCACTTGAGTGAACTAACAGGCGAGTCAGCTCAGTCTCTTGGGACTCAATAAAATGACTGTAAGAGGAGAAGCATTCAGGGGAATGGAGAGATAAAAGAGCAGCGGTGTACATCAGACTTCCTGGCACCCATGAAATCCCCCCCCTGTTTTCCCCCTCTGTTGTTAAAGACAGCGTGGTCACAGGTTTGAACTCTGCAGGCAGATGATGTGTCCATCAGCCTGGTGTCTAGTGGAAGTCTCCTGGAACCATGCACTGTTTTTTTTGGTTTTTTTTTTTTTTTCTTTTGGGAAGGCCACTCACTTAAAAAGACCATCAAATAAATGAACACATTTCTGTTACATCATTTATTTTGCCTCCCCCCTTCGTTGCTGCTCTCAAACCGTCCAACTGTATGTGCCTCAGCCTTTCCCTCCAGCTATTTCCTTTTTTATGCTGCTTTGATGCCACAGACTGTGACATGGCCACTGTTGAAAATGGGTGCTGCTAGTTTAATGCCAGCCTGGGTGGGCGGGGGGGTTAGTGCTCGGGAAAGCAGCCTAAGCCTGTGGCTCCCATTGCCACTTACCCAACATTTACCCACTGGACTATAGCAGAGAGAGTAGAAAAAATTCAGAAGGCTTATTTTCCCCTCAATATCTTCTCACCTCCCTGAACATGCAGTAGCCTGTAGCCTGGGGTAAAATCTGTACCTCCCTGCAGGGGCTTTCATGCCTTCAGGGAACACTCCGTTTTCTCCCTACCCTAAACCCTTCCTCATCCTCAACATCCCAGCAGTGGATTTCAGACTATCCTGATCCAGCATCATGTGCACACGCATCCGGTTCCAGTTTTTTTTTTTTCAAAGTCTCCACTCCCGGGTCGAGTCAGGTGAGGAAACACACCAAGAAGAGAATCTTTTTAATGTCATGCTTTTCATCTGTCTTGCACTTTCTCAGTGCCCTCACTTGAGCTTGAAGCTGCGCAGTCTGTTTTTAAAACGTGTGAGTGGATCCAAATTCTGCATGATTATATAAACGGCAGCATAATTTAAGGTAATAAGACGCTTATTTAAAAAAAAGAAGAAAAAAAATGTCAGCTGTTTTTGAGTGTTTGTTCAAAGACCGCTTTGTGTGCTTCACTCACCCTGGTAGAGAACACTCTGGTCTCCCTTTCTCTGATTAGATGCAAACACGCGCACGGCTTAATGCTCTTGTGTAGCTCTATATTATGTAATTCTATTCTATATATATGGATCAAATATGATGGTGCTTAGATTCGGGTCTCACATTCATGGATATCTTTTCATTGGTTGTCCATTGCTGGTGTTTTTTTATGCTTTAGCAGCAGCAGCTGCAGACACAGGATGTGTTCATTCGCAGTATTTAGTCTATAGGTCAGAGACCTTAAAACGAGCATCATAATTACATGTGTAAAACCCTACTTAAATTATCGGGCAACTTTTATTCTGTTTTAGCACAAGGAAGCGCCTACACGACCTGACTTAATGGTCACATGCACGACTTAGCGCTCACATATGAAATATGTCCTGTGCTGACACAGCACTACACTTGAGAGACAGCACTGCGACATAACTCTGAGGAGTAACCAGTGGCGTTGTGACTCAAAATCATTCAGTCTGTTAAAGGGGAATGGTTTACTGCACGTGGGAGTCCATGTTCCATCACTCACTGACCTCTGATCTGACCATTTCATCGCATCATGTGGCAAACCATTCAGTTTTGTTGTTTAAGTGTGTCTCATAGACAAATATACGTAAGCGAGCACCCATGAGTGTGGCAGGGAGTACAGACAACCTCAGCGGCCCATTTTCACTGTGCTACACTATTAGAGTCACAGAATGGAAGTCAGCACGATACAGTCACTGTGAAGCAGAATCAATACAGTGTGAAGATGAGGTGACGAGGAAGCAGCAGCAGCTAACACCAGGGGCAGCACGAGATAAAATGCTTTTCCTTCCCCTCTGATTTTCTTAAAGCCAAAATAGATAGGTAAATAAAAATATCCAATCAACCCAAGACTAAAGCACCTGGCCACCTGGTGAAGTGGTGGGAAAAAAAAGCTGCAGGACAGTGCTGCGTTTTGTCAGAAAATGTCAGGAGAAAATGGGTGCCCATCAAAGCAAGAGTCAGTATTCAAAATTCACCATAATGTCTTTAAGAGGGAGTCCATGTATCAGAGGTCTTCAGCAGGGGGTCCACAACCCTGGTACTGCAAGAGTTTTGCCAAATTGTTGGTTGATAAGACAATTTCTAATTATTTTTTTCCCCCATTTTTTAATCTTTAAAATAAAAATGTAATTTAGAGTAGCTTGTATGCATGATAATCATGCCGTTGACAGACATTGCTTATATTGGTATTAGAATCCGTTAACAAAGTTTGTTTATAAATAGCAGCGGTAAGGTCACCCTATTCACTGTTTATCCTTGCACATGTTTAAAATAAAAACAGGAATATGTGAACCTGTGTACTATTTGAAAAGCTTAGTATTAAATGCAAAAAAAACAAGGTACATTTATACATGGCCCTAGGCTCAGTTTATTATAGAAAAGAATTTTATTTGTTGGGAATGACTGATTTAGCTTGTGGTACTGCTGTGTGTTTTGTCCAGGTGGAGAGTAGTAGGGGGTCCCTGCTCCATCTCTCCATCAGTTTGGGGTCCCTGAAGACTCCTGCTCCTCCTTCACTAATTCATGGATATCATAGAGTTAGAGCTAAAAGCCAACATGTTGTGACTGAACAGTCTTCATCAGAGCACATGAGTGAAACATAGAAAGGTGATTAGGTCACAGGGTTGGCCACATGTGTAGAAAGAAAAAAATGGTTTAAAAAATATAAATCAATTAAATTAAATACATGACGAGATTGTCAGTCCAGCAGTATATAATGGTTGCTGTCGACATGTCAATAAAATCCAATATCCATACAATAATAATACAATACAACTCTCAAACTCACATGAGGCAACAAAATACACCATAAAAACAAAAAAATCAAGTAAAATAAAGAAGAGAAATAACATCAACAACTTAAATAGCGTCAAAGGTCAATGAAAAACAGTGACGTCTGTGTATTGTATGTATTTGGGGCATGCTTCCAGTTCATGAACCAAGAGGTCACATGATCAGTTTCTTGTTGGAAAAATTGCACATTAAATGTTTTTACGGTTCTGTCTTTTAAGCACAGCTGGTATGAGATATCCTGTGTATAGTAAAGACAAGAAAGACATCAAACTAATGTAAATGTTAGTTAAAGTTAAATCAGCAAAAAATAAATATAATATTAATATTCTCAAATTTTTTTTTTTTAGTTTGAAAATGATAGTAATGATAGTAATGTTTTTCTACCTCAGGATGATGTTACATTCAGTGCTGAGAACACGCCACAGATTGGAGGCTCTGTGGGATGCTTGAATTTTCTCTGCAACCCTGTGTAACCTAAGCAGTGATCAGAGATGCATGTGACCTTCCCAGCGAAGGTCAGCTCCTCTTTCACAAACGTGATAACTGGACACATGTGTTGGATGAGTTAGTAGAAATGGCTGGAGAGAAAATTGATTTTTATTATGACAAAAACGAACATGGTGGACAAAGAGCAGGGAGTGGTGTTATGGAAAGATGGAGGGGGGGAAAAATGTGGCTGGAACAGACACTGTCAGCAGCTGTTGGCACATTAAATCTACAGTACATACAGTAAACCAACGGAGTCAAAACTGACCAGGAGGAACTCAACTCTTTCTTTGTCTGGAGAAAAATTAGCCCTTCCTTTGTACAAACACATCAAACTGGCGGCCCACGGGCCACATTCCTTCGATCAATTACATGTGGCCCACCACTTAATATCATGTTATAATGAAAACATGGCCCACTTCCTCCTCTTCCTTTAAACAAAGTGTGTGTGTGTGGCTTAGCTACAGCTGCCAGCGAGGTGATATAATATAATACTAAATATGCTAGCAATATTTTTATAATGGTATTATTACTGATCATGTTTAAAGCCAGAAATCAAGAATTACCTGAGGGTTTGCGGATGATGTTTCTGTGGAGGTCAAATGAGGAAGACCGTTGGAGAAAATGTGATGTCAGGTTTGCATGAAACCCCTTCAAAACAAAAGTGTATTTCAGTGTGTGGAGTGAAACGGTTGAATTCTCTTGACAGACATTATTTGTGTTGCTCGAATATTACTGTTATTTTTTTTTTTTAAATGTGCATAGAAAAATTAATAGGACAGTATGACTTGACTGGATTACCCTTGCGTTCAGTGAAGGTTGATTGACCGTGTTAATTCTGGAGAGCTGATTTGGACGTGACATATGTTAAGACAATGACCGTTAACATTACATTCACATTATGAATTAAGAGGATTTTCTTCTTCCTGCTTCTTTTCTTTATGTTGAATGACGGCAAGTAGTTTTGAAGTGTTGTTACATTTTGAAAACTTTAATGTACATGAGCAAAAAAAAAGTAAAATAAAATAAATGAAATTGTAATAATGACACTTTCAGTTGCAATTATAGCATTATTAAATGTCTCTCATTCAACATTAAATTACATAGATAAACTCTTGATGAAACAGTCCTAAGCAGATTTGTGTGTATATATGTATATATACATATATACATGTGTATATATACATATATATATGTGTATATATACATATACATATATATATATACAGTCAGGGTTTCCAAACTTAAAATTTACCCTCCCTTTCAGAATGTTTTCCCGCAGAGTCTCATTTATACAGTTAACTGTATTTTTATTTGCTTTTCAGAATGTGTTGGCGTTCATAGGTATTCCACAGCGCATCCATGCTCAGATAATCTTACTTGTCTTTCTTAAAAGTAATATTTTATCATCAGTGAATTTAATTAGGTGCAATGTCATTAAATAACCCTACTTAAAAGTGAGCAGCCTCTCCGTTTATGTGTGAAAACAACAACAGAGAGTAGAGGGTTGAGATCTCTCTGTTCTACATTTCACTCCCACACCCTTCACTTTTCTGTTACTTTCTCTCTGCTGTGCAGCATCCAACCCACACCACTACCTCCTCCTCCTCCTCTATATCTCCCATCACATTCCTGTAGGAAAAGGAAACTGACACAGGACAATGGACCACCTCCCCTTCACTCCATTGCTCTAATCCAATTAATTCCACTGGTGGGAGCAAGAGACAAGAGCTGGAGAAACTGATTAATCTAATCAAATAGATTCTGTCTTTGTGTGTGCATGTGTTTATTAAAACAATCTGGACAGCAGTCTGGATACACACATGGGCTCTCTGTGTACATCCTCTGCCTTAGGCTGCAAATGAAATGTTAAGTGGTTGCTCATATAAGACAGCAGATTTAATTTTAAAAGAGCGAGAAGTGCTGAACAGGAGCCTTTAATATTGAGAGGCTGCTTCTGTTTGTTGAGTAGCCTATACTGTTTAATGGATTAACTCTAAGTTGTGTTTCTAGACGTTATTTTTTTGGCAGAAGCATGGAAGCAGACGTGTGAGAGATGTCCTTTTTTGGCATTTCCTGTCCGGAAGTTGTGTAGTTTTGCACACCATGCAGAACAACAATTTTGACAGATAATATCACAAATGGACAACAGTGAACAGTCAGGAGTTAATAATAACAGAAGTTGGTTTAAGCGAAAGGAATGGGATGGGACTTTTTTTTTGATCATCAGCTGCAAATGCAAAGTGCCGTACAAACTTTTTTTCCTCCTCCAGGGAATAAGGAATCACACTGTGGCCAAAAGCCTTAAATTTGAGGAAGCCACTGAAGCATTCATATGTCTGTTCATTTCATTTTGTTGAAAATGAACCTTCCGAAGATCGTCCAGTACCAGTGATGTGTCTATGCTATGAAGCGCCAGTAAAACTTTTAGGGCGATGTCACCAGCTGCAGGTAAACCCGCAGCTAATTATGAGTAAGTGCTGTTAGAGTCTGAGTTGGTGTCCCAATTAATAGTTGATGTACAATTGTTGTGTCATTAAAACCGGGTTATATTGCTGACATTTATTCATTCCTTATTTGATTCCATTCGTTCATTCAACCATCCACAGCAACAGCGACAGCGCAGAATGATTATAAATGTCCTCATACGTTATATGAGGCCACTTCCTCATGTCGTCCTCCCGCTCTGTAATATGACTCAGCTGTGGAAATGACTGACCTTCACGAATGTTTGCACAACATTGTTGAGAATAAATAAGGTCACGTTGAGATTTTTATCCCGCTAATAACCAAGGAAACAGTTCAAACTTTATTTAAGCTTTATTTAAAACTTTAACCTCTTGAGGTGAGACAAATGCAGTGTGCTTCAACAAAAGGGCACCTAATGTTCGAGAGCTTTAAATGTGAAAGAAGCAACGCCAACAATCCTGCACTGTTCCCCATAAATCACCTGTGTTTTTATAGATAATTTGAAACAAAACAAAATAAACTAATGCACAGCTTTGACTCTAGTTATTTTTATAACCAAAGCACTCATGCATTAATTATGACACACAAAAATATGTGATAATCAGAATAATATTCATAGACGCTATATAAATATGTGCACATTCTTTTGGTTGCGAAGTGAACTTCTGTTGAGAAGCCAAGACCTTCACGATTTGAGACTGAAAATTCATCAGACGTCACCTGCATCCAGGCACCTGATGGACGATACTAGCTTTCAGTTCCAATCATGTCCACTGCTGTGCTTTATTGTCTTTTTTAGCTCTAAATGGGACAATAATTACAAATACAATTACAAAATTCACATCATGTTCTACTGAAGAAGAGTTAAAACTAGTGGTTGAGACCATTAACTCCTCATGAATATACTGAGTGATGTTACACATCAGGTGTGAATTAGGCGCGTTTTCCTACAGACTATTGAATTCTTTTTTGCAACCTGTGGAGTCGCCCCCTGGTGGCTAACTGCTGCTTCCATCCCTCTTCCTTGCCTTCACTTTTTAAAAGTGGAAGACTGGGCCCATTTATATGTACAGTCTGTTACTGTCTGAGAATGTTGCTGTACTCTCATCAGGGAATTACATTTCTGACACTGATCCAGTCTCTCCATTTCATTTTCCATCACATTTCCAATTAATTTTCATTTGACTGACTAAAAAGCGCTTACTGGACCCCCGCTGTGGGAAATTTTACAACAGGTACCCGCCGCAATGTTTCTGTGGAGGTGGCTGTCGAATGTGTCGGATCCAGATTTTGTACACTGGTAGGAGACATTTACGTGACATGAGAAAAAAACTGAATTACATTGTTAGTGCAACTAAAATGGGACTTTTAAAATATTTGTCAACATCTTGCATTGACTGAAACTGAAATAAACTGAATTTCTCAGACTAACACACCCAAATACTATCATAGGAAGCTGAGCTTCTACTGTGAGAGCATGCTCCACAGTTCCCATTGAAATAATAGAAGCCAGTACACAGAAGCGTAATGCTGTGGAACGGTTTGGTTTGGTAAAGTACAGTACATTTTTTAAATTATTTTTATTATAAAATATTAAATTTTTTTATTAGTACCAAAATAACCAGCCCTGGTACAGTGCTACGGTAAGGACAGGTTGGAGCTAGACCGGCTTCGCCGATGAGAGTCAACTGATTGTGCAACAAACTTTCCAGTTTTTTTTTTCGGCTTCCTTTCTCTTCAACACCCACAGTCTGTTCTGTTCTCCTTGACGTCTTGTTGAGACAATCGGCCGCAAACACACATACAGATGTCCTCCACTGCCGACTTTGATGTCGTCTTTTCTTTACCAGGGCTTTACCAAACGGTACTGTACCAAAGCGAACCATAAGACATGATTTTTAAAAAATGCAGGAATTCAGGCCAGTGCATTTTTTTGGACTGACAAAGTGACTGAGTTTATATTCTGGCAGCTTAAAGAAGTGGATATTTTTGAGTTAACAGATGGTAGAAGGACTCAGCATGCCAACAACTGTCTGCATACTAAACTGGCTGAAAGGGGCTTCACCCCGATCATAACAGAGTTAAACACACATCTTTTAATGAGTGCTAGTATACTGGGACAAGGACAGTAGTCCAGTTGAACAGCATATTGACTATACATGGAAAATGTACTGACAGAAGAGTCCTGCACCTCCACTGTCCCAGGTGTCCTTTCCTTTACATAATATTCACACTGCGCTGTCACGTTGTTGCTGTCTGCTACTGTCGGAGCAGTGAGGAATAAACAGTGTACTGATGTGTTGGTCAAGGGCACAGTCCTCTGCTGTCGACCAGAATGAATAAAGGTTTGTTGATTAGTTTCCACACAGTTCACACAAAGATATGCACATCCACACACATACAGACAAATGTGCAAGGTCACAGCTGAGGTGGATACTCCTAAGAGAAATGATTGAATGAGGCCCTCAGAGAGTTTTTGAAAGCCGTAGAGAAGTGAACACAAGCACACACACACACACACACACACACACCAAAAAAGAAAAAAAATCAATTTGCGATATTTTACACTCTGATCAAACACTCTCTGAGAAGCCAAAACAGTTTTATTTACTCCAAATGATTTTGCTTGTTTACCAACTTTTTTGGGTGTTAAAACATGTTACAGTCTAGTTGCCCCTAGAGCTTAACATTTCACACACCAACAAACAAATTGGTGAAACTGCTTCTCATCACTTGAATACACAAGAAAATGATTAATTTGGTTTTTGTGTTGGGCCTCATAGCTCCATATATTTGCTCTGGCTTTTCAGCAGATAACATCATCTCTTCTTGTCAATTTTAGCTCTGTTTTGGTCTCCCCCACCCGTGAGGGAAATCCGTCTGGCCCCCTCTGTTTTCTTGTGAATCGCTAACTGTCAACCTGCCTTTTGTTCTCGGTCAGTACATAAACAGATGGTTTATTTCAGTTTTTGCTTCCTGCTTTTAAAGAAGAGTTTGACAAGAGCAGTGAGACACTAAAAGAACTAACAGTTGTAAAGGCAGATGCAATTTTTGTGACAGTTTTTCCCGCACACTGCAATTTGATATATTGCCATGGATATTATTGAATCATCCAAATAGAATTGAAGAGAAGTAAAACTCTCAAACTCTAAACACAGTATCTTTGCATCCACACATCATAAATTGTGTTTTTTTTCTTTTCTGTAGCACTGTAATTTTCTTCACTGTCTGCTTACTTCACATTGACTTACAGAGTGATATATTAGCTTTTAATGCACAACTGCACATTACCAGTTTCTATTTTATCATATCTGCGAGTTATCTGATTCAGTGTGTTTGAGAATTATATTCACCTCTGAAATGAGTGGTGAATGAGAAATGAGAACTAGCTGATAAGACGGGGGTTAATAAGATAAGATGTAATGTTTTTGACCAGTAAAATACATGTTTGAAAGGTAGTGCAATCAAAGTTAAAGGATAAGGGTTAGACCGCTGGAAGTGATAGTCCCTTTACTTGAATATTTATATTGTATACCTCTTTATTTTACTCATATCTACTTATCAGAGGACAATGTTTAATTGTGTGTATTTACCAATTAATATTCAGACAAAAATTCTTACATTCCCAACTCAAAAGTACAAGTCGTTAATGATAACAATAATTGCCGAACCAGCTGTTCTTTATCTTTCTTCCTTTAGACTTTGGATCATCTTGTTTCACGTGCTTTGATTTCCATTGCTAAGGTTGCTTCAATTTCATAGAAAGTGTAACTAAACCCCTGAATCACATTTTTTGTCCCAGTGTATATTGGTACCTTGTAATATTCTTTGAATATTCTTTGTTGATCCAGGTGCAAAGCTACGTTTTTGAAATGTTCATGTTGCGATAGAAATTAGTGCATCTACTGCCTCTCTGGTCAAACTCCGGCTACTGCATTCAACCTTTGCCACTGGTACAAGTTTGCATCACCCTCTTGTTTAATCAGCATGAGGTTCATTACCCCAGACTCCACCACCTTATCCTAAATGCCAGAGCTGTCACTTCATCACCTTTCTTGGAGCTCGGAGCATGGCCTGTGAGTGATTGCGAGGCTCATCTCCATGATCACCTCACACAGCTGCCGCTGGTGTCAGATTTCACTACCAGACCTCGCCACTCTCCATCTCTGCTCTTCTACCTCACTCAGCCCTCAGCCCACTTCTTGACATTTTTCAAAATCCTCAGATTAGAGGGTTTAGCTACTCTATTAAAGTCTGAAGAAACTGACGAAATGTATGTCACTTTATCCGTCAGATTAATTACGTGACCATGTTGCAACCACAGTATTGAAACTTTAAAAAAATCCCACTCCATGTTGGCCAGATACAGTCATTAAATAGTATTAATACATTCATGTATCACTATTGATGGTTATGCAGTATATAATAGCAAAAAACACAAATTTGTCACTCCAGCAAAGTACAATCAAAGAAGAAATGTTACTCTAAGGGGTCTGTCATGAATAGAATCCCAAATGTAAAACCATACCTAACCTATGTATGGTCTCAAAATAAATCATGAGGAAGAGGAAAGTCACACTCCTTGCTGATATCACCGCAGTCAAGTCTCACACACTCTGCATGGCAACGGGTGCAAAGGAGATTTTTTTAAAGATGCAGGCCTGCACATAATGAATAACGGAGCTTGGGGAAAAGCTGAGGAAGAGAAGACTGGCTAGCTCTCACATTATTTGCACCATAATAAATCTCTAAATTATGCAAATGTGAGTTTGCTCTCATGTGTACACACACAGAGAGAGAGAAAGAGAGAGAGGCAGACATTTATGCATTCATGCCAAGTCAGCAGAGTCCCTGAGACCTGAGAAGGGGGGTTGGTTGTTATTTAGTTTCTCTGTGAATTTATTTATGGGAGGGTTGTTTTGATGGAGTTTGAGTTTTCCCTCTTTTATGGGTTGCTGCACTTTTGAGAGCAGAGGAGTGACAGGGAAGGAAGGTGAAATCAGCAACTCGTGAATAGAGAATCGTGTAACGGGAGAGAAGGAAGTGAATAAAACAGGAAGATGAAAGGAGACGAACAGAGGGGATAGTAAAAGCAAGAAGAGGGAGATGTACGCTGATTAAAATGGATAGTCCAATTACGGAGACAGACCCTTGTTTCAGACCTCTGATATTCAGGAGGTTTTCCGCAGGTTGGAGGCATTGAAAGCATCCTAATTTAACATAGTGTGAAAACTGAAGTGAGAAAGAAACAGAAAGTGTCTCTGTCCAAAGTTCAAAAATAAATCCACCTTCATCTGAAAAGAACAATCAGTTATTACACTTCATATCTCCCACCAAGATGTAAAATAGAGGTTTCAAGCTGTTACTCCCTTGTTCTGCCCTTAATACTCAGTTAAGCTATCAATCTTTTCTGGAATAAAGAAAAATATAAAATCCACTCAGTTCCCTGAATGTGTGTTTCCACATTATTTATGACTGAATGTGTCTGCTGTTATGTCAGCACAAAGCACTGGCTGTTAACCTTCCATATACTGTACAATCATGTGTTATCAGCCATGAAAGCCCATAGACTGAGATGGGGGGGGAGTGGAAGAGAGTAGGCGGATAATAAGAAATGGACAAGTAGAAACAAAAGCGATCCTCATCCTCTTGTTGAGGATTTTTTTTTTATGAGACAATAGTAGGAATTTGAATTGTGGTGAAGATGGGGAGTTACTGCGCAGTAATATCAGGCATGGATGCCTTCTGAGTCGGAGAGAGTGCAGTGAATTGGAGCGTTAAAGGCAGGGAATGAGGATTACTCATTCAGTACACACACAAACACACACAAACACACACACAACCCGATGTGTGATTTCAGGTATGAATATCAATGTTTCTGTCAACGTCTGAGTTTTGAGGCAGGCTCTATGTGGAACAGACCTACTGTTTGTGTTGCTTGTGCTCCATTTGTTGTCGCATTAGATATAAATCTCTCTGCACATTTGCCCTTGTATTGCATCTCGGTTGTAATACAACATAACCACTCTGCCTCAAAGACAGACGCTGTTTAAATCCTGTTCTTCTTTCTCAGCTGGTGTCTGTCAAGTTCACAGCTTCCCGACTCTGAACAATTTTTTTCTCCCGCTGCTAAAAAAAAAGCACCTGGAGAGAGGTGTCCAATCTTTGTAGGTTTTTCATAAAAGCCTGGGGATTCTAGACTAATTTGTTTGCAGTGTGCCCTGTGCAAAATAGTGGTCTCATACACAAAAACCAGCAATACAGATCAGAGAAGCACGTTTTGGTGAATAGGTTTGAATTAATGTATTCTATGTCCAAAATTATTCACCCATTTGAAGTTATTGCTGGCTGTAATGATACAGCTTGTAGTAGCTGTGAGACGATGCGGTCCAGCAAAAAATACAATTTAAATGGTTGTTTCAGGCCAAAAGAGCAAGAGCGAGTAGTGTCTGTGAAGAAGAGGATAAAATAGAGCAAAATCAGATGTAATGCTCTGGGCCACTATAAAGCAGTAACAAACAAATAATAACAACAATCATTTTCTAACCTGGTATCATTATCCTTTCTGATTTTTTTTTTTTTCCTGCAGTGATCAAGGTCACTCGTACATAACTCGTAGGCATTACAGACAGCGCTTTGTGCAGATCAGCATGTTTTGTGTCAAAGATGACTTAGTTGAACTTGAAAATCAGTGTAAGGGTCAATGCTAAGCCCGAACGACCGCAGACGCTCTGTTTAATGTAAATAATGGCTTTTTTTGCTCAGAATAAAGTTTCGGGGCAAAGTTTCACACCTGAAGGAATTTTAAAATCTCCATTTAACCTTATCCCAATTTGCATGTTGTTGGCCTGTGGGAGGAAGCTGAAGAAAACACACATGCGCCCTCCACATGGACTAGCCTCTGTCGCACTGGGATTTAAATCAGTGACGTTCTTGCTGTGACACAGAAAGTTTCAGTTCACTGATAAAGCTTCCATGAAGTTTCCTTGCATACACTATTTAGCTACACTGATTCATGTCCCTGAAAACCCACTAGAGACTTTTAAATAAACAGGTCCGCAACTTTGGAAGTGTTTAGGGTCCAGTATGTAATATTTAGGGTGGTTTATTGTTAGAAACTGAATATAAAACCCATAAGTTTGTATAAATGTATTACTCACTCACTCATCTTCTACCGCTTTATCCTCCACACAAGGGTTGCGGGGGGCGCTGGTGTGAAAGACGAGGTACACCCTGGATAGGTCACCACCTATTCACACCTATGTAAAAGTATTATCGCTTTAAAATAAAAAAATAAAAAACTTAAAATAAGCCTTTTAATACATTTTATTGTAGGCAAGGGCCTTGCTTTATTGAAGGAGCCATTTTGCACATTTTGTTTCTACAGTGGCAACAGACTAATCAAACTAGAATGTGTTAAGCTTTGTGTCCAAAGGAGGAGGAGGAGGAAACGAGTTGTCTTTATTAACTTTTTACACACTGGACCTAAACTTAAATTCTTAAAGCTAAATTGTTCAGATGCTGAGCAAAGTGAATATTAAATCCTTGCATAACAGTATGTAGATGATTCTTTAGTTGATTCTTCATTGAAAATTAAACCTTTATTTTTTTATTACCTCCTTTGGCTTTTGGGGTGTTTATGTGAATAAGTTTTAGTGAATAGCTTTGATATATAATGATCACTGAAGTTGTGTTTTTAGTGAAACAGATCCTTAAAAAAATATTTGGTTGCATAATGTGCAGCTTTGCTTTGTGACAGTTCATTGTATTTTCACTGTTGGGTTGACAAAGCAATCTCAGCCTGACTTGAGATCTTTGTATCAGACAGGTAGGTTTTACTTCTGCTAACATTCATATCTGTTTACAGACCAAACAGATATCGAACAAAAACAAAATCACATTAATCATCCAATGGGTGGATTCATGGACTGTGAAAATGTTTATTAATATAGCTCAGTTTATTTAGTATGTCATCTGATACATTCCAGGATTAATCAATTAATGTTGCAAATGTTTTTTTGCTATGTATACTGTATATATATATATATATATATATATATATATATCTATTCTGTGTTGCAGGATCACTCTGAATGGGATGAAGGTGTCCAGGCCAGACGTCCGCATCGGCCGCTACAGAATGATTAAACACGAGAGAGACAAACACAACGAGCCCAACCCACAGAGGTACTGCATCACTGTCCGAACTCGTTCTCTGGCTTCTCATTCGCATCGATCACGCCGCTTATGTTTCACATCTACACTCTGCACACACTCACACACATTTATTTTTTTCACTTTTTAATCTCTATTCAGAGGAATTATGATGATGATGTGACCCTGCAAAGGACACGCGGTCAACATAGTCTCCATAATTAGTGTTAGTTACAGTTCATTACACTGCTCAGAAACATGAGCAGCTCAGATGATGAGGCCAGCAGTGGGACCTGAAAATAGTCGATAATGTTTCCTCCGCTCATTTTTGTCCATTTTATCTGCTTTCCATCTGTCCAGTTTTACTGGAATTGCATGTAAACGATAGTCGACTTCCCTTGTAATGTCACATATATATATTTGATAACTCTACAGTTCTCGTTCTTGCAACTACTGTATATTCAAGCTGTATTAATTCTGAAACTGCTGCATTTATCTCAGTTTGAGGCAGTGTCAGTGCGATGTTGAAGGATTGGACCTTTAGACATACACATTTCCTCTGAAGACCACAGCTTGACTTGTCTGCTTGTGTGAGTGTCCACTGTGTGAGAAGTAATGACATCTAACTTTAAAACTGCAGACTGTAACAAATGGAGAGCTCCACCTTTCACCCTGTCCTTTATCTAACACATCAGAGAACTACGGTGGCCTTTGCATACCAGAAAGGATGTTATTCTTCTTCATCTGTTACTAAGGTTCCACTTCCCTCCACAAATAAACTGATGGGATTATTTTTGCTTCAAAATCACTTGGTTTCTTTGGGGTCTGACATTTTTTTTTTAAATCATAGTCCTCTCAACCCATTGTACCTGTAGCAATACCTCTAAAGGGCTATTGCAAACATTAACATGCATTATTCCAGTTGCCAAAAGGGATTTGGACTCCTACCTTGTAGCTGAGGGTATATTTTTGCTTCAAAATCACTTGCAGGGAACATCTTTTATACATCATAGTCCACTCAGCCCATTTTACCCATTGAAATACCTGTAAAGTGCAAATAGTAACATGCTGTCTCAATTTCTTTCAATTGGGTTATAACATGTTTTAAACATTATAGTTCTCTAAACACATTTTACCTGTTGATATATCTGTAATGTGCTAGTGCAAACGGTACTATGCAGTATTCCCCCCGTTTCAATAGGGGGAATATATTTTATACATTATAGCCCTTTTCAAACCTGATTGTTTTAGCCAAGATTATGCTACAATTTATTATTTGCCGACTATTTAAGTTTTCAACCTTCAGTTTTGAAAATTTATTTATTCCCATTGATTCCCATGGAAAGTTTCCACTTTTGAAAATTCCCGGAATTTTACAACCCTAATTCGGATTAGTTTGACCATTCAGGCTGCTGTAGGAACACTGCAGCACAAGATGGCAGCTTCTGCAAAACAACGCCCTTGCCTCAAATATATGTAGAAGGCTCATTCTAATGCTACAAAAAGCAAATGATTTTTATTTTACAGCAATTGTGCTCTTATACACACACAAACATACATATGGATAGGACATTTAATTTTTCCCAATAAACCCTCCTAAATGTTACACAGTGGACCTTTAACGATTGTCGAATGGTAGAGATAAAACAAAATTTGCTTTTTGCATAAACAGCCCAAGGCTTTAAATGCTGCTCTTTTGGCGTCGTCATTTCAATTTGCTTCTGGAGCAAATGCGTAAAAATGCTCCCCATACAAAAGTGTTATGGTTTGATGAATGGGAACCAATATGCAGAGATGAGCCCTTCTAGACACATTAATCACCAGGAGTATAGCACCTCATATTAAGCTGCTTAAACATGGATTATCACTGTTTATTCTCCTCTACGAGCCACAGTTTTCATGCCTGGCTGGGCAGTGATGCCTTTCGGCACAAAAATCGATAGCTGCTGTAGCTGCAGCAAAATGAAGATATATTGAACTCCATTTCCTCTGTCAGTACTATTATTATTATTTTTTTATTTATTTTTTGCACATGATTTCGCGTGAAATTATTACGTCACAGCATTTTGACTGGACTGAACTGCCTCATGGTTCACACTGAGCTCCAATTTAGTTGTGGCTCCTTAATTGACTTATAAGATGAAAATGTTGCCAGCAGTGGTCGTGTGAAAAAAAGGAATGACAGACCCCCCCCTCCCTCTCTCTTTCTCTGTCCCTCTCTCGCTCTTTCTGCTGCTTCAGTTGATGCACATCCAGTCAAAGAATTTGTGGCATGTTTGATTTGAAATTAGCCTCTGAGCCTTGCATGTAATACATCATCATAACCTTTATCGAGCCAGTGAGTGCAGTAGAGAGTAGACATCTCTAAAAAAGGTCATGAATTTTAAAATTTAAATGTATCCAAAAATGATAAGACTTGTAATATTATCCATAAATCATGGCGTCTGTATGGTGCAAAATTCTGCAAAGCAATCTTCAAGTCCTGCAGTTTTCTTTTAACGTATATTTTGCTTCGCAGACTTCACATTTCATTGTGAATGTCTTTTTTTTTTTTTTTTTTTTACTTTTCTATTCTTCCTGATGATGTATTTTACAAGGCAGTTTGACCTATCCACACCTATTTACACATTCATACTGTGCATCAGTATGCATCACTTCCAGCATATTCATTCACACACTGCCTGTACAACTACTAGGAGAAATTTGGGGTCAACTGTCATGCCCAGGTCGTCAGAGATGGAGGGTCTTTGTTATGTACTTGCATTGGACAAAATGTTTCCAATATGCTTTAAATCCTGTATTTTTATTCAAAGTATATGCTATTTGCCACAGATGGATCACAGCTTCTCATTGTCTTTTGCTGCATGTTCTACCACTAATGCTCTCATTTTAAAGCACGAGTCTCATGATCCCATGCTACTGCCCAACATCCTCAAACGTAGTATTTGTATTGTTTCGATACTTCTTTGAGAAGCAGCAGTTTCATACAGTCCATTTAAAAATACAGAAAGTTTAAATTCATATGTCACCACATCAAAACATTTGAAAGTTTGTGAAGAAAATTCCAAAACTTTGTTATAGTGCCATAACCATCCCCAAGCAGATATAGAGATAAAACCTAACTCGTACATTCCTGCAAAGACCTCAAATCCTCCAAAAGTCAATCCTGAGAAGTCAACCTGAAAATGAAACACGGTTTTTAAGACATAGAGACGTTTTTTTTTTCTGCCTGCTGAAACAAGTCACATACTATACTTGTATTAAGACGTGATTTAACTTTAACGCTAACAATCTATACAGTGAAATAGCAGCAATAACTTGAATGTGAGGAGTGTCTGAAATAACCAGAGCTGCATAATATGTCATCCATCACTATTGTGTGTGCATGCATGCGTGCGTGCGTGTGTGTATGTGTGTGTGAAGGAGAGCGAGACTCAGAGACAGAGAGAGAGAGAGAGATTCAACGATCCCTCAGTAATTGCCTGCTGGAATGACACCATAGAGATGGAGCCGGCTGGGTCAGACTGGTCTAGTTGCCTTCATCAAAGTCAATAAAATGTGTGTGTGTGTGTGTGTGTGTGTGTCTATATATATATATATATATATATATATATATTATATTTTTTTATTTTTTTTTTTTTTTTTTTTTTTTTTTTTTTTTTTTTTTTTTTTTCCTGGCATTAACACTTGTCAGGACCAGTAGCCCTCATGGAGACCCAAGTCCTGGTCCTTATCAAGCCAAAGCTAATTTCTGAGTAACTGGTTCAGTTTAGGGCTATGGCTAGAATTGTGATTAGGTTATCATTAAGGTTAGGTATCAACTGGTTCTGGTTAAGGTGGGAATAACGCTTTGATCAGGTTGTCCAAATTAATGGACGTCAATGCACTGCTCCCCATAATGTAAACTATTACATATTAAGGTGACGAAATGGTACATGGTTAGGATGAGGTTAAGGTTCATGTTAGAGTTAAGCCAATGTAATGTCCTCTAAAGTCATGTGTGTGTATGTGTGTGCATTTATTTTTATGAGGTCCAAAAAACATACAAACCTGTCTTTTTGGGGACATTTTGTCTGGTGCCCTCAACTTTAAAGGACTTTTTCTGGGGTAAGACCTGGTTTGAGGGTTAGGGTTAGACTTGGGTTTAGGTTAAGGCTTAAGGTTGGGCATCTAGTTGTGATGGTTAAGGTTAGGGGCTAGGGAATGCATTATGTCTATGAGTGTCCTCATTGCGAATACTGCACAAATGTGTGTGTACATGTGTGCTTGATTCCCATTTTCTTCCTCCTCTTGCTTGTCACTCCTCTCTCTCTCTCACTCTCTCTCTCCTGGTCAATAAGAGGTGACACCAACAGGGACACAATTTATATGAATCCAATGAATTATTCATAGCTTGAGCAAGGGGGCAGAAAACTTCCTTTTTTTCCTTACAGAACTACTGGACACTCATAATGTCTACGAGCCTGCAGGTATTTCAACGCTCTTATTCAATCACTACAAACCACACTGTACTACAATGATCTAATTAACTTGTGTACTACATCAAGTATGATGTACTGTATGTAGACTGCACAAGGAGGACACCCACTGAATCAGTGGCTTAGACGCTAGTATAGCAACTAAGACTTTAGTACAGAAGATAAAATGTCATCAGAATCTGCTTGCGGTGAACAACAGAACAAGATGAATCATGTTTTTCACCTGGGAGATACAGTTCTGCCATTTGCTTTCATGCAGTATCTTTCTTAACACGGTTGTGGTAATAGCTAGAGGACAAGTCTTGCAAACATGGATCGATTCGTCGGCACATAATAGTGCTGCGAGATGGTCATTGTGAATTTCTGAGACTGGAAATTTAGGTCTCAAGACTGTGACAACGGCTATCCTTGAACTTCTTTCACAGTGACACATAGGACCACTGTTTGGTAGGTGGGCTGATAGGATTATTGTACATTGTACATTGAAGATTTACTGTATATTGTCATAATGCACTTCTATTTTTCATCACTACTCTGGAGTAGAGTACATGTCGTCTTATACACAAATTCAGGACGATTTTGACTGACATATTTTCACAGACCTGATTATGAACCTCAGGAATGATGATGTGTAGGGTAACATTACTGAGGAACAGTGATTTGGCATCTGGGATTTGGCATTTTTCTATTTTCCTGCCTAGTCTGACTCCTGATCTCCTTCTATGTGCTCCTGGACATTGACCAGTAGAATAACAGAGTGCTCTGAAACTGTAACATACAAAAATAAAAAGAAGAGGGATGCTGCTGCCACTGTCAGGTAGATTAGTGACCCCGAAAAACATTTTGTTGAGCTTTGGCAACAGTACCCCTGCCTCTTAGACATCTCCTCAAGGGAGTACCACAACAAAGGTGAAAAACAAAAATGTCAGCAACCCAGTGCTTTGATAGCTATGATGGCTTTGATGGAAAACTCCTTGCCCCGCCTCCCTGAGGACAACTGTAGTGTTACCAGTCCCTTGAACAAGTCACAGCAAGAATCAGTGCCATTGTGTTTGAAAGTGTGACATGGTGACCATTGGTGTAATGGTGTAATGCTCATTTTGCTGCTTTGTGCTGGGACAGAACAGTTAGAGGGGGGACTGGGGGGGCACTGGACCCCCCCTGAAATCTGATTGGGGCTACCCCAGGTGCGGACCCCCCGCCCCCTCGATAATCGCACGAGAATAGCCAGTTGCACAAGTCTGTGACTGCTAGGTCCCTCCTGTACAGTAGATGGCACAATGCAGGCTACCACAAGGCGCTGCAACCCATTTTACAATTAGAAGACATGGGAAAAGAAGGAAAAGAAGAAGGAACCGTTCAGGAAACAGAAAAGGCAGTGTGCTCCTTGTGAAAACAGCCAGAGATGGATTTTATTCTGGATTTTAAGACTGATCTATATCGGTGAGTACACGACCGCAGTTTTTGCCAAAATAAGTTCATGAGTTCAATAAATTTGGTCCAGGGATCGAATGTAAATAGATGTAATAGAATACATCTCACAAGATACAGAAGGTGGACAAGCATCTAGAAACAAATCTGTGGACCCCCTGAAATAGACTTGGCCCCCCCCTGGCCCCCCCAAGGATAAAATTCTAGCTCCGCCACTGGTTTTAAACAGAAGAGGAAGAAACAAGACGAACTGGAAAAAGATGCTAGCAGACAGTCATTTGTGACAGCTTTGTGCTGTTTGTGCTGAAAAAAAAATCCCAGTTCTTACCTCATCGCAACTACTTTGACACACTCACTACAGTAGTTTGACACTATACCAACTCAACTCAGCAACTTTGGCCATTGTTTAATGTTGCCATGCAGCTGTTATTTAATGTTGAGAGGCAACAAGCGTTAACGGTATAGTTCTGCAGCTGCTGCCTTCTGTGCTGGAGTGTGTGGTCCATAGTTCCGGTTAACTGATCTGGTTGCCACATGGCACCAGATTAATGTTCCGCCTGCAGTCTGCCAGTTGCACCTGCAGTAACCTATCATTTTCCTTGCTGTGCTACTTTTGTTTAGTGGAAAAATATACCAGTTACTGGTGAAATCAGTTAATATTTGCATTTCAACAACCAAATGCATAGCTATGGTTGGATTTCGACTTTAAAATAAGCAGACCTCAGGTTCTGGACTGAGACTGAATTAATCATTTTTCATCTGAGGGAAGTTTTGCATTTATTTCACTGCCATTTTGAGGGCTTTGTCGGTGAGAGTTCATTCAGTGGTCTGTCAGTTCAATACAAATCATATTGTTTGCAATTAGCAAACTTGTAAGAAACTAATTTGCAGTTGCAGTATGTACTAATCTCATTATCTTATTTAAATACATAAGCAGACCCACTGAGAATAATAGGATGAACCAATATATTGAATATATTTATTTAGGCGAGAGATAAAGACAGAGAATCAACATCATCTTCTGGGGAACCTGAAGTTTATTGGAAATCCATTTGTCTCATACTATACCACCAGTATAGCAACCAAAAATATAATATTAGGGTGAAATTTTACCGCTTTTTACCTTGATGAGTTTTTTTTTTTTAACTGTATTTTCTTTATGATATTTTTGTCCTTTGCATTGATGTAGCCATGTTTCCATCGAGCGGAATGGTTCAGTTTGGTACAGTATCATATTTAAATAACCAAAATAACCAGCTCCACCCATCCATTTGGGTACCGGAGTTAAATTGTATGGCTGGAGCTTGACCGGCTCCACCCAGGACAATCAGCTGATTGAGAGACATAAAAAACATCACTCCCTTCCTGTGAATATCCCCTGGAACTCGAGGCTGTTTTAAACATGGGCAGAGTTAGAGGGGGGCCGGGGGGGGGGGCACTGGACCCCCCTGAAATCTGATTGGCTACCCCAGGTTCCCATGTAAATATGTACATATGAATGTAAATAAATACATCCCACAAGATACAGAAGGTGGACAAGCATCTAGAACGTTCAGAAAACAAATCTGTGGACCCCCTGAAATAGATTTGGCCACCCCTTGGCCCCCCCAAGGATAAAAGTCTAGCTCCGCCACTGGTTTTAAATAGAGAAGAAGAAGAAACAAGATGAAATGCCACTGGTTTTAAAGAGGAAAAAAAGAAAAAAAGAGCCACATCACTACTATTTCAAAACATACTGAACTGTACCATGATGGAAACACAGCATATGTCAGATCAGGCCCTAACAGAGTCATAGATTCTCTGTCATGACATTTATTGTCACTTTTTTCACACTGCAAAATAGATCTCTAGTTTTTCCTCTCAAAACAGGCAGACTGCCAGCCCTTTTAATTGCAAGTGATCCACAAATAATTGTGTCCAGATATAACCTCCCTATCTACATTACACAGTGTACAGTGTAGACACTACATACTGTACACATTTGTGTCATGGCTCAAATGCAGGCGCACCATCTCGCTCTCCACAACAACCGTCCTGTCAAGTCGGAGAGCAGAACTCCTCAATCACAAAAGAAAAACTCATCAGTGCATGAGACAGGTACCCTTGATATTGCAATGGGTGCTACAGTCACGGCTGGCTTCTCTGTGCAGTGATGGCTGCAGCACCTCCATCACTGGTTCTGACACCATTGCTATTCGGACCGAGTCTCTTCAGCAGAAATCTGATATGTGTTTTAAACTATCAAATGTGGTTTGAGTCAGATTTGATAAAATTGGATTTCATGTGCTTGTTGCTGTCCAGAAGCCAATTTGGATAGAATTTTGGATAGTATTCTGATATGCAAAATAATATAAATAAAGCCTAACATACACACAAACATCAGTTTCTTTTTCGTACAACCTCTTTAATACTATTTGAGGCTGGACACACACACAGCTGTGTCATTCAATTTCCACTGATAAACCTGAGTTTCTAACTATTTTGTTCAGGTGCAGAGTTTTCTTTCCTGTTTACACTCAAGTGAATGATTTAGCTTTTTGGGAGAGTTTTTCTGGAGTACCACTGTTATGTCTGGCATTTAAGGGCAACGTTGTCTCATCTGTTTGATGAATGTTAACTACTTCCCTTGAAATCACACACACAAATACATACAGGTTCGCTCAGATATGCACACTCTCTCTCGCACAAGAGTCCATTCTCTCAGCGCTCTCTGAGACGCTGGTCCGGCATAGCAATGAGATGTCAGGCCGGCAGGAGTAAGAACGGGACACATTCATCACCAGAGGCGAGTATCAGTTAGCGTGCACACGAGCACATAAACACACACACGCACACACGCTTGTGTCTCGCAAGCATGGCTTTGTGCATTGAAGATGAATGAGCTACAATGTTCAATATTCAATTCAGTTGTTATCATCTTGGAACAGAGCAGAAGCAGTGTGTGTGTGTGTGTGTGTGTGTGTGTGTGTGTGTGTGCGCGTGTGTGCGTGTGTGTGTGTGCTGTCTGTATAATTGAGCCTAGCAGGACGATGACGATGTTCACTTTCTTTTGTAAACTCCCTAAAAGCACTGATTTTTCTTTTTTTTACCTTTTTAATTCAGTTTTCATAACATCATTCCCAGGCAGTGCTAAATTGTTAAACACGCATTTTTTTTTTTTTTTTTTGCTGTGATCTTAACTATAATCACTTGCTGCTGTATATTTAATTGAAGAGGCACTTTGTGATTTACTCTCTGTAAAAGTTGCTGTATACAGATGAACCTCTTTACTTACTTTGACAATTAATGTGATGCCTTTAATTAGGGCTGAAGAATTAACTGTTTTCAAATCTGGTACAATGCAGTTACCAGTTAATTGTTCTATTTTGGAAAGTTAAAAAAAAAATTAATACCTATACTTAAATATTTAATATTTAAATGGTGTCTCAGGGTAATGCTCCATCATGTTATAAATCAATTGCACTCTTAAATTGAAGTGTAGCTTGAAATATATATATATGAATAAATCAAATCACAATATATGTCAGAAAAATTACTGTTAGATATTTGACCTAGTATTTGGTGACATGTCTGATGGCAGATGGTAGTTGATAACGGCTTGCAAAGCCTCTCTCATTTTACATTTTTTGACTAAAGTGTAACATAGTTTTAGTGATAATTTAGTCATCTGAATTGGTTTAGTCAATTCAATATTTTTAGTTGTTGATTTTTAGTTTGTTGGGTCTTGAAGCTTGTAGCGTTTTTGCCAGTGATTGTCTCTGCACTCATGTTGTTTTTCTTCTTCTTTTTAATGTATTTATTTTATTTAACCTTTATTTATTCAGGAATAAAACTCGCTGAGATTAAAAATCTCATTTGCCTGGCCGGCAGCAGTACATACTGTATATTGTAGGTTAGAACATGAATAAAACTTTTCCAAGCATACAACATACTCAATACTGTGCAAAAATGACATAATCTACTTAAAATATACATTTTTATGTATAACACTTTTATGTTATTCCCTTTCTCCCTGATCAAATGCGTGCATCAGTCTGACCTGAGTTTCCCCCCCACACTTATGATTAATCCAAAACTCATCTGGCTTCACCAGAAAATGAAATCAGTTCTGATTGGATTTTGGTCTTGTTTGTACTCAGCGATGAAATCATCTTCGTTTTAGTCCTTGTGTTTGTTCTTGTTTTCTTATTTCTTTATCATCTGTCTTTTTTTTCTTTTTTTTGTCAGAAATTAGACAATAAGTGCGATAAAACCTGAAAATGTTTGTTTTTCGTATTGTCGTATTATAATCGCAGTATCGTCCTCACATTCACAGTTATTAAACTTGTCAACTTGGTAAGGAAACCCAATAAGCATGTTCCCTACAATGATGAGCAAATCCCTTTAGATATATTTCTAATGGAGTGGGCCAACTCAAAATGTATGCCACTAGAGCCAAATAAACCAGAAATGATTTCCTGTGGGACCATCGTTGGAATAAAAGTAGAGCTTCACTTAACCCACTTAGAAAAATCAGACTGATGATTTTGTCTTTGTCGTGTCCTCTAACTCTCTAAAATGAAACTAAAACAAGGGAAAAAACGATGCATCATACAGTATAGTATACATGCATTAAGTACTTTATGTGGGGATTAGTCTATTCCATGTAATCCCTGCATGTATAGATACATCCAAAGAATCTGTTTTTTTTCCCTCCAGGCTGATTTATTTTTAATATCAGTGCCTCCATCTGTCACTCTATAGATCTCTCTGATTTAAATTTATCTCTCTTCTTATCCGTCCTCCAGTTTCACCTCGCTTATGTGCCATCATTTCATTTCACAAAGCACCTGATTTCTCTCGTCTCTTTTCCGTCCCAACGTCACGCTCTACCTCTTCAGCTCACTCCCTCCGCTTTGAGTTAGAAGTACGGATCCTCGGTGGACGGCGGTACGCGTCATTTTATTTATAGCTCACAGTAAAGTACGCTATCTTTCAAGGGAAAGATGATTGACTGGGGGTTTTTTGTTTTACTTTCCAGCTCCCATTTATGCCAGTAAAGCTCTTTTTGATTTGATCTGAGAGCGACAGACAGGAGGAGGAGAGGAGACAGAGGAGAGAGATGTTCACCAGTCAGTTCTGACAAGGGCTTGAAGTCTCAGTGGTCCATGTCGGACTGAGGTGTCAACCCCACTTGTACGTCCACGCGCATCGTTGCCAAGATGTTTTTGTTTTTTGCTGGGAGTCCATCGCCACTTTCTTCTGAAAAATTCTCATGCGCACAAGAGCTTTGTTTGTGTGTTAAACAAACAGAGTGGGAGGGGGGGAAAAAAGACACTTGAAGACCAAGAGTGTTGTAAATTTGCTGTCAAGACACTGTGGCCTCATCTCCATTCAGACTGATACTTTCCGTCATCAATCTCTTTTAATGCCAGAGGTTATATCACACGCAGCAGTTCAGTGTGTCACTGTCTGACACTCGCTGTGAATGATTTTATTTTTTTTATCTTGATCTAAAGTATCTAAAATACTCAAATCAGAGCATATTTCAAAGACAGAGGAGATTCTGATTTAACTGGGACGCTTCTCAAACAAACCCAGGCAGAGGTGACATATAATATGTGTCATATAACCCAGTGCAGGGCCATAGCACCACCTGTTGGAACACTGCAAAGGAAATATTAATAAACTTCTGTAAATGGAGTTTTGACAGCACCTCATAATGATTTCACCACCTTTGTGACCTTGTTTTCACTCTTGTATTAATATCAATATGCATTTCCATGATTTTGTCCTCATCTGTATTGATTTGCTTAAATAGGAATACCTTATATACCATCAAACACATTTTTCAGTCAGTCAATGTGAAAATAATACCAAAGGTTGTCTATTCATTAATTAACTTTATACAAATTGTAGTGAACAGAAACAAAATACTTCAACCTTATTATTATATCCTCAGAACACTGACACACAGTTTGTACTTGGCAGTTTTTAATGGACTTCTTCAAGATTCAAGGAGGAATAGCCCATCTTTACTTGAACTGGCCACAACTGGTACTAATAAATAATAATAATAATAATAATAATAATAATTAGGGCTTTTATAGTTTTTTTCAATGGCTGCTGTACAGAGCTGGGGATAAATAAAAACAAAGATGAGAGGAAGCTACAGAGTGGAAATAATGATGAGATACTTGAGATTATGGCTCGTGTTTAAAGCCAGTGTGAACAGTTTTATCAGTATGTGATGTACTCTATGTTAAGATAAAGTTGTATACCATCATGGGCCAAGAAAAGTTTGCTGGCGGCGTGTCCACTGCAAGAGCTGATACATACTGGTTTATACCCTTTAGTAGGGACCAAAGTTTGTAAACTCTACTGTCCGTCAGTGTTTGTACAGAATGTGGGAGTGCATCTGCACTGGTGGACTTCTGTCCTCGCCACCAATCCACTCAAACAGTTTTCAATTTTGAATTCCTCATTTTTTTTACTCCGCAGTTGTTGTTTTTTTCATGTCGTTTGCCACTACTGTTTGTATATGTGTGAAAAGAATCTCTGCATTTGCTTTAAATTTTAAGATCATGTCAAATAGTTTCCCTAGATAAAAAAAATCTGCCCTGATTTATTTATTTATTATTATTTTTTTACATTATTTTTAGAAAAAACAACAACACAGAACTTAGTTTGACAGTGGTTTCCTGGTCCACAATCCAGTTTAACTGTATTACCAAATATATAATACACACATGCTGGAATATCCAATACACTGTTCAAGCTGTTCCACAGAATTTCCTGTAGAAACATTCAAACACTTCATTTCTTCGTTTTTTCCCACTTGAATCTTATCCTCTCGCTGTCTTTTTGTCTTTCTTTTTTTCTTAGATTCAATAAAATACAGAACACGAAGAACACGATGAAGAAGGATGGAATCAGCACACTGACCTACAGACTGGTTCAGATCAAGAGGTATCCTCTGTACACAAATATCTCTGTGGAGATCGGTAAGCCGCCACCACGGCCTATTAAAGGCTAGAGAGAGAGAGAGACGGAGAGGAGGAGGAGGAGGAGGATGGACGGTGATGCACATTTACTGCAAGGAAAAGGTGGACAGGGGAGAGTTGAAATAAGGGACATCAGAAGAAAAGACAATTTGTCTGGTGAGATACTGAAGGAAGCGAAGGGGAAAAATAGTCACAAGCACATCACAGTCTCTCGCTCTCTCTCTTCACCCCTCTGTCTTTTTATCGATATTTCAGTTTGCTGTTTCTGTATCCAGAGGCCTGCTTTTTTTTCAAGCAGAAAACGGCCTCAAACCACCTTCATTTACCAATCAGTGACATCAGCATTAGAGCGTGGACCAAAAAAGAAGTTCAAGTATCAGGGTCTGATCGAACACTGGTGACAGTGTCAGAGCTGAAACTTGGAAACTTTCCATCGGACAGTCTTTTGTAAACTGGAGGACGACAGAGGTCACTATCAGCCACTGTTGTTGGCTGATTAAAGCCTGACACAGAAACTTCACATCACCCTTTGGCAGGTTTTATGGCGTATTCTGGAAAATGATGGATGGCATCCAGAGGATTTTTTTTTTTTTATTTCTCAGAATATATGGATTGATGTAAACTGTGAAACGACCGTGAGAGACAGCAGTGTGAGGGATCTGTGCGGAAATCACAAGAGTCATGACAAAACTGTACTTCCACAGCATTTACGGTGATGGTCAGATTCACTCGTCGCCGCCGGAGTCAGAAGCTGGAGCATGAACTCCACACGGTGGCATGCGGCGCGGCTCCGCTGATCTGCATCAGCTGGTTCTCATATCAGAGCGGACGCTTATCTCGACACATGACGAATTAATACTGACATTTTTCATCAGGGAGTCGCCTCCTCGGATTTAATTACCCAATCAAATCCTCCACTATCAACTAATGAATGTGTATTGTGCCTGCATCTACAGCAGAAGGCTCGGACCAGTGCTGATAAAAAACAAAAACCTGTTTGTCACCTGAGGAATCTCTTTTTCTTCTCTTTTTTATATGTAAACATACTTTGGAACCACACACTGGCTTACTGGACAATTTTGCAACAAAAGGGAACAAAAGTGAAGATATAAAAAGTTTTTTTTTGGTTTTTTTTTCCTTGTGCTGAATAATACATGATGGAACTACATTGTTGATGCATTTTGAAAACAAATCATGGAAGAGAAGAGAACAGGGCAAGTGTATGTGTACACTGACAGCTCAGTTATGATTTTAGAGATTGAACACTTTTTTTTTATATATATATAATTTTTTTTTAATCCACCCTAAGAAAAAAAAAAGTTTGATTTATTTTAGTAATCTACTCATTAAGACTGGTTGTTATGACCGAATTGGTTACGAACATTTTCTAAATCAACCGGTTGAGAAAAGTAACACAGTAAGTGTCAGATGATTAACATTTAGTTTGTGTTATGGGTTACGCCTCAAGGTGTGTTTGCACGATTTAGCTGATAGTGAAATTTCATAGCAAAAAATCATCTCAACTACAGACTAAAAGATCCATTTTTTTAGTGTCTACAAGCCAGTATTTTTACGACATTAATATTCCTGAAAGTACAGGTCTTATTCGGTAGTGATGTGCATTTTATCATGTCACTGCTGAAATCATATGAGGCACAAGTGTCAGAACTGAGCTGTCAGGTAAAGGAATAGAGGCTCGTAAGTGTGACGGATACATAAACAGACTCAGTAGCTTCCACACCGGCTCCACAGACAGACAAGAGTAGCTAAGAGTAGTCGTTTTTTTTATTAGTCTGTAATATAACCTAAAGCCTTTTTTTTTATTTATTTATTTTTTTTTTTAATTATTTTTTTTTTAGTATTTCAATTCATTTAATACATCACTATACTATTACTATGCCATTTCTCTCTTTCTCGCTCTCAACTGTATTTTCTTTTAATCTTTGAAGGAAAAAAAAAATATATATATATATATATAATTATCTCCAGAAAGAGGAAATTATGAAGTCGTAGTCTTCCGTTGGTGGAAATTACAAATTTTGAAGCAGTAATTAAAAGTCATGTGACTGATTGTATCGCTATCAGCTATTAGTTCCGTATTATGATTCTGTTTGATCAAAAAGAGATGGGCTACACGAATTAAAACTTCACAGTTCATACAAGTGTTTCTTCATCTCACAGAAGCTTCGTTATCGTTCCCCGTGTGAGAGATGAACAGGCAAAGTCAATGACTTCCTTCAGCAACATATCAAAGCCTTTGCCTGTGTTATGTTTTGATGCATCACGCTTCTCCCTGTGCTTTATCTCTCCTCGTCTCCACTGTCGTGGGTCTACGTCACGGTCGACGCCTGAACGCCACGCTGCTGCCTTCAGCGGCCGCACGGACTGGAAAGCTGTTATCCTTTTTTGAGTAAATGTGTCTGTTTTAAGATGGCTGATACTGAAATGAACATTTATTATTTTTTTTCTGTTTTAAAAATGAAAACGAGAAAAGGAAGATGTGATTAACTCCCCTCTCTGTCTTACCCCCCACATGCAATCACACTCCCTGTGTATTATCTCCTTGTTCATTTCAGTTTCTTTTTCTCCCCTTGCCAACCCAGGCTCTGTGTGTCAGTGGTACACTGCTGTGCTTTGTGATCAGCAAACTCCAGACACAACTGTGACTCACATATTCATCTTTCAGTATGTATCTACCAGGCTGATCTTTGTGCCTCTGCATCTGTTTCTCCGCCACTTCATCGGATTCTCATTTTCCTTTTTCCTCCCTCCCACTTTTCTCTATCTCGATCCTCTTTGTTTGTGAATGTGCCGTCCAAGATTGCATGAGGAGAAGTCAGCGCCTCCCTGAGGCCACGCTGTTTACAACTAACCCTGGGCGGTGTAATTTTCCACTTCTGTCCCAATATCCTGCTTTAATCCATTGATTGCTTCGTGGGATGTGACGTGCGAAACACATTTTGTGGGTTTGCTTTCAAATTTTTATCTGCTTGTCTGCTTTTTCTCAGCTCAAGGACTCAAAAAAAACTGTGCACAACATTGAAAGTCACTGCAATTTCTGTTAAATTAATAAATATTTAGGTGACTTGAGAGGCCCATTAAATCCAAAGTTATGTCACCCCAGTATCAGAGTAGAGGCACGCTCCTCTGGGTTTCCCTGAATCTATTAATTTCGTTTTCAGTGTGACATAATTTGTTATCAGTGAAATCACAGCTGCGATGGCTGCGAAACTCCCCTGAATTAAATTTCAGTACAAATGACAGACATCAGTGTTAGAAAACATTCAAATCAAAGCTGTTTACATACAAATGTTGATGAAGAAACAACAAATCAACAGGCAGAGAGAGAGAAAAAAAAGTCAGTATTTAGTCAGTTGTAAACAAATTAGCCAACAATGGCACCATATTTTGTTCATAACAATCATTTTAAATTTACCACTACTTAATTAAAACTGGTGGATTTGACAATGTGACAATATCCAGAAGAGTTCCATGGTTCCATGACATTCATATCTAAAATCCATCTTCAAAACATAGGATTTCTGTTATGGGCTTAAACCCTTTAGCATTTTTAGGGTCTTTTTTTTCAGACTTTGGAAAATGGAAAAGCTTCTTTACTGTTCTCGACTGTTACAAGTCATAGAGGAGATTAATGAGCTGTTTTCGCAGACTGACCGTCTTGTTTAAATTGGCGTCTTTATCAAGACTCTACTCTTGATAAATTACTGGAAAACCTTTATGAGGTCAGTTAAGAGGTGAAAGTTGAAGCTGAGAAGGGACATTTGATGGGGGGGGAAGAAAGAAGAAAAAAAAAGGATGTAGCAAGATGAGCGTGGGCCCATGTGTAGTGAAACGTGTATAAACAGTAACACGGTTTATAGATGTGAGCAACAGAAACTTCGGCAGAAACAGTGTTTGACGTGTTTCATGTACTCGAGAGAAAAAAGAGCAGCCGTGAGGTGCGCTTGATGCTTCCTGATGGGCGTTTGATTTTTTTTGCAGCCGTTCCACTGGTCAGACTCACCTCAGCTGTTTAAGTATCTGAAACACTTTTTCAAATGCAGTTTTTGCTTTCAGGCCTTTGGGCATTTTTAAAGATTTGCTGTATCTCTAGCTATGGAGTTTTTTTTTTTTTTTTTTTGTACATTGAATGTTGAAAATGTTATATCTTATATAGAATGCAGTATGTCATATCAAACCTACTTTTTCTATACAATCAATAAATCTGATGTTGGAGATTGTATGATGGTGTTGTCAGTTTTATTTAAGAAAAATAAACTTATAAAATAAACTTTTTTACTTAATAAAGTCAGACTCATAAGAACACCATAGGAGATTAGTTTCTACTTGCAAATCGATCTAATCTTGGAACTGTAATATTGGCCCTTTTTTTTGGAGCCCTTTTACTTGTTGTCATGGCAACCCTAATAAACCCTATTGTTATCTCTGTGCAGACCCGCTGATGCTATCAGACCTACCACCTTGTGGATTACATCAAGCTCCTGCAGTCTTTATTTTCCACCCAGTAGAAGGCCATAACCATATCTGTTGAAATAGGAAGAAGATACAGTGTACATACCTGCCACCTGCTTATTTCTAATTATTTCCCACATTCTATGCAGGTAGCACAAACTGTCAGCTCTGCAACAAAATCGGCATTGTATCCTTTCAAACTCTTCACAAATCAGATGTTTTCTTTTAATGTAAATAAGAAAGCAATTACAACAACAAGTGAGAGGTAAATAAACTGAAAAAAGACAAGAAGGAAAATGTTTAATTTGGAAAAAATGAGCCAGCATTTTACCAGCATGACACTTTACACAGTTTGGCAAAATGACTCTTAACAGTTTCCTTTGGTTTCAGACAGAGAACTGTAAACTGCACTCGAAAGCAGTGTTTGACACATTAAAGCTGTAGTGTGTGACTTTAAAATGTAAACAAATGTCTGTCACATTCAAACCGTTGTCAAATGATTTGACACAATGCTGAGTAAGCCTGTCAGCTCCACACGACTGTGTCGCTGTCTTTTTAAATTTAGCATCATGACTGATGGGGGGAATGCAGAAGCATAACAGGTAGCGGGGGAATTAACTTTGGTTCTCTGAAACCTGAGTGAGGTAGTGAGATACTGAAGCAAATGTTGCTTCAGTAACAGTTGGAAAACTCTTGACAGTCTCGCACTAGCAGTGATTTGGCGGCAGAAGTTACACACTGGAGCTTTAAGAGATGCTCTTTGGTACAAGACTGAAGCCACACTCATGTCACTCTACACTAAATATGTTAGATTATTTTATCATACAGCTCGGACTACTCCTTTAACTGCACTTGTCCTAACTTGTGAATTAACATGATGTCCCTATACGTCTCCTATAATGTCTCAGGTGGTGGGAAAGTTCCTCATATTCCGATCATTTATATTCTTATGGTGTTTGTTCCGCATGATTTCCTTCACAAAGTCCTCTCGTAGTTAATGCCAAATGTTGCATTAAAAACAGATTTTCATGGGGATTTCAGGATGTTAACCTTGTTAGCTGTAACAGCAGGTGTTTATCCTGCACAGGCTGCTTGGGTGTGTTCCCTACATCTTACACTGTGCATTAACCTAGACTGTAACTAGTTTCCCTTATGATCAAAGTTAAGGATAATAACGTTGTAGAAAAATCAGCTGCATATAGAATGAGGAGAATACTTACTGCTGTGTGCCATTCTCTTTGATTTTGGACATTGTCAATGATCATTTTACATTTTACTCATTTAAAAAAGCAGAAATAACAGGATGTGTCTATGAAAAGTTATATAGATTTATATAACAACAACCCCCCCCCCCAACACAAAATAACAATCAATAAGTTTGTTTACAATGTCTGTTGCCCATGTCAGCAACTACTGTACAGTCCCTATACGTCTCCTATAATGTCTCAGGCCAGAGTCTCATTCATTCTAGTTAAGTTAGTGTGGAAATTGAACTTTAAAATTTATAGAGCAGTTGCAAATTATTTATTGCTCCGCCAAAGACATTTGCTACTCTAAATTGCATCACAGCTGTGCATACATTTTGGTACTGCATCAACCTGTGACAGGTCAATTACATTTCCTTAAAATCCAATACTCTCATTGGCTTTGTTGTGGCCATCGTTTACCACCGCAGGTCTGTTTAAATTCAAACAAAACAAATCCTTGTGGGGGTTTTATATATAAAATCTAAAAACCCCACTGTAGTTAACCTTGTTGATGTATAACCGTCTACAAGATAAAACATTAAAAAGCAAATATCTGGAGCTCATTTACCTTCCAAACTGAAACAGACGTGTTATTACTAGTTTCTATTAGATTTGCTTTATTATATTCCTCCTCGGCAGTGAAGATGTTGGGCACAAGGGCTGTTTCTGTGCATCTAAGGTCACTAATAACTGGTTTTTAAAGGCTACCATTCATCTTCTTGTCAAGTACGATGAAATCATATCTATTCTTTTTAACCTGTCAGGGGTCCATGAGGCGATCAATTTGCTGTTTGACTCAAAGACTGTAATAGGAAAATAGATATAGTTTTCCAGCTGCAAAACATATTTCTATTTTGAAGTTCACAGATCCTATTAATCAATCACGCTGGTGTTTACTTGCTTAATTGACTATTTTCCCTTTAAATAGGAACATTTCTTAACAGAATTGATTTATAAGACCTGAAACGATTGATTGAGATTAGGAAAACGTTTACTGAAGTTAAAAATAAAGTGAGAAATTGAGGCTTGTAGACATTACTTCCTAGGCTTCACTTTTTAAACTGGAAGGCTACACCTATTTTAATATACAGTCTAAGGCTGGACTCAGTTGATCCTCCACCAGCCACCCTCTGTCCAGGACGTCTGTGTTGGTCTTGAGGTTTAGTCTGTGGTTACTAATTAATGTATACATTTAGCAAAATGCACCATGGGAGCACACCATGAAGTAACACCAACCACATAGTGAGACCACAGCCTTAGATACAAATACTGGACTTGACACAGGTTGTGTAAATGTGCAGTGACATGATTTGGTCATTTTTGCGCAGGTCACATACAGAACAGGATGATGATCCATTCAGTGGGTCGCATCATCAGCATCATGAAAATATTGGATGGATTATTCTTGTGAAACGGCAGCTGAGCTTAAAGCCTTAAAGTGGTTGCTGTTCCCAAAGATTCTTTGTGGTTACAGATGATCCATCACGTCTCACATTTAAGCTGACATTTTTAGCTGCAGGGAAGAGTTCAAAATGTTCTTTGACACAGAAGTTGTACCGCGGGCTGACGTCGGCTTGGAGGAGACAGCTCCTTAAGACGCTTTGCTGACAGAGGGGATCAGTTTTGCTGGACGGAAGGTTGTTCTGGTGTGCAGTTTTTCAGGCGGGAGCAGCTGGCGAGGCGGTTTCCCTCCCAGTAGCCGGCATCCTGACCATCATGACAGCGACACTTGGTACAGGGGTCGACCCAGACGGGCTCTCCTGCGGGAATCACCTGACCACGTGAGGCGTCAACGTAGCAGTTAGGACCTGGGGGGCAGAAGAGCAACAGAGATGCTATACACTCACTGGCCACTTTATTAGATACACCGGTTCACCTGCATGTCAGTTCAAATATGGCACGATATGGCAGCAACTCAATGCATCTAGACTACTAGACATTCAGATTGAGCATCAGAATGGTTGCAGAAAGGTGAATTAAGTGACACTGAACCATTTGAACTGATTATTAGTGCGAGTGTGAGAGTAAATGGTTGTTCCTCTCTGTATGTTGGCCCTGCTGGGACTGGCTCCAGCCCCCCAATGACCCTCAAATGGAGGATAATGTGGTAGAAAATGGGCAGCTGACCTTGGTTTGGCTGTTGGCACCAGGCAGGCTGGTTAACGACTGGAATCCACTGGGTTTTTCAAGCATCTCTAGTGTTTACACTTGAGTGGTCGAGAAAAGAGAAAATATCCAGTCAGAGTAATTTGTTTGGGTAAAAAAATGCCTCGTTGACGCCAGAAGTCAGAGGAGAATGAATGACCAGACTGGTTTGAAATGACCTTGAGACAACAGCGACTCATGGTAAGACTTCTCCAGTTGGGCTGCTACTTTTTGTTTCAGTTCCAAAACAAACTGTGACTTTATTTACATTTAATACAGTAATACAACCAATAATGTAACTGCTAACTTTTGATACAAAGTAATAAGCACAGTAATACTGTTACTTTTAAAAGGAGTTATATGTACTTTTTAACTTATTACACTTCCTAACAGGATGGGACGTTTTGCCAAGATTCAATATGTAATATATAGACCTTTTTTTCAAGTGTCATATAAGTCATCATCTGTAGTGAAATTAACATTATACTTTGTCTACTCATGTCGCAGCAGATGTAGATATACATTTTCTTCATTGTGCAAAATAAATAAACATTAAATAATAGTAGTTGGAGAAGGCACCAGCCACTATGGAGGTAGCAGCCTATACTGTTTTAGTCATAATATGTCATTAATTTGCCAATACACAGTAATACATTTTAATTCTATTTTAAATCTATGCTAATACCAATTTCCAGAGGAGGCCCAAGACATAAGAAAACTAAGTAGCTGATCACCAGATGGGCCCCAATAGTACGTAGGAGGAAAAACATTTAAACATATTAAAGAAATCTAGATATCTTTAAAAGCATTCATATATCTATATTAGTGTTTAGAGTGTGTAGTGTTAATTGTAAATAATTTGGTTTTATTTTGTAGTTGAAGACTGCACATGTAGTTGTGATCTGTTACAAGTTTTAAAAGCCAAAGCCATTCAATTGTTTTACTAGTTTCTAGAAAATGCAATGCCAGCTGTTGTTTTTGTTATTTTCCAATTCACATTCAGTATCACCACATGTGGTGCTTTGCCTTGAATATTAAAAGTAGGCAATTTTTGCGATTTTACTGCCCTCTAATCTTAAAAAAAACTGAAGAGTGACTTTTTGGAATAAGTATCACAGATATAATACAATTAATGCAATTTATAGTGTTACATTTGTATCAGTAATAGCCAAGAACAGACGACTTCTTAGTGGTGGCAGGGGGGCCCCAAATAAAATTCAGCTAAGGGCCCCATAAAGGCTGGGGCCGGCCCTGCCAATTTCATGTCAGTTATCCCATGCATATCATAATGTCATCCCTACTTCCTGAGTAACTTGCTCATCACTGACTTTGAAGCAGATGGGTTCCAGCAGCAGAAGAGGTGTCATTCCTGCAAATGTATTAGGTTTCCTCTGGACCTAATAAACTGTGCAGTGAGTTTCAGTGTATTTGCAGCTGAACAGATACAACCAAGACTTCAGCGAATGCTGCTGTGCATCTGCAGTCACGTGCGAAAGATAAACGCTGCTATAATCCAACCGTCATCAACAGAGAAATAGCTCATGGTGATGTCTTAATTTCCACATTTAGGAAAATAAGTCACATTCCGTCTTTGAGAAGCCTTTTTTTTTTTTTTTTTAATCATCTCAGCGTTACTTTCTATTCCTTATCACATTTCTTCCAGCTTACCCTCCTTGCATTCAGGGCAGCATTTCCCCGGCTCATAGACGGGGTTGACACATGGTGGAGGAGCGCAGTCTGCAACTAGACAACGGGCGATTCCATCACTGTCACAGGTGCACTGCTCGCATTCTGATGGCTGCAAAAAATAATAATGATAACAAAAAAGACACTCACAGTCACATGGGTCAATTTATAATCCTTTCATGATGACAATGAGACTTAATCCTTGATATTTGTATTTCTAACCAGCAATTTTTGCCAAACCTTCCTCACGCAATCTCAAAAGGGGGCGCCATTTACCTCCAGTTGTCTGCTCAATAAATAGCAAGGATTAAGTCCAGTTGAAGGGGTTAGGCACTTAGTTTTAATGGTTTATAGTCATCTTGTTTGGTGTTTGAGTACCCTCTTCATAACAAGTTCCTCTTTAAGGACGCTATAAACCATCAAAAGTGGTTAACCACTTTACCTGGACCTAAACCCAAATCTAATCACTCTAAAGCCAGGTCTTACTCTTAAACCTGAAAAAAGACATTTAAAGTTTGGGGTCCAGACCAAATGTTCCCACAAGGTCAAAATGTCCTCACAAAGATAGGTTTGTATGTTTTTTGACATGGCAAAAATATAAATAAAAGTACACAAACACTCATAGACACACATAGTCAGACCCAAAGTCTTAAACTACACTAACGTCATCATATAAAAAGTAAGATAATTTAAGTAACAGAAACAAGAACAAATATCCCATGAAAACCACTTTAAACATATTCACTTTGAGCTGATGCCTCTTTGTGTGATAGATAGCTTTCATTAATTAGATATTCTTTTAGTCCCCGTCATGGGCGTGCTCAAGCACCTGACCTTTTGACCACTGACCAAATAAGTGGCCATTATGAAACTCATTTTTTATTCATGTCTTCCTTTGTGAATTAAAGTAACAGAAAGGAGCAACAGCTCTTGGTCGTCCGTGCAAAGTCATCGCAAACAATGAGGGAAGGTCAGTCCAGAGCAGAGTCATGTTCACTGACAACTTTCCAGGCCTTTATACGCACAGATGTGAAAGTCATTTCATTTTACAGAAACCGCTCACAGTGCCACAGTCTGTCTATTTCAGAGGTGAAACTACTTTAGCTGAATATTAAAAGGCTTTTTGTTCCAACCTTATATACACTGGGTCTATTTCATTTTATTTTAGAAAACATAAAATGTTACTGTTTTTCTTTCATCTATAGATTACGTTTAATGAGGGCTAGATAAAAACCACTAGACTCAGAATTGTCAAGACTGGTATCGATTATCCTACAGAGGCTATAGTGACTCTCTAAAGCAAACTTTTATCATAGTTAAGAATAGGGAGATTTCACTCTGTTCTTCTGCATTTGAACTAGACCAGGTACAGATACAAAACCACTACACTCAGACTTGCTAGATCTGGTCTTGGCTATCCCAGAGAAGCTAAAGACTCTTTATTACACAATTTCTGGTTTGTGATATTCTTTTTGTAAAAATGGGGGAAAAAAGGGACATGCCGTTGCGTTTTACTGCCTTTGGAACACATCAGACCAAATCCAGATCCAAAACTACTGCACTCAGAGTTGTCAAAACTTGTGTAGATTATCCCAGAGAGGCTAGGTACTCTCTAAAACACAATGTCTGAGACGTTTATCCCATTCATTTAAAAGAAAAAAAAGATAAAAGATTCAAATTACAAAAGACCAGATCCAGATCCAAAAACACACAGAGCTAGTCTTGATTATTATAATTATCCCAAAGAAGTTTGAGATTTGTGAAACCTTTGTCCTAATTTTGAAAATGATTTAAACATGCATTTCATTGTGTTTTTCTACCTCTAGACCACATTAGACCAGGCCCAGACCAAAGACCACTACACTCAGACAGGTCAAATATCCCAGAGAGAATAAAGACTCTTGAAAACAAATCATTCACGTAATTCACCTACTTTGTCTTACACAAATCATCCTCATATTTTACTGTTATCCTGTTTTCACTTGAGCACCCACATGTCTTCGTTTACCACTGGGCCTTGTGTTTATTGTTTGTAGAGTAAATTATATATGGTGCATTGGGATTATTGTAGGTTATCATGTGTCAATTATTACTTTTCAGTCTCACCTGGAAGTTCTGCCCCAGCTCGTGCACCACTCCCCGGTACTCACAGCCGATCTTCTCGCACCTGGGGCAGCAGTCGGTGGGGTAGTGGCTGACATGGATGCATGCAGTCGGGAGGGAGGTGCACTCGGTGCGGGCACACGCGGAGCCCTCGGCGGTGCACTCACACTGGGTGCAGTGGTCCGAGTCCAGAAAATACCATTCCCCGACGTAGTAAACGCTGCCGTTAGCCTCGCAGGTGCTTTCCTGATGTCCGGCGACTGAGAAACCAAAAGAGGCCTGTGCGTAAAGCAGGAGAGCCAGAGCGGCCGTGCGTATCCTGCGCTCCATGGAGAGGCGGCGCCGACTGGACAACTTTGCCATGGTTTATTTTAAGATTCTCTTTGTCCCGAAGCAACAACAATAAAAAAAAAAATCACATCCGCCTCAGTGTAGTTTGAGTTTGTATTTTACAAAGGTGTTGGAGTTTCTGACATTATCGCAGCGCAAACAAACGCCACGGGTCTTGCCACAGCACAGCGGTTCTCTTCCTGCGCTCTGCTGGAGCTGCGTGCTTCTCTGCGCACGGTCAGGAAGGGGGTGGAGGTTTGTGGGATTAAAGAGGGAAAGTTGGGGGGGGGGGGGGGGGGGGGGGGGGGGGGGGGTTCACATGGCAGCCTCGGCCCTCTCTCCACACTTAACCATCTTTATATAGACGTTTACAAGAGCACAGGTGTGCTGCTGCTAATCACTCGTGTAAAGTTATTGTTTTTTTTTTAAATAAATACACTTGCAGTAAAACGCAAATCAATGAGAAAAAGAAAACTGATTGGTCTCTTTCTTTTGATGTGAAGCACTTTTATTTTTTTTATTTATCTCTCTGACCCTTCATATATACAGTATGACAGTTTCTATTATATTATACATCTAACCTTCATTTCCTATTGTTCTATTTATTTTAATCCTTGCATTGTCATTCCTTGTTGTTATTGTTGATGTTTCTCACTTGTAATCTTGTTTGGCTTTCATTAACCTGGTCTGTAAAAGCATATTTTTATTTAATAATTGTCATTATTATAATTAGTAGTAGTTCTAGCAGTAGTAGTAGTAGTAGTAGTATCATTGTTATACTTCTACTATTATTATTAATGACGATCTTTCGGAAATAATGGCCTCTCTTGCAAGATCTCCCCATAGCAACCGGGATGTTTACCCTGGATACCACAGTCCTGCTGGATCCATGCGGCTGAGGTGAGCTGTTGTTCCTTCTCGTAAAACTGCAGTAAATTAAACACGTCGTGCATTTTTTTTACAAGTAGAGCAGTACGTTTTACAGCCAAGTGAGATACTGAAGTGTTATTTTGTGTTGTATTCGCGCTGTGAACACGCCGTGTTTGTTGAATAAGCTTCCCAGCGTTAGCTGTTTAGCTATAGCTAATGTTAGCCACCAGCAGACAAAGCTGAAAAGGTTAGAAATGTGTAAATATTTCAAATGATTATCCTGTCAACCAAGCACATTCATGCAGCAAATTGTAATAAATATATTATTGTTAACAAGTGAATGTAAAATGTAGTGAGGTGACGCAACTTAAGGAAAGCTCCTCTAAGAAGTATTTCTGAGAATGCAGTGTTTTTCTTTGCAAAAAACAAAAAACAAAACAAAAAAAAGATTTATTAGATTTTGGTAGTTAACTGGATCAGGATTCATATTCAGGATTTTATTACCTTGTTTTATATGAGAGTTTTCAATGTTCTTGTTTCAAACTCTGCTGCATGTGATATGTTCTGTGTTATATTTTGTGTTTTTTTTGGGGGGGGGGGGGGGGCACGTGCATTTCTTAATGTACAAAATTACTGCATCTATGAGTTTCCTAGGGATAAGGGTGCCGTTATGACGTTCCCTACTGCTCCTACATGACAGTGTCCCAAAAGGGTGTCCTGAGAGGAAATTACATTTAGTGCTGTATAGAGAAAACCCCATTCTGTTGACAGAAATTAATGAAACAATAATGTGTGTGTGTGTGTGTGTGGGGGGGGGGGGGGGGGGGGGGGGTCCTTGAGGTCCACATGAAATTCCGACGGGCTGCCTTTGGCCCCAGGTCACACTCTGGACAGGTCTGCCGTAAGTGTACTAGTGGCGCCTGCTGGGCAGTGTCCTTTTAATTATGGCCCCTGCCCTTCCAAATGTCACTGGTTTTCTGTTGGAGGAGGAGCATAACAGCTACCTCTACCTCTGGATCTGAAGCATGAAAAACAATGCTTAAAGATAAACACATTTTTATTAAAAATGATCATCTATATTTCCTAATCATGAATGTGTAAAACATAAATCAAATTGGATTTATGTTTGTTCCTCATTTTGTTCACTCCCGCGACATCATTAGACCAATTGTCATAAAATATCAGTCAACCAAAAACTGTGTGGTCTGTTCTCCAATGGCCCTTGTTGATTGGAACAATTCTTTTGAGTGAATCTGACACAGTGGGAATCTGAGCGGCCTTGGCAGTGCTTCCTCTAGATTTTTACCATATGTTAATTCCTATTCCCTCATGCTCAGATTGACGTGCCTATGCAGTCTCCTGATGAAAGCCAGCTCTGGTGCCACGGCCCGGGCCCGTCCCTGTGGAAACTGATTGCTGAGCATGTTCTGGGGTCAGAGCTGTCAAAGATCCACACAGCGCTGGGTCACTTCCTGGTTGACATGTACACAGAAGTTCACAGTGAGGTGAGCTTTTATTTTACAACATATTTTTGTGCCTTTCGCTAGTTCTAAATTTAATCATACAGTAGCTACATGCAACACTGAAGTTGTAGCATTTCATTTCATTATCTATGCTTTTTTTGTCTTGACTTTGTGTTTTATTCCTTAAGATAATCCAGATACTTGGTCTGTTTCTAATAGAATTTTGCAAGAACCACCACAATAACATTTGCAAGAATTCCCATTTCAGCAGGGAGCGTTAAAAAAGATCTCAATGTTTAGCGTTCCTGGCCAAACACTCTCATTTAAAGTTTTCTAAGTTGGTTAATTTGGCTCCATGCACTGATTTATTACAATTACCAGACTCAAATAAAAGTGAAATGTGGGTTAACTGGCACTCTGCCATGGTAAAGTTCAAATGGGAGCCAGAGAGACATCAATATTTACTCATGGCCAAATAAACTATCAGCCCCAAAGTCCTTCAGTACTCGGTGTCAACATGACCGTACTTAAAAGGTAGACTTGTGCGAGGCCAAGTTAAGGTGAAGACTAAAGCGCTGGAACTGGAAGAAGGAAGCACGTTTAGCGATACAGTAGATCGCTGAATAACATGGTTGACATGTCACAATATGGTTTATTTAGGTTTAAGAGGGCACAGTTGTGTTGTTTTTCATACAACACAACTCACATTTTTAATTCTTACACCAAACTTTCTTTCACATCTGCCACCCTGTCCCTCTTTCTTTGGTATTTAAATCCATCCATCTGCAGATGTTATCAACTCTCACCCAGCAACAGGCCAGAAACGCTCAAACAAAGACACACACGCACACTAGTCTGTCTCAGCACTCAAGCTGTTCCATGTATACACTAAAACCACACAGTTTTTTTTGTGGGCGTTAACATGAAAAAACCACATGTGACGACTCCAAAACATGACTGCTTTTTCTAAAAAAAATGGAAACATGAATGACACACACACTGGTACATGCCACTGTATGTGTGTGTCTTTCTATCTTTGTGTGGACTGTCTGGTTTAGGGTTTGGCACTTAACAGTGATCTTTATCGTTAGCGTAAGTGGCTATGCATTGCATTAGTGACCTCACAACTTGTGTTGCTTCAGTATTTCCTCATCTACACTTGCAGTGCACCGTGGCTGAGCGTGAAGGTCACAGAAAGACAAAGGCTATGTTCAAACCGCTTGAAGTTCAGATCTTTTTAGACCAGGGATCGTTTGAATTCTGGCAATGGATTTCGGCCAAAACATTCATCTCTTTTTTTTTCTACAAAACTTTCTTCTTCAAATTTAAACAATTCAATATTGTACTAAAATGGCAAATGTGCAGATGTGTAGGTTTAACTTGATTTAAACAGACAATTACTAGTGTCTTATAACTGCTTTTTGACTCAGTTCATTTTTTTTCAGCGTGAAAAGCACTAAATTCTGCTTGACTTTGTCATTTTTGTGAAGAAAAGCAAATGATTTAATTAAAAAAATACAGTTTTGAATTCAGCTACTGTGAATTCAAAATGCTGGTGGGCCTTTATTGGCCCACAGGCCGCTTGTTGCTGACCACTGTTAGGCGAATTGTCCAACTGCTTTTGTGCCCAGCAAATAATCAATGTTTTTTTTTTTAAAAATCAGATGATTGAATTCATCTACCAGGCCTCATATTGATGCTGGTGGGCCACTTTTGGCCCACAGTCCAGCAGGTGGACAGTCCGCCTAAAATGTGGGCAAGATTTAGCCCACGGGCCGCTAATTGCTGACCACTGTTTTAGGCGGACTGTTCAACTGCTTTGTGTGCCCAGACCTAACCATCCAATCGATGTAAGCTGCTTTGGTATTAATGTAGGCGTACCCACTTTGTGTGCCCACTTTGTGTACTTTCATATTTTACTGATGAGGGAAAAATGGAGCTGCATCATCTCCCTCACCAAACAAAGTAAATTTGCAGTGATTGCATTTCAAACCACCTCCAAATTTTGTTTAAATCAGATTTGGAAAAATCTTATTTCATGATGAACAAGGCTTTAGTTTGAATTAGTAATTAGGTGCAGCATCCTTATTGGGGAAGAGTCCCCTTTGCTCTTATGACAGCTCTTATTCTTTGTGACCTCATACTTCCAATCTCCAGCTCTACCACTTCTCAAAGGTCCACTGTAATTAGATCTGGTGACTTTGGAGGCCATATAAATAGAGTGGTATGTTTTGAAACCACTTTGCTTTGTCACACATCACATTTTAATGCTGGATGAAGCCAGTACCAGATGGGTAAACTGTAGCCATCAAGAGATGCAAACAGATGTTTTGTTGTCAGAACCACTCACTGGCTCTACTGTTTGTCTGTGATTTTTACATAATTGTGAATAAATAAACTATAAATACTACAGTGTGCAAAAATCCCAAGAGATCAGCAGTTTCAGAGATATTAACACCAGCCCAGCTGGCACAAACAATCAGGCCTCAGAGTCACTAAGATCCTCGTTTCTTTCCTGTGCTAATGTTTGATGCAAACATTAACTGAAGCTCAAACTGCATCTGCTCGGTCGTACACATTTTGCTGCTGTGACATGGTGAGAATAGCTGATTTGTACTGTCCTTGTCTACTTTTCCGCTCCTCCGTCCCTTGTAATGAATCCCATCCCTCAATAAGCCACTGTGAAACATAATATTGGATTTGCAGGCAACTCCCTTCATTCCTCAGTTCGACCATTTTCTTCCTTCATCAAGGTCGCCATTGTCTTGCAGTAAGATCAGAGGGAATATTGGCCTCCCGTTTCAAAAAAATCCTGCTCGCTCTCACCACACTGAATAAAAATGGCTGTTTAAGGTAAATGTGCTCTTAAACTCAAGTGAATTCTACATAATAGCTCCCAAGTAGGTGTTTCTAAATGACAGGTTTTAACAGGGCTCCCTTAAAATAGCTCCTGGATGAGCTCAACTATATCAGAGCAGAGGGAAGGAAAAACTTTCCAGGAGCGACTTGTTAGCTGTTACCCAGCCTTCACCCCTGTAACATAAACACTTCAGCACCTAGAGACAGACAGTGGAGGCCAGTGAGTGTGTGTGTGTGTGTGTGTATACTTGTACACACAAGTACAATGTGTGAGGACCAGACGATTTATAAACCACAGGAAATGAAGACATTTTGTAAAAGTGAGGACATTTTGGCTGGTCCTCACATTCTGCCACACTCTAAAATGGCTGTTCATGGGTTAAGACTTGGTTTTAGGGTCAAGGTTAGAGTTAGGGTAAGGTTAAGGGTCACGGTTAGGCATTTAGCATCACTAAGAAAGTGTGTGTGCGTGTGTGTGTGTGTGTGTGTACCTGGAATTCCTTATGTTTTGGGGACCTAAATTTGTTTTGTCACCTTATGGGGACTTGTTTTTTAATTATGGAGAAAAAACAAGCCCCCATAATATAAATGACGGCGGACATTTTAAGGCGGACATATTTTAAAGTTAGGCTGCAGTTAGGATTAGGTTAAGGTTAGGGTTAGGGCACTAGTAACTATGTTAAGGTTAGAGTAAGTCTCCTGGAAACTAGTGTGTGTGTTTGTGTGTGGACCTTTACTGTGAACACTGACCTGGTCAGGACAAAATTGCCTTCAAAGCCTGGTTCTAATGAGGCAGAACCTAATTTCTGATTACTGGTTGAAGTTAGAGATACAATATAAATTTCTGTCAGTCTAAAGAAAGGGACAGGCATTCGCTGGTTATGTTTATGGCTAAGCTAAGGGATAGAGTTTGGTGGAGGCTGTCCAAAGAAATGGACGTGTCTCAAAAAGAATAGCAATACAAACCTGTGTATGAACTTGTATTTGATACCTCTTTGGAACTTTTCTACCATAAACACTGACCTTGTCAGGACTAGTAGTCCATATGGAGACCTGAACCTGGTCCTAATGAGACAGAACCTTATATCAGAAACTGGTAAAGTTCAGGGCTAAGATTTGAGTTGTGGTTAAGTTAAGGTTAGGATTAGGCAGGCTTTGTTTAGGCTGTCCCAGTCAATGCAGTGTCCTAAGAAGTAAAAACCTGTGTATGTTTGTGTGTTCAGTTTCCTCTACTGTTTTCCCTTCAAAGTTGCCATTTGACTCGACAGAAACGACTGGCAGCTAACAGGTGCGGGATGTCAATTGAATTCAGACTTACGTTTCCTCACTCCCATTTTCACACCAGTTTTTTCACATTTCCTATTTTTCCTTCCTCGTCATTTTCCTTTGGTTCCTGGTCTACACAACAGGTGTGTGTATTCAGATATAATATATATTCAGAAAAACCAACAGCAGAGTTCGAAACTGGCCTCTCATCCCTTCTCCCAGCTTAGCAGGAAGTCACGCATTAAGACTAACTTCCTCACTTTTCGTTTGTACAAATCCTCTATTTGCAGGAATCCTGTTACGAATACAGCGACTGGACTTAATAATGACAGGGCCAACCAAAAAGTGACTGTGCTCAGTTATGGAGACAGTGTTGAAGGCATAGTAGCGAAAGCATGCTGACTTGTGTGTTATAGTGTGTTCAGAAGGTCATACTGTTCCCTCTTCCAGGAAGACTGTGTTCTAGCAGGTTACAGCAAAAACGGTCTTCCTGAAAAAGACCTGCTCCCTGCTCCCACCAGCAGAAAGTGAACAGCATGACAGCACTGAACCGAAAAAATCTTACACTGCTATTATTAATGCTTCTATTCAAAATTTTTGCTTTTGTTTCTATGAAAAATGTCTAATAGCTTGAAATATTCTGAAAGACTCATTTCCAGATTTTATTTTGCTAAAAACAGCAAAAAACATCCCACAGATTGTAGTGTTGTTCTTATGTCATTTAACTCATCATATGTTCCATGTGCATCCTGCACCTACAGTGCTTTTTCAATCTGATGGGATTTTTAAAAAAAAAATCCATATTTTTGACACACTGAGACTAAGAGAAAATAATAAAATCCTCACCTGACGCCCCGGAGACATTAAAAGCCCTAATTATTTTCTCAGTCACAAAATCCATTGCTGCTAGAAACATATGGTAAGCGTACTGTCCACTCTGGTTCAAATTAGTTCCATCAATAATATGTTTTATTTGGTTAATAAAGACATCTTATGAGATGCAAAGCATAGAATCTTTTTGCATTCACAGAAAAATTGTCTAATGTCTGAGAAGCACATGTGGGTATGGTAATCACGTACAACTTTTGGGCGTCTTTGCACACTGTGGTAACGTTTGCAGGCAGAGATGTGGTACAAGCTGTGGCAGGAGAGCCAGCGAGGCGGACACCACAGCAGCAGGGCGGGAACCCCGCTCTCCCCCCTGACTGACCCGCCTGCAATCAAAGAGCTGTTGAGAGCTGAGGTCAAGATGCTACTACAGACTCTGAGAGAGAGAGCCTGCAGGGGGGGGAGGTAAGTGCCAGATCTCCCTCACATGCACAGTTTAAGCTAAGCTAAGGCCGAGCAAAGGCCATATAGGACGACTAAGTCAGGCAGTTGGTTTCCTGTTGACCTTTATGTCACAGAAAAACAAACAGCAAACAGCGAGATGGACAGTGAGATGCACCGAACTGTGGTTCTCTATGTTTTGTAGCTTCTCTACAGGTTAATCGTAAAAAGTGTGTCCTCTGCCGTTTATATATGGTGTCAATGCTTCAGAGTCAAAGGCAGGGGAGGAAATTTTGGTGCATGCACAGAACGCCAAGTCTGACTCCAGTCCAAGTATACGCACAGGAGTATTTGGATTATTAATCATTTTATCCAGGTATGTTAGACACTAAGAAAAGAATTATTGTCTTAGTCCGACTAAGACTAGCTGTGTTTACATGACATTAAGAAAACCAAATTATAGTCTTAGTCCAACTAAGGCTAACTTGATTTTAGTCCAGCTAATGTGTTAGCATGAGATTAAGAAAACCAAATTACTGTCTTAGTCTAACTAAAATCGTTTAAAAACTATAAAGAAACAACACAAATAATGGTTAGGGTTAGGTTAAATGTTTTTTGTTCACAATATGGAAATCATTTTTGTTGATTTTTGTTGTAAATTTGAAGAATAACTTCAAATTAAAAAAAATCAAAATCAATTAAATTTGATTTATAAGTATCATAATAATTTATGATATTTGTTTATGTAATTTAAATGTGATTTTGGCTGCTGTGATCTTTCATTCAAAACGGTAACAAGGCCTAGTTTGATGACGTCAGGTATCATAGGAATAGTTTTCTTCTTGTTGTTTATTATGGTTCTCCTCTGGTGTTTTATATTAAGATCTTTTGGAGCAAAGTATAGTAGTCATGACCCATTAGTGACACACACACACACATCCATCTCTCTTGGTACTTGGTACATAAAGTTTCTTGTAGACTAGACTTTTTCTGTATAAATGCTAGAAAAATAGTACAAACAATACAATCTGACCATGACATATTGTCTGCCATTTTTGAAGTACACCAAGTATACAAGTATATCCCCATTTTAACATTTTAACTTAAAAGCTTGTGTGAAATGAAATTGAGACTTAATCTTTGACAGCTACAGTCTATACAAGAGACTGTATGAATGTATCAGTTGATATAAAAAGCTCTTAGAGTCGACATTTGTATTATTTATTCCTCTTATATTCAATAGGTGCTATTTCACCGTTCACTGAGCTGTTGGTGTGAGACAAATTTCAGTGCACAGCAGAACACGACGTCTTCATGTCTTTTTCACAAGAGAGGTGATGGACGTAGAAGGTTGACGCATTTTTTTGTCCGAACAAAGAGTGCCATAAAATGCTACATTGTGTTCCCTTGTCAGTAACAAATGGGACGGGAAAGCACTGGAACAAAGGGCTTGGGCGTAGGGATGCAGCAAACTGATTTGGCAGCTGTGGAACAATGGGATGGGACAATTATAGGAGAGAGACATTAATGCGTTCCACACCAGATGCCAACAAACACCAGTCTAGATTTTAAAGTCACTAACAGCTCTAGTGGTTTAAGTATGTGTTTTAAGGTTGACTAAGCAACGTAACAATGCAAAGCATCTATGTTGATATGGCAAGCAGACTACCACTTACTCTGTTAAGGTGAATTAGGCATGAAATAGTTGGATGGATAAAAAAAAAGTCTGCACACACTTTGATCGGTGTCATCTTTTCACTTTTATTCTAGAGAACATAGTCTGTCTGACCTTCATCACAACGCACATGATTCAACAATGATGACTCAATAAGCCAAGATTACCTTTTATTCATTTTAATCATTGCAAACTCATTTTTTTTAGTAGAATGTACACATAAATAGAAGTTTATATTTATCTTTCTGGTAATTTTGAAGTACAGTCATCCGGGCCTATGAAAGTTTGTAATTGCTTCTGCTAATCACAGTTATAGCAATTTGTAGTTTAATGACTTCTATTAAAATATTCTGAAGAATTTGTTGGAGGGGCAATATCAGTTGGTGAAACTGTTTCTCACACATCCCCAAATTTAACAGCCTAAATTATGCATGAATATATATGTGTGTGTGGCAAGGAGTGGTGTTGTTGGGGGAGTTGGTTCCTGCAGTATGAGGTAGTAACTATCCTGGCAACTAGCTCACCGCTGCCAGGAATGTTGCCCCATGACACCTCTCTGTTTTGCTGAGGCCTTTTTATGAAAAGCACTACAACATTAGATGAATTGTTCTCTTTTTTTGTGACAAACCTATTTATAGCCTGTCAATTTGTCCATTACCTTTTCATTGCAATCTTTTTTTCTGGGTCCAATTATGTTGCGTTGTTAAGTTAAAGGCTGCAAGTGATTAATTTTGATTCAATGCTACACTATATGGACCAAAAGTATTGACCATTACACTAACAGGGGCTTGTAATGAATTAAATACATATACAGGACTTTAATATGGAGTTGTTCCACCTTTGCAACAGCTTTCACTTTTCTTAAAAAGTCTTGAAGTGTTTCTATTGGAATTTGTCCCCATTCCTTTTCTAGAGCGTGGTTTCTCAATCCTGGTCCTGGAGACCTACTGTTCTGCATGTTTTAGATGTTACTTTGCTTTAGCACACCTGATTCAAATGAAATGGTCATTATCAGGCTTTCGCAGAGCTTTCTGACGACCTGATCATTTAAATCAGATTCCTTGGAGCAAATCTATAACATGCATGGCACTGGGTCACCAGGACCAGGATTGAGAAACCCTGCTGTAGGACATTTATGAGGTCACTAATGTTGGACCAAAGGCCTGGCTCACAATCTCTGTTCCAGTTCATCCTGAAGGTGCTCGGTGGGGTTGAGGTCAGGGCTCTGTGCGGGCCAGTCAAGTTCTTCCACACCAAACTCATCAAATGTCTTTATAGTTCTTGCTTTGTGCATTGGGGCACAGTCATGTTAGAATAGAAAAGGACCTTCCTCAAACTGTTGCCACAAAGTTGGAAGCATAGCATTGTCCAAAATATCTTGGTATTCTGTGTTAGGACTTGGTATTCTGTGTTAAGACTGTCCTTCACTGAAGATAAGGGTGTTAAACCAAAGCTCAAAAAAACAGCCCAGATTCAGTAATTAACAGGAGTGACCCAATACTTTTGTCCATAAACTGTGTCTTTGTGAGGACATTTTTATCTTGTGAGGGCATTTTGTCTGCTTCTCACAACTGTAGGTTTTAGGGTGAGGTTTAGTTTAAGGGTTAAGGTTATGCCTATACTTGTTATGGTTAAGGTTTGGGTAAGTCTTTGACTGTCCTCACTAATAATGCTGTACAAGAAAGTGTGTGTGTGTGTCTACTCCTGCTCTCAACAGATTTGTGGATGAACCAATACAGTATTCATCTGTATCTATCTAATAGCAGTTAAAATCACTGGATCAAACCAGAAAAAGAAAAACATAAAATCTGATGTCATCAAAAAAAAAAACTAAAATATCACATAAAGGCTTCACAAAGCTCAGACTGGAAATAAAAGCTGTGATAGCATTTTAACTCAGGGTCATGGTGTGGGCTGTTTATTTCTCCCCAGTCCTTTGTGTGACAGTGACATGTAATGGTGAGACTGCAGACTGTGACAAAATGGAGGACTCCTCCACTCTCATCCCCCTTCCCCTTTCCATCAGGGAACTACGGTGGCCGTTGCATAACGGAAATGATGTTTGTGTCTTAGTTTCCACTGCAAAATGTGAAATGCACGCTCTGAATTCTTTTTGGGCTGCTATAAAAACACGCTGCCACAAGATGGCGGCCTCTGTAAAGCAAGGCCCTTTCCTAAAGTATGGTTCATATAAAAATGCTCATTCTGAGGCTACAAAAACCAAATGATTTTTAGTATTTTGAACCAATTCTACAAACTCAGGCAGGTTATTTCTGTATATACTACCTAAATAAACCTTCCAAAATTAGCCTACCCAGCAAACATGCCCATGCGGGCCCACAGTGGGAAACTGTGGGCTAGCTGTGGGCCCACAATGGGCCCCACTTAGGGCACACTCTATTTACTGTGGGCCAGCCCACACCCAGCCCACACTTTGGGCTGGCCCACTGTGGGCCCGCACGGGGCCCACAGTGTGGGGCCCGCACGTGCCCCGCATTTCACGACGGTATTGGGCCCAGAGTGGGCTGCCCACAGTGGGCCACAACTTTTGGCCCGCAGTGGGCCCACATGGGCCCCAAAAGGGCATGTTTGCTGGGTAGCTAATGCCAGACTGCATTTTAATCTCATAAGAGATTAAAATTGAATATGTTTATTTTATGTATGCACAGCACTTTGCTCAACTCCGTCATTTTTTAAATGTGAAATTAATAGGATTGGATTGAATATGGGTCTGAAAAGGGCGTGGTCACCTCCCACTTTCAAGAAGCATGACCAAACGACATAAATCAAAATGCCGACAGAAAACGCTTCACCACTTGTGCTTGTTGTATTTTTTTCGGAATGATGGCTATGAAGTAACTACGTCTAATTGTCTGGGGGAGCTCTGTGGCGCAAGTCATTTTAAATAGAAGCAAGAGTCGAATCACAAAGGACAGCTGCTCTTCGTTGGCCACCATGTTGGATGTATTAAAAAACTACTAAACATTGCTTCTCTGTTGTCATCGTGATAGGCCCGACTCAACCACACCAAGGTTACAGAGTTCCATGGTTGTGATTGTTTGCTTTTTTTTTAGGAGATTCTGAAGTTGGCCAAAACGGCGTCCTTGCCAGATGTGTCTGTAAATCACTGGTAGATATGGTTGGGCTACTCCTAAATGTTACACACTATACCTTTAAGTTAGCAATGACGTAACCACAAGGCTGCTATAGAAGTGCGACTGAGTGAAACCTCACCTGCTCACATGTCACAAGTCACTCATGTAAAGTGCTTGGGCTCAGATGTAAATGGATTACTCTGTCAGAGGCAGAAGCATAGCTCTTTGTTATTGGCTGCATGGGAACAGTGCCAGAAAAGTACTGGTGCCTCACAGGCAGCACCAGCACAAATCACTTTTTCTCGCTGAAGTTGGTTTCTTGTTGATGTTGCGGCATGGTACCATGTGTGCTGGTGTGTGAGTCAAAGTGTGTGTGTGCGTGTGTTTTCCGGTCTTTGATCATTCAATCAGGTTACGTCCCAAGTGTAAACCACTTAAATGGCTTTCAGGAATAAAACTGAACACTCTTGCCCGTAACAGCACTTTCACTTAATTTTGCTTCTGAACCAACTGCTCCTGTCAAATTTCAGTGTAATATACTTGTTGGCATGGAAATGAAGAACATATTGCCAAAGTCAGCTATGAGAAAGATATGCAAATTATCATTTGTATGTGTATGTGTGTGTTTTTAACCTAAATTACGGGATCTGCTCATCGAGGCCCTAAGCAAAATATGATTTTGGGGCCCTTTATCAACGGCAATAATAAAGCAGTAAATTACATGAGTCATCACAATGTCAGCCTGGCATGTTCTTACCCTTATATTGGCTTAAATCTTAAATGGTAGCAATCTCAGAAGAATAGTCTTGTGTTGATTCTCACTTCATATACAAAATGGTACAATACTAATGAGGGGAATATGGTGAATATGGTGGAAAAACAATGCAAAACAATAGACCATGACTTTGTTTTAAAACAATTGCAATGTGCAAAAGTGCAACAAGAAATAAAAAGCCACGAAAAAGAAAAAAATTATTAAATTAAATTATTTTATTATGTAATATTAAAGTAAAAAAATAATAGAATAATGAAAAATAATAAGTAAAAATAACAAGTAAAATCAAATAACCTCTTTAATTCACAAATAAGCGCAAAAGAACAAGACAGTATTAAATGAAATAAACAAATACTTAACTTTAACAAGATAACAAAATAGTTTAAGAGCAGTTATGTTAAGAATTTTTGTCTTGAAACTATGTAAAATGTGCAAAAGACTCACGGTTATTGTTATGCTCAAACAGTAAAATATAAGAAAAGGAAATGCTTGAGTACGCCCCCTGCTGGCCATGGGGCTCAATAGACAGGTGCTTAGTTAGGAGGTTATGTTTTTGCCTATGCCTTCAGTAGGCTTTGCTGTTCAAGGACACTTTCCTGTATTTTCAGCAAAGCTTTCATGCAACTGATGTGCATAAAGTCGCATAAGCAGGAGCAGCTGAATGCTGAGGAGCAGCAGCATCAACACTTCTCATCCTAATACCACATTTCTCCTGAGATTTGAATCATTTGCATGAGGGAGTGTCACTTGGCTGTGCACCTTGTAAAAATTCAACTGATTTATTTAATTGGCCTCGTCCTGTGTGGTCAAACTACACCTTTATCTTATTGTCTGAATGGCTCGAAAGTATCAGAGACTATGATCGATATGATATATAATATTATCGAAATCAGCCAGATGCCTGCACCACCCTCAGAGATCACTGAAATCTTTTTTTTTTTTTTTTAGTTTTTCTTCTTTAAAAATCCTCAAAGTAGGATTAAATGCCAAAGTTTGTTTCAACCTAAGATTGTTCCTAACAGTACAACACCAGTTTATGCACATGAATGAGCATTTATTGAGCTCAGATCACCAACAGATCATCCTGTGACATCCTGTTCATTCATTAATTTTCTGCTGCTTTATCCTCCACATGAGTGTCACAGGGGGCTGGAGCCAGTCCCTGCTGACATGGGCGAAAGGTGGACAGGTTGCCAGTCCATCACAGGGCAAACACACAGAGATGAACAATATTTCACTATCACATTCCCAACTAGAGTCAATTTATAGAGCCCAATTAACATAATCTGCATGTTTTTGGACTGTGGGAAGAAACAGGAGGACAAAGTGCCTTTGTGGGTGCATACTCCACCCACAAAGGCACTTGGTCAAACTGGGATCCAACCTGTTGACCTTCTTGTTGTGAGGCAATAATGGTAAATGCACCACAGAAAGACAAAGATGAGAGAGAGAGAAAAAAAAAAGATTCAATAAAAACTAAACAATAGCTTCGAGTTCCTCTCCATTTATGCACATTCTGCAGCAGAGCTGAACAGAATATAAGAAAAGCTGCAGATTCAGTGAAAGATCGATTTCTGTTTGTGCTGTTGTTGCTATAGAGACAGCGAGGGGCTCTTATTGCGGTACAAACCTGAGACAGTCAGGTATGCCCTTGGGCATCTTGACAGCTGTAACAGTGACTACATCAGCTGTGGAGACGCTGATAACATCAGCAGGTCAGTAAAAATGTAACTGAATGATAAACTGAATACCGGTTTTATATATAAATATAATTCACAGGTTTGATATATGAAATTCAACAACTGTTAATCTGTTAATCTCCTCTCCATCAGGCCGAGCTCTCACTGCTCAGTCAGGTCCTGTGCTGAAGATGAGATTGAGGCAGTGAGAGACAAGCTGAACATCACTGACATTGACCAAGTGGTGGATCATCTCAAGTAAGAAGCAAACGTTATTTCATTATAGAAGCCTTAAATGGGTTATTGTCACTATTTTCACAACAAGAACTGTATGCTATTTTATCATTTCCATCCATTCATCTTCCTGGTCATGTTGTCTTTTTTGCATACTTAGGTTTTTCAGATTCATACATATAGTTTCCCATTTAACTTTCATATTTCTACAATGGGCACATTTTATGTATTTAAAGCAGAATACAATAAAATAGAAGCAATTAAAACTCATAAATCAGCATTTCAATATTTATGCTTTTTGTTTTATTTTATAATTTGCTGTGTTCCACTTTTTTCTTTTTTATTTTCCTCTGTCATTTGTGCTTCTTGGATTGTGGTTTTTCCCTTTAATTACATCTGGCAGGATAGTTGTTTTGCAGCCCTTTGTAATTTGTTTTGATGCTGTGATTCAAACCCACTGGAATTATCCCCAGGGCAATGAGTTGAGTATTAACAATTGAAAATACAAATAGAAATGAACAGAAAATATGCAAATAGTTTGAATTATTTTCTTGTTATCATACTACTAATACTACTACTGTTATGGGGCAATAAAGTTACAGAGTAAAGTTAAGAATCCTGTGTAGAACACAGTCACTCTGATCAGGTTTAAAGAGATTCTTTATCAGGAATAACAAGGCAGAGGCAGTAGCTGTCAGGAAGTGGGTCTCCAGGCTGAGAGGCAGGCAGGTGGACAGGTTGAGGCCAGGTGTTTTGACAAAAATCAAAATACAGGAGAACTGGACCAAGAAAATAAGATCTGAAGCACAAGGAAAAACCACCCACCCAGTACATGCACAAACACAGGAGACAAACACAGAGGAGAACCCTCCCTCACCATGACAACTATTACTACTGCTGCTAATAATAATAATAATAATAATAATAATAATCGTTATATGTAGAACACTTATCAAAGTGCTTGACAGTGCAAAAACAGTCCCTTACAGAATAAAGGGAGTTAAATCCAAAATATTCAGTTATGCAAATAAATTTAAAGTCATCCAGAGAATTAAAACTGAAAAGCAAGTAAGGAAAACTATTGCAAAAAAATGAAATCAGCAATCAGATAAAAGCCAGCATTTCTGAGTAAAGTTAGCTTTTAATAAGTTGTATTCCTTCAGCTGTGGAACTTTGTCCTGGTCTGTTAATTTTGGAAATTCTGTCTGGAGTCAGGAAAGGTTCTCTGTTTCCTCCTCAGGGATTCCCTGTTACTCCTGGGCCATGTTCTGCATGTGTCATGGCTCATGGCACATTACTGTAATTACTGCATGTCTCTCTTATATGGCACCAACATGGAAACTAACGTAGCGAACACTAGTCTGGTGTTACACCCCGTCTAGTGGAGGCCGAGGCAGAAAATAAAAAGACTCCACTTCATCAAGACTCAATATAGCCACCGAGCCACTGAACCACTACGTTTTATTTACAGTGGACAGCAAAAGGAGGACCAAATGGGCCAAAATAACAAACAAAAGACCTCCAGTGGATTCCACACAAATTACCTCCCTAACAGAACATAAACAGGAGAAAACTGAGTCAAAAGAAATGTCCAAAAAGTCACTGTGAGACAACGGATGTGGCTGGTTGGGTCTGGTGGAAGGTGAGTGATTCCCCTTCCCTTTCCATCTTGACAGAGTATAAGACTGACATCATCGTGCAAGCAAACCAGTGGCAGGACAGTGGCAGTGTCCCGATGGAGTCTTCACGCTGACACGCACCTATTTACATAAGCACGCAGGATGCACAGCACACTCGTTCATTCATTTATTCATTCAGAAGAGAAAAATACAAAGAAACAAACCCACTCGCAAAACAATGTGGCAGCATCTTAGGTTTTTAATACTAACGAGCAGGGACACGTGACGTCTTCTTGTAGCATATTTTTGGTCTTTGTGGTACAGATGAATGTTTCATGAATGACATTCACGTGTGATCTGTAAGTTAGTTCCTCCCAGCCTTCTTCTTCTTTTGCCCCATTTTTCTCCACCCTTTAATTTGCCCCTGTTCTCCTCTATGGCCCTCATCGTTCTCATCCCTCCTTTCCTTTCTCTGAGCCCCACAGGGCAACACAGTCACTGGGGCTACCTTGGACAAGAGCCTCTCTCTTTCTTTCTCCTCTTCTTGTCCTCTCCCTCACTCTGCTTTCTCATCCTCTCTCTCTCTCTCTCTTTCTCCTATTTCCTGACTCAAACAGAACAAAAGGCTCCATTGTCAGAAAATGGATTCCAGACAGAAGCAGAGCGGTCAGAAGATTCTCTTTCATTTGAAAGAAGTCTGCTATGGTTATGTAACCAGAGAAGCAGAGAATGCGGCGGAAAGATAGAGAGAAAAGAAAAACAGGACACTGTTTCTTTGATATCTATGAAAACTAATAAGGATAAACTCAGAGAAAGGTGTACCTTATTGTCACTATCTCAGTTTTGTTGCTTTTTGCTTATAAATCAACAAAGATGAGTCTTTACAGCCTATAAAACATGTTGCAAACTCCACATGCCACAATTGTATGTAAAGTGTTTTGCATTCCCTTCAAAAAAATGGCTCTGTTTTTCTGAACTATGAGATTATTTTCCTGTTCCTTCTCCACATCCGATGAGAAACTCTCATGATGTAGCTCAATGTGGTTGCTGTTCCGTCAGCCTGTCTCAAAATACATTACCTAAAAGTCTCAGCAACTTATGGGATCAGGCAAGAACTGCAGTTATATCATGAGAGCTTCTCATCGCATGTTCAGGTCATTTCAAAAACAAACCACAACACACACAAAAAAAAAAACATGAGAAAAGAAATCAGAAAAACAGGAAAAATATATTTTTTTGGGAAACAGTATTTCATTAATTTAGAAAAACAGAGTTGTTTTTTCCAAGTGAATCAGGCTTCTCACACCTTGGCTGACATCAGATTCAAGGCTTTTCAAAGACTTTCCAGGACCAATTCCTTCATATTTAAGGATCGAATGTGCTGTCACAGCTTAAGATGGGAGGACAACTTGTAAGAACCGCTTACCCCCTGGCGTCCACTTTTATTGATTTGCAGCACACTCTGCATCTGGACAAGTGTTTGTCCTTGGGATCTTGGTCAAGTCAGTCTTTGTCATTTCCTTTGATGAGACAGAGATCTTTTCATTTCCCAGGCAGCACATCATATGCTCTCTCTTACTTTCTCTCTAACATTACCCACTCATCATGCTGCATGGAATCTCACGTCAACGGCAAAGAGAGACAGTGGACAGTGTCCACAACACTGCTAGTAATTACACCTCCATGTTTGTTCTGCATAGGCTGAGTCTACGTACATCAAACAATGCAGGGCGCACGGAACAGTAGGTGGCGTCATAACAAATAATTATTTACCTCAATAGCAATGCAACTTCGTTCTTGCACAAAACTTAAGCACTTTCAAGCTTTTTAAGGACTCGTGGCAACCCTATATTAAATATCAGACATGAAATGTTCAATAGCTGGATGCATATTCACTGCATTCAAGAGAACAAAGCGCAGCTTACTGAATTGGCAATCAAAAAAGACAGTATATATTATTAAATGTTGTTTCCTGTATAAAAGCGTCTTGGCACTTAAAAGAAGTCACAGCTTCCAGCCAAGGTATTTCACTGAACTCGTGTGTGGAGACTGTTAAACACAAGGTTTTCACTTAGACCTAGATTTTGGTTTTGGCCTCAATTTAGTCTTTTAATAAAAGACAACTGTCTGTCTGGGTTTCTGTCTGTGTTTCTGTCTAGATCTGTCCTTATGGAGGAATGTGAAATATTGAACAGTATGGTGCAGTTTTTCAAGGTAAGACACAAACTTCCATTTACTTTATTTTCAAATTCTGAAATTACACACCAAGTTGTGGCTGGTAATTTACTTCAAAATATGAAGAATAACAGCATTATTAAGCTATGCTTGTGCTTACAATTCTGGATGCCTATTTGTATTGCACTATATATGTGCCATGATATATCATCTTAAAAGCTCATTACAGCAAGGATAATCTATTGTTTTAAATGACTTAACCTACACCCATGAATTTTAAGTTTACAGTCGATGTAGTATTTGAATAAAGTTTATATTTTGACCACCTAAATCTGCATGATACATGGTAAGTCTATCATCATCGCAACATCAACATGTGTGATTGAATTTATCGCTTGAACTGCAATAAATACTTCCCCCACATTCAGTCTTTCTCGCACATACACCAATAACTTCACTCTCCTTAGCATCATCACTTCCTTTCACCCTGGCCTTCAAAATAAGAGCCACTGGCTTTGGCTGCAACAACTACCTGTATAAACCTTTTGCACTTGGCAAGAAAACTAGCACTCACGTACTCACTCATCTTCTACCACTTTATCCTCCACATGAGGGTCACGGGGGGCACTGGTGCCTAACTCCAGCTGACATAAGGCGAACGACAGGGTACACCCTCGACAGGTCGCCAGTCCATCGTAGGGCCACATAGAGACAACCATCCACTCTCACACCTTTGGTCCATTTAGAGTGCCCAATTTGCCTAATCCCCAAATCTGCATGTTTTTGGACTGCGGGAACCCAGGGAAAACCCACGCACACACATGGTGAACGTGCAAACTCCATGCAGAAAGGCCCTTGTTTCAACCAGGATGTGAACTCAGGTCTTTTTGGTGCAAAGGCAAGAGTGGCCCAATAAAAATAGCTTGAAAAAAAAATACTCTTTTTATTTAATCAGGTTTATTTTAGTCTGGTTTTGTTAGTTATATTTCATCTTCATCTTATTGTTTACTGTATATCAATACATAACAAAATGCATGATATTATGGGCACGATATTGGTATTGGCTTTAAAATGTATTATCAAATATCAGGGAACACACCAAGATCTGCCGATATAACTAATGACAACAACAGTAGGCTAAATGGACTGCTACCTCCTTGACTTCTTTGCTAATGCTGTCTGCAACTTATATTTACTTCTGCTGTGACATGAGTTGGCAAAATATTATGGTAATTTCACCACAGCACAGGAAAAAATGTACGTATATATATCGGTATCATGTTGCTTATCGGTCCAAGCACTCGCAATATATCAGCATATCAGATATCGGCAAAAAGTCCAATATTGTCCAGTCCCGAAAAACAAATTTGTTTATTTATTTATTTGTATTCTCTTCATTTATCGTGAGTGGTATCCATTGCAATGTTCAGCAACATTATCGTATATCGCATGACTTTCCCATATTGTGAAAAATATCAAATTGTTTTGAGTATTTGTGTTAAATTATAAAATCCTTGTTAGATACCCCCCACCCCCCACCCCCCCCAAAGGCAGATATTGCACTTTTCAGTTGGAACACTTACACACACGCTAAAACCTGCACAACTCATACTGTACATTGTGAGGCCTGCAAGGGATTCAGTCTAAGCTTGTTTTTCCATCTGTCTGGCCAACAGCTTTTGCAGTGCTGAGTAAGAGCAATCTCCTGCCAGTCACTCAAATGGCTTATTACATTTGAACACACACACACATGCAAAAACACATGCATGAATACTGACAATCTGGTTACACTGTTATGCTTGTCTGGAATTATGACAAAAAGAAAAAAATAAAGCAGGGAGTGAGTGAGTTAGCCAGATGTAGAACTTTTCTACAGACCAGATGTGAGAGTTATTACTCTGCACCTTCTGCATGCAGTGTTGCTTTGTCAGTTCATCCGGCAGCAACACATAGTATATGTGCATGCATATACATTAGAAGTGGGTCACAATATCCGTTTGTGGATATATCCTCCTCCTCCTTTCTCATAAAATAAGAGAATCAAAATGCAAATATTAATATTTTAATTAACAAATTAAGGCACTGCCTATTCACTCGCCGGGCATCGCTACTTGATGATCACAGAATCATTGTATCGTGGTATTATTGGTATCATGGACCATGTTTCAGATGTTTCCCTGCTCCAACACACTTGAGTCAAATGAATGGTTTGTTGTCAGTCTTTTGCAGAGGTTGCCGATGAGCAGACCACTTGAATCAGGTGTGGTGGAGCAGGGAATCATATCGTACATTAGGGCTGATTCCTAGCCCTAATGTACATGGTGGAATAATCATTAAACCTGTTAATGTGTTTTTTTAGGTGTTAGGGCATGAAAGCATATAAATACAGAGGTTTACTGTGATGTGAGAATCCCAGTGGTAAAACAGAGCAAATTCCTGTACAATATTTTCACCGGAAGCAAAATAAAATTCGATGAGTGTGACATGAACTGTGGAGAAACTTTCCTTAGTTGTCATGAGGCATTTACTGGAAACACAGTTGGTGCCTTTTTTGAAAAAGATGCTGTGGTTAAGCATAAATATTACACTTTTTCCTCTTTTCAATAAGAAAGAGTTTGTTTGTTTTTTTGTCTAGGGTGTGAGCAGCAGAGATGAAGCCTTGTTTCAGATGGTGACACCAACCTGTGCTGTGATATGATGAGCTTATAGTGTCACCGCACTGGTGGATGGCGCTGATGCTGTGCCATAACTCATTAGTGTTTGGAACCCTGAGAATCTTCTGTGTGATTTTTAGCTTCTGTTATTGTCAACAAATGTGTGTTTTTGTAATGGCTCCAGTTCAAGGCTCACCTGCTGAGATAGAGAGGAATATATTATATTATATTGTATGATGTATTTTCCTTTTATCCAGCCAGACACAAAGTACAGAAGAGTCAAATGAAACATCATAAAAACACTTTTTTTGATTCTAGTTTTAGTTTCTAAACAATGTCTAAAATATGCCTCTGGTCACAGATTCACTGTTTCAAATTCTCAGTTCCAGAATGTGTTTGAAGGACCAAATGAAAGTTGATTCAAATATGATGATTTTACACAGTGAATAGCTGAGCAGGGAAACCAGCTCAAACGAATTTTTAAGACCACGATTGCTGACATCTGTTCTCTATTTTTCAGAGCATTGTCATCATGATTTATATGCAGCTTTCATTATCACTGCTGGCAATTTAACTGGAAAAATGAGAGGATGAGATGTTGATTATTTAGAATTATAGCTTCACTATGTGTTAGAAAGCTTTACTTGATTAAGGGCCCAGGCTGAGGAGTGTCCTAAACTTTTAATCCCCCACTGTCATGTTTGAGATGTCCATCAGTTAGTATAATTATATAATTGCATGCAGATTTAAGAAAACAAAAATTGCTATAGGATTCCATCTGCCACCTTTTTTTCCCAATAGCTTCCATGTCATGTGACCCAAAAACTCCAAATCAATGTTAAATTGTGCAACAAATATATATTTATATACATATTTGGACCCTAGACTTTTTTAAATTTTTAGCATTTTATTTAAAAATAAATTATAAGAGTAATCATATTCATAAAAATCTACTTTTTTAAATAGCTTTCAAGTCCTGCGACCCACTAAATACCCTTGACAGTGTAATTATTGGACTTTATTTTGGAAAAAGAAAATCTTTTTATTTCTACTTAAGAGTTTTTAAATTTATATGGTTATTATATTCAAAACAACGATTTTTTTATTTCATTTGCTTCCATATCATGTGACCCAGTTACAATCAAATGCCGTAATGCGTTTTACACAAAATCTCATCATTGTCATTTTTAAATCAGAGATGGGAACATACCACATATTAGACGCATCAATTACTTTTGTTAAGTTTAGCCTATATGTCGAGTATCGACCACAAGATTTAAAAATGTGCATATACCATGTCGAACCTGTAGTCAACTTAGAGTCATTTTAACCAGCATGTCCCTCAGGCCATTTTTGGGTTTTGTTGCTTTTCTTTTACCTGCTGAATGTAATATCAGTGCAGCAGCCTCATAAATGTGGCCTGTTTCCATCCACAACATAAAATTTAGAAATCCAAGATTGTGGTATATGTTCAAACTGAAGGTTTTAAATTCAATATTTTTCATTCAAGTTTGCTTCAGTTAGTTTAATGCCACTATATTAATAAATGTGCCTCTTGGACTGGTTTTCAGAAAGTTGCTGTTTCAGTTGCTTCAGTCTAAAATAGCACAGATGATGTGGGTTTGGTCCTTGAACCCTCCAGTATGAGACGCTGTCTGCACAGAGAGACGGCATCTTTTCCCTTAACTATGCTCATATTGTGATGTTCACCATGGGTGAGGGAATTTGTCTGTGAAGTTAGTCAGGATAATTTTTGCTATGATTGCTTTCTGCTGGTCTACGATATGTTTCAAAGCCACATGGCAACAGTGGCATCATTCCACACTATCATCCTAGTACAGTGTTTTTATGCAGCTGGCAGACTGGGCATCACATTGTTACATTGTTGTTAGTGTCTGCATTTCCAATTTTCAGGTCATATACATTAAATTGGCCATTAAATTGGTGTAAATATCACAAATTCTTTATAAGCTGATCTACCTGAAGTATCAGATTCGGGTCAGGCTGATGTATCTTGAAGAAAATTAGCCTAAAGTGGCTTTTTCAGCATTTCCCTAGTAAAATAAAAGCTTCATGTATGATGAAAAGGCTGTTTTGAGTTGTGTTTTTGTAGCTGCAGTAGTGATCCTTTTTTTTCCTGTTTCTGGTCGTTCATCAGTGGAGAAAGGTTCCCAGTAGATTTGGGTTTGAAAGTCTTGTATTTAAGAATAATTGCTATAACATAAAAGCATTCCCAAAATATCAGCAAGTCTGTGCCGCAGTAAATGATTCAAATCTAAGATTCCTCTCTCTCTATATATACATCTTTGTGTGTGTGCGTGTGTGTGCCTGGTATTCCTTATATTGTGGGGACCTAAATCTGTTTACACAGTCACATTATGGAGACTTGTCTTCCTTATGGGGATAAAAAGTCCCCATAATGTAAATTACTACATTTTTAGGTGAAGACTAGTTTTAAAGTTAGGCTGAGGTCAGGGTGAGAATTAGGGCACTAGTAATTATGGTTATGGTTAGAGTAAGTCTCCAGGAAATTAATGTAAGTCAATTCAATGTCCTCTGAAGTCATAGAAACCAGTGTGTGTGTTCTTGTATTTGTTGCTTTCTCAGGACCATAAATCATATAAACCATATGGAGTGAGGACATTTTAGATAAGTGATGGCATTTTGTCTGGTCCTCACAACTCTAAAGGGCTTTTGCATGGTTAAGACCTGGTTTTAGAGTTAGAATTGGGTTTAAGTAGGGCTTAGGGTAAATACAGTAGCTATTTAATTGTGATGGTTAGGGTTCGGGTAGGGAATGCATTATGTCTATCAGTGTCCTCACTATGAATGCTGTGCAAACGTGTGTGTGTGTGTGTGCTCTACAGCTGTTTAGGATTTCAGTCACTTCACTGTCAGAGACACAGTTCCTCATCTGCAGCTCTGACAGACAGCTACAGGAGGTTTGTGTTTGAATCCCACGGGGGAAAATAGAGCAGAAATATGTGTTTTATATGTCAGTCTCTGGACTTGTGGGTATATTCGGTGGTGTTTGATGATGATGATGATGATGTGTGTGTGTGTGTGTGTATGTGTGTGCTTATATAAGTCTGCGGTTGCCATAAAGACTCTCTATTTGCATTAGCACTGGAGTAAAATGAGGAGTCTGCAAGTCATTCAGAACAAACAGACACACTTTTCAATCAGGTCAATGGTTTTGCGAGCTATGTTGGACACGTGCACACGCACTCACGGGCACACAGGCATGGTTTTCATTGCTCCAGATGTAGATGTTTGAGGCCAAATTATGATGGAACACTGCTGCTCAGTCATTTAGTGGTCACTTGATATCGCTCTCATCCACACACACACACATTCCTGTCCGCTTTCTCCCTCTGTCAATTTTCCTTACCCCTTTGCCGTTTCCATGGGCTTGTGATTTTGGCTGCTCAATCCATTTACATTGTTCACGTATGTCTGCATCATTATCATTTTTCAATTTGTGTTTCTTTCAGAGAAATATAAAACAAAGGTGCAGGGGTCAAAGTGAATGTGAGATATCAGAACCTTCACTTGCAGGTGAGGCCATAATTATGCCAAGACATTAGTGGTGTTTGCTGCCATCTAGTGGCTCATTGACAAATGTAAAAATGTACACCCCCCATCACGTTCCACTTATAAAAAATACTAATTAGGGCTGCAATTAAGAGTTATTTTCACAGTCAATTAATCTGTTGATTATTTTCTTGATTAATCGGGTACCTGTTTAAAAAATCTTGATCAGTGTTTACCAAACCTGGAAATGATGATGTTTTCAAAAGTCTTGTTAAATCCACAAACCAAAAGTATTCTGTTTTAATGATTTCTCTGTCAAATGGAGAAACTGAGACCAAATATTCACATTCTCAAAAATCCAAAAGCTTGTAGTAATATTTTTTTTAAGAAAAAAAAAAAACACTCAATCCGATTAATCAGGTATCAAAATAGCTGACGATTTTAGTAATTGATTAATAATCGATTAATCATTGCAGCCCTAATACAAATAAAAACAAATGCTGAATTTTACATATAGTTTATCCATTAGCTGTAAAAAAAACTTTACTGAATACCATCATTATACATGTATATTTGAAAACTTGTAACAGCAGCTTTGATAAATCAGCTGACTTCACTTTTAGTCCATGAAAAATAGTGCTTGATGTTTATTTCCACACTTCTTTTGTATCAACATTTCTGTTGTGTTGTGTCTGTAGAGTTAAGAGAGCTCAGAGGAGTGATTCAAGAGGACTTGGAGCTTTATCCCTCTTCACTTGCAGCTTCACCGCTGTCTCTCCCAGAGAAGGAATTGAAAACCAGGTTCAGGTTTGTATGTCTTAATTTACTTGCTGCTGTGAGGGCTTCTTTTTATATGATAAGCATAACTTTGATAAGTGCAATATCGATTGCTTGGAGGAAAGGACATGAGGATACAGTGGTAATAACTGCCATGACAGCCAATGTACACAGATCCAGACTGAGGAACTGGAATGAAATTTAAAATAGTTATTGAATTTTAAAACAGGGCTTAATGACTCCCTGTATTTGATTTTCAAAGTTCAGATCTTATAGGAGGACATCAATCATAACTTCAGAGTAATGAACAAGCAGACAAAGGCAATTCAAAAAACTACTTCTCCTTCTTATCACCAGAATACAATTTTGAAAATCAGATGATATAAAATGAGAATGATAACCAGATAGACTTGGTAAACTAACAGTCTATAATCAAAGCAAGGCACCAGTTCTATGAACCCAAACAAATAAAAACCTATAAAAGAGAAAAGCTCAGCCTCAGGAAAAAAAACAACATAAAGCACACATTACAACTACTGACCAGTAGAGGGAGTGCAAGATCATAACCTCACACAGCTGTTAAACATTTCCTGGGGTTGTGCACCCTTCACATTCCATTCCAGCTTTTATAATTTTGCTGTTCACTAAACTATCTTAATAAATACAGTATGTCAACAGTAGTTTTTATAAACTTGTTTTTTATTGTCTTCATCAAAATAAAAAATATTGGATTCTCTTTCTGATTGTCCTCTTTCAGACTATCAGCAGGAGAAAGGGCCTCTGATGAGACTCTGCAATCTTTACACTCTTCATTCGTCCTAAAACCACATCCACCTCCTCCACCGTGTCGTCCGAAACCCAGGCCAGCAGTCGGACCTCCTCTCATTAAGACCTCTGCATCCTCCAAACCAACTCACATGAGTCCACACAGAAGCACAGTATCGTCCAGTAAAATGAGCAGAAAACTTATCTGCAGCAAACTCACTACTTTAGGCCAGGTGAACAGTCACTCACCACTCACCAGTGATCAGATAATGGTTAAGAGCAAACACCACTGTAGTCTGATTTCTGCTGATCTCAACCACGAGCCATGGACTTCTAGTCTTAGTTTCCAAAGACAACCTGAGAGAAGCTCACCCATCAATGGAGACAATCCGTCATCGTATAATAATATTTACAGCCTGAGTAGTGAGTGTGATCTGTCAGCACAGAGGGAGAAAAAAGTAATCTCCCAAAAGTCAAGAAACAACAGTATCCCCACACTTATCCCAGCACTCATCCCTTTAAATGATTACAGAAACATCAGCATTGACCAATCGGAGCCAACAACAGGGTAATCAGAGACGCTGAAATGGGAAGAAGAAAAGCTCCGGTATCGTGTCATCATTGCAAGAGGAAAATGACAGAGGGGAAAATTATTTCTGAGAGAGTCCATTCTTTTGTCATGTCTGAACCCAGGAGCCCCAATGACAGGAAAAGCAGGAGGAGTCATTTTCATTTTAGGAAGGATTTAATGCAACTGCAAAGCCTATGGAGCTGCTGTTTGAGAGATCACTCCTCGAACGAGAACAATTCTGTCACTTGATTTGAACTTCAGCAGGTGATCTTGAGCGTACCTAATAAGGTGGCAGTCAATGTAATAAGTGACAGGTTACTTGACCTCTTAAATTGCAATAATGAATGTGCTTTAAATCAGTGAGGCAAAGTAAAAATAATAAACTTAAACATTTCAAAATAAATGTTTCTGGGTTTATGTATAAAGACAGTTGTGTTGAAAATGACAACTCTGTGTAACTGCCTTTTTCTTCACTGTAAAATGTATCTTTAATGTATCCAGGTTTTATCACCCCTGGATTGTTGGTGCCTGTCATGGAGGACAAGGCTGGCAAACTTAATTGTATGGATAATTTTAGACCCATTGCCCTTGCTGTGCTGGAAATAATTCTCTTAACAAGGTTGGAAATGTTTCTTCTCACATCAAATAGTCAGTTTTGCTTTATTAGAAAACATGGCACTGGTGTGTTTTTATTCACTAAAGGAAATAGTTGCTAAATATGTTAGACACAATTCTGCTATGTTCATGTGTTTTACTGATAAAACCAAGGCCTTTGAGAGAATCAATTATGAAAAATTATTCCTGAAATTGCTTAGCAGATGTGTTCCAAGGTACAGTATATAGTCAGAATACTAGTGTTCTGGTACGCCCATCTGGCAATGTGGGTCAAATGGGATAACTTTGTACCTGCCCCATTTCATGTAAGTAACAGTGTTCACCAAGGATGTATTCTGTCCATTCTGTTTAATCTGTATATGACTGACTTGTCGAAACAAATGAATAGGTGTAAAACAGGTTGTGTAGGCAACACTGTTATTAACCATCTTATGTACTGTATGCTGATGACCTGGCCATTTCTCATCCATTTATTGCTGGGCTGCAGTTGCAGAAGGTGTCCTCAGAGTACGGCATTGACTTGACATCAAATATAATGCAGAAAAAGAATAATGTCATGATTGTCAAAAACGGGGAGGACAAGAAACTATTTCTTCCTGCGTCTCATTTGTGCGGCACTTCTCTCATGTTATGCAAAGAAATAAAATGCCTTGGACATTTTCTCACTGATGATTTGAATAATGACAGAGATATCTACAGGATATGCTCAGGCTATGTTGCTTCGCAAATTTAGTACGTGTTCTTTTAATGTAAAATGCACATTAAAGCTTTCTGCATATCCATGTATACGGCTCATCTTTGGTGCATTAACAGGAAGTAGTATGTGGTGGCTCATCCTGGCCAACGGTGATCCAATAAGGTTGCTGCTTCAGGTTCCCAGTTGGCCTAGTACCAATAAACTGCTTCTGCCCTTGGGTGTTCCTACATGTGAAAACATCTTACGTACAACTTTATGTGTCGCTCGGATGAATCAGAAAACAGCATCATAGAGATTTTAATCAGCCCTAAACAGAGCTGCTTTTGATACCTGTCCAGGCTCATAGAGCATTGGCACCATAGCCCATAAAAACTGTTAGAATAGTCTATAAGCTATTTTTATTGTGTTTTATTCTATGGACCCCCCGAGAGTCTACAATTAAGATTGAATTGAACTGAATTTGCATGAACTAAAATTACACTTTTAATTTGAAGAGTCCATGGGAAGTGCTGACATCATGGGCACGTACAACTTCCTGTTCATGACAGATAAACGACGATAGAGCCAAGAAGGAAAAAGTAGTTATAAGCCTCCATTTTGTTCGTAGAAAATAATTATTTTTGAACAATAACTTACCGACTTGTAGTCTTAGATTTGATACCTGAAAGCAAAGTTAGTTAGCCCTTATTCAGGAGCGACTAACTTTGATGCTAAATGTAAGCTAAAAAATGAGCATCTGTTGTTATTATTCTGGCACCTAGATAAGTATATATATGATTCAATTAATCGTTTTCCTTGACACCAGTCTGAATGATGAGACTCCTATGTCCCTACTCTGGGACGCCCTCAAGGCCTTTATCAGAGGCAAATTATAACTTTAACATTTCATGCTAATAAAGTCCACCGAACACAGTAAGAAAAATTAATTGCAGACTTAGATAAACAACTCACAACCGACCCTTTCAAACAGAGAGTGGTATTACGGACAGACCTTCTCCCAACAAAGGAGGATCCATGTATGAGCATGGAGATAAGGCGGGCCACCTTTCAGCCCAACAATACAAGGCCACAAAACAAGTCACACAAGGACAACACTGGCTCTCTTACTTTTGATCCATAGAAGATTAATAATATTTTTAGGCAATTTACTCCCAGCTGTACAAGTCAGAATGCATCAATGATGAAACCCTATCTTGTAAGTTTTTTTTAAAAAAATTGGACAAACCCAAAATATTCACTAGTGAACATGAGACTCTTGAGGCCCCATTGCAACTCTCTGAAATCAAAGAGGCAATACACACAAGGAAAAGTGGAAAGTAGTTCTTCAAGAAATTCTCAGATCAATTGGCTCCATTGCTTTTAGAAATGATTATCCACTCTGATGCACACTTGGATTTCCCTAATCTTTAAATCTGGCAAGGAACCCTTGAGTTATGCTTCTTTTCACCCATTTTCTCTCCTATCTATGCATGTTAAAATACTAGCTAAAGCTCTGGCCTGCTGACTAGAGTCTATCTTGATTTCAGTTATATTGAGAACCAGGCAGTGTTCATAAAGGGGAGGCATTCATTCACCAATGTTAGGAGACTTCTTAATGTCATTCATACCCCACACTCCCCTAAAGATCCAGAAGTAGTTATATTGCTTGACACCGAGAAGGCTTTTGGAGTGGACTCATCTTTTTACATCATTGCAGCAATTTGGTTTTGGTGCAGACTTTATCTCCAGGATTCATTTACTTTATTGTTCCTCCATGAATCTGTCTGTACTAACACCCAACATTCAGAACCCAACATTCTTTTCCATGGGATGCGTCGGAGATGTCCACTCTCCCCTCTTGAATGTGCATTAACTATTGAATCTCTGTCAATTACCCTAAAGGCAGAGAAGGGCACTGCAGAGATTTGGAGGTGGGAAACGGATCATAAGGTCTCATTATTATGTACAGTGTACAGGTTATGTATGTTGTCATTTGGTGCTGTCACAACATACATTGTGTTACACGGTGCTAAACTGAAATGCCTGGTTTGGCATTGGCACAAGTGACCAAAGGTTTGGCTACAGCAGCCCGGCCATGTATATTGACCCTGTGGAGCTCCTGACGGACAGTTCTGGTGGAAACAGGAGAGTTGAGGTGCACATTTAATTCTGCAGTGAGTTGGGCAGCTGTGGTTTTATGTTTTTTGGATACAATCCGGGTTAGCACTCGGACATCCCTTTCAGACAGCTTCTTCTTGCGTCCACAGTTACTCCTGTTGGACGTGGTTCGTCCTTCTTTGCTGACATCACCCTGGATACCGTGGCTCTTGATACATCACAAAGACTTGCGCCAGCAAGACGTGCACCAACAATTTGTCCTCTTTTGAACTCTGATATGTCACCCATAATGTTGTGTGCATTGCAATATTTTAAGCAAAACTGTGCTATTACTCAGCTAACTGAACCTTCACACTCTGCTCTTACTGGTGCAATGTGCAATCAATGAAGATTGGCCACCAGGCTGGTCAAATTTAGGCATGAACCCTTAACACTAAATTGGCCAGTGTTTCAGTTTCATTGTCCAACCCCTGTATATGCTAGAGTTAGGTAAGTAGATACATAGATATGGAATCATGGAATCATATTGCTGCCACAATAGGAGTTTCATACAGTATCTACCACTGACACAACTGTTAACAGTTTTTTGAAGAAAAAAAAAAAAAAGATTATTTGTATAATGAATATGATTACATGATACTCATAGTATGAAGTAAGACTGCAACTAACTAGTTATTCTCATAAGTGATCAAGCTGTCAATCATTTTCTCATTTAATTGACTAGCATTTTAGGTCTGTAAAATGGAAAACATTGGTTGATGTTCCTCGAAACCTCATAAATGACATTATCAAATATTTGTTATGTCCATAATAATGGGTTTAATGTCAGAGATGTGCAAAGTAACCAAAAATTAACACTGAAGAAGAAGCTGGAATCCGAGAACTTGTTTATATTTTAGCCGATTGACAAAACAGTTGTGAATTAGGTATAATCATTAATTTACAGTATAGTGTTGCAGCCCTAGTTATTTTGTATGGTGCGCATTATGAACACTACATCAACAGGGTACCAATTTTACATTTTCTGCTTGCTACTGCCTGTTAATGTGTTTTGTTAAATGTGTTTTTAATAGAAGTTTGCTTTATTGATCTGTTTGCTTTAATTAGAACTACCTTCTTGCTTTACAGGCTGTGAAGAAACCTGAGAAGTGATTGTCACCACATTTGTAAGCCACACCCATCTTTCCCTCTTCCACTTTCCGCTGGAGTGTGACACAAATGGCTGCGGTGCCAATGTCTCTTGCGCAGGGGGATTTTGATTGTTCAGTGTGCCTGTGCGTCTTGAAAGACCCGGTGACGATCCCCTGTGGACACAGTTACTGCTGTGGCTGTATTGAAGACCACTGGAATGGAGTCCAGCAGAAGAGCCAGTGCAGCTGCCCTCAGTGCAGGCAGGTTTTTAACCCAAGACCTGTGCTGAAAAAGAACACAGTTCTGGCTGAACTGGTAGAAAGGTTCAAAGCAGCTTCACAACAGCAGAGAGATAAGCAGTGTCCACAGCTTGGAGACACAGTCCCACTGGCAGCTGAGGGAACAACACAAAAGGTGGGTTTGAGCATTGTTTTGATATTCTTACAATAATATTTTCTTTACTCTTAATGTTTATATTCCATCTTTGTTTCAGTTGCAGGTGGAGTAATAAACTGACTCCAACTTAGATCCAGATTTAGTCATGTATTTTTTATAGACCACTTTAATAATGTGCATGAATTCTGAATACTCAGTGAAAGCATTCCTTTCCGCAGCTCTGGTCTGTGTTCAGAAACTTATCCTGTTTGGTTTCGTTTTCTTGGGTTTCATTTTCTCAAAATGATGCAGCACGCACGCACACACACGCACGCACAGGAAAGAAACGACAAGCAGAACAATCACAGCTGCTCTGCATGATCTTTGGCTGCATGTCAAGATGAGATACTGTCTTTGCAAATATTTAAGGTTAAGGAAGTATTGCGCCAACGTCATTTTCTGTCGGCTTCACGTGCATCACATGCACTCATAAAAAAACGCATTACATTTTTAAATAAACTCTTCTGACAGCATATCTTCAAGAACAAGTTCAGACTGAGAAACCTTAAAGTTTTCAAATAACAGCAACAGATTAATGAAAAATTCAATTTGCTTCTGCAGTTATAATCAATCTCCAATTTTCAACGCAGGTTTCACATTCTGTAGGAGACAGAACTTTTATTGAGTGTCTGTAAACATTAACAGGATAAAATATGAACACGGGGAGAGATTCATTATGACTACTTTATATTATGTGTAGCTTCTAAAGAAGGCAGCATCACAAACAGGCTTAAATAATGAAGCGTCTTTTTTATTTGTCGTGTGATTTGTGAATAACTCAAAAAGCATAGGCTGTAAGGAATATAATCTCCTTTTGTCTCTGTTCAGATGGACGCGCTATTCAAACTCCTCAGTCAGTACAGACTGGGGTCCTACCACGATCCATTTCTTCAAATGGGTGTAAAAGATGAACAAGATTTATTGGATAGTGTGACAGATGAAGATCTACAGAACTTGGGTGAGAGTGCCGACTGAGTGTGTACACCTTAATTCAAGTTTAATTTTTTACATGTTTCTTGCTCGAAAAGTTAGTTTGGTTCGGTGTTTGACCAAATTAAGGGAAGGAAACGCATATTGGAAATAGAAATAGAGTAGGATGATTAACTGATAAACACAGTTAGGGTCCAGATCATCATCTTAGGTACTGAAACCGATTATCTATTAACTGAAGGATGTTGGGGAGGATGTTTTCCCTTTATCCAAAGTTCCACAGTGATGAGCTAATCACTATCGTTTTCTGTGGTGGTAAAGTTAGTGTGTTTTATTCATCCCCCATCGCCGAGAGTTTTGGAACAGCAGGCACCAGTGTGAAACTAAGTACAAGCCCAATTGCAAAAAAAGTTGGGACGCTGTGTAAAATGTAAATAAAGACCTACTGCAATAATTTACACATCTCACAAATCATCATTTTACCATTTCATAAGAAATATTAGCTCATTTTAAATTTGATGGCAGAAACACATCTAAAAAAAAAGTTTGAACGGAGGCAACAAAAGGCTGGAAAAAGTAAATGGCTCAAATCGACTGGACTGTTGCACAACTAGAATCCTGCATCAGACAAGAATGGGACAACATTCATTTCCTAAAACTCCAGCAACTGGTCTCCTCACTTCCCAGAAGTTTACAGATAGTTGTTAAAAGAAGAGGGGATGTTACACAATGGTAAACATCAAGTTCAAAATGAATGTGTCACTTTCAACATCTGATATGTTCTTCATGTTCTATGGGTCTATGAGATGTGTAAAAATTTTATTTACGTTTTACACAGCATCTTAACTTTTTGGAATTGAGGGTGTATGACTGTTTAACTAAAAGTTGGTTATATTAATTAATAGGTAATAAATCAAAAGGAAAAGAGCAAACATTAGAATGTTCCATCACAACTGGCAGTCACTCCAATCCCCTAATCCCAATCTTTTATGCTGTAGTCATTATTTTATATTACCTGCATTTGATATAATTGGTTATACTGTAGTAGGATTTCTCATTTTGACCCACTCTGATTCCTTCCATCATTTATCAGCAGATACTCAATACAAAAAATGGTGATTGAGACATTCCTAAATACAGACCAGGAGAACATCTTAGTTTTTTTCTCTTCATAATTACAGGTCTAAGTCATGTGGAAAAGAATCGCTTTAAGGCAATGAAAAGCTTCATTCAAACACGTGGACCTGCAGAAAGTGACCAAGTTCAGAAAGTGACATCTGTGCAAAAATCAATGGAGGATTTCTCTGTGCAGTACACATATCCCAAATGTCCTCAACCAAAACATATCAAAGGTGAGAGGAAGACAGCTTATAAAGTTTTTCCCATTATTTTTGAGATTTCATTTGTTCTCCAGTGGACCGTATGCAGCAAAGGAAGAGCCAAATCAGTTTTGTTCTTCTTTTTTTTTTAACTATAAATTTAGGTATAGATCCAGCTCAGAACACAGTTGAAGATCTGATGTCAAGGATCTGTCACCTTGAAAATGTTGGCAAGAGCACAGGAGTCTGTCTCTACACCATTGATGGGATGCCCTTGACAGATGATCCCTTCTTCAACACATGTGAGCGGATTTAAATTTCCTCTGCTTAAGTACTGTGTACATATTTAGGTTCAGTGTTTCACTGGTTTTCACTCATGCCTGAACCTGTGAGTTTTTTTTTCACCTGTTAATCAGCCTTTTTGTGGGTCATATATGTAGATGAAAATCGAAAATGCACAGTTTTATTTGAAAGTTATTGAATGTGTATTTTTTCCTCTCTATATACAGGGTCTCTGAAGGATAGGCACATTGAAAATGGAGCCGTGATATATGCCATTTTCACACCAAAGGAAAACCTAAGACAGGCTCTGCAAATTCGACAAAAAACGTTTGCTGAAGCCACTGGAGAAGATGTTATTCAATGCCACATCATGCTCAAGGTGCATGAGCCAAGAAAAAAAAAAAAAAAAAAACACCTTTACTAGCAAAGCTTTGAGTAAATATGACTGAAGCTAAAGAAAAGTTGGTGCACTCACACACACCTTTGTCCCGTGCTAATTGAAGCGTCCATTATGTGTCATTATGTCTGTCATGAGAGTTGTGAACAGCAGTTCTGGCTTTAACATGTACAGTTTATAAACTCTTCAAAATAACATCTGTATTCTAAACATGTTTTTTTTCCTGTGTTTAGGGCGACTTTGAAGTCATGGTGAACGTACAAAGCGACACTATAGTCATTCTGAAGCACAAGCTGGCAGCTACAAGTGGAATCCCAGCACATGTCTTACACTACAAGTAAGGTTGCAAAGGGGTGGACAATTTCCGATAAATTTCAGGAAAGTTTCCGGTATATTTCCATGGGAAGTTAAGCTGGGGAATTTTGGAAATATTCCAAATTGGAAACTTTCCATGGGAATTATGGGAATTCACTGTGAATTGAGGGTAATTTAAAGGAAAGGTATCATATCTAAGCATAAATATTTGTTTTGTTATAAGCAGACATCCTTCCAAAATAATACAATTAAAACAGATTTAATGGTAAGTAAAACTTGATCAAGTGTTAAATATTTTATTGAACAATCAATTATTTCATGGAACAAAAACATGAATGTTGAGTTAAATATCATCACCCCCCCCCCCAACCAACATTCTAAAATTAAAAAAAAATGCACCCCCCAATCCAAAAATGTGTGGCTTCAATAGTCTTCTGCGCTGAGCTCAAAAGTGTGGTCCAGGATTCTAGAAATCAGGAGGAATGCACAGTGCATGTAGGGGGCGTGGTCTCAGTAGCCTTGCAGTGAGCAGTGGGCTATGGGAGCATGTGATTGAGGAATAGCATAGATGTTCAACTATACTTGGATGATATCTGGTTGCTTTAGTTAGAATTATGCTCAATTATATTTTCCCCAAATATATTTAAGTCCCTTATTAAGAACATACCTTCAATTTAGTAAATTCCTGGTTTATTCCCATAAATTCCCATTAATTCCCATGGACAGTTTCCAAGTTTGAAAATTCCCAGAATTTTGCAACCCTAACTACAAGTAATTCATTTTCATTAATATAATAATTTTGATCATTGTAAAGATAAGAAAAATGGTGGTACAGTGGCCAGCATTGTTGCCTTTCAGTGGGATGGTTGCCAATTTGACTGAGGACCTCTCTGTGTGGAGTTTGCTTCTTTTTCCCATGAACTGGGCTAATTGGACACTAAATTGACAGTGAGTGCGAGAGAGAGAGAATGTTTGTTTTGTCTCTGTCTGTTGGTCCTGGGATGGACTGGCAACCTGTCCAGGGTGTACCCCACCTGCCCCCATGACCCTCATGTGAAGGACAGTGGTTTGTGACCTCCTTTGACATCACAGATTTCATTTCCCATGTAGTACTATTGAGCAGAAACTGTGTCCTCTTGTCTGCTTATGTTTACTTTACAGAGGTCCACATCATGAAAGTAGCACACTGCAAAGCTGTGGAATCACTGAGGGGTCAACACTTAACTTTTCATTATACACAACGTATGATGATGAGTGGGGATTCAATGAGACCTTCTTCATTAATGACATTGTGCCTTCAGTCCAACAAACCCAGAAGGGAATCAGTGTGCTCCTGTCTTCATTTTATGCTGTGGTAACCAGTTTTAGTAATACATATTTTTTTACTTTTTCTTTTTACCTTATTATTTATATAATGCTACACAATACCAGTCTGCACTTGCCAAGCCCATTTGCCTTTCTTTGAACAGTTTGGTGGTGATTTTCTGTTCTCAAGTACTTGAAAATGAACAATTAATGATTAAACTTTGAGTTTTTGTGAAACCAAAAGTTATTTGGTTATGCAGTAAAGGTCATTGTTCCATAACTTTGAAATTAAGCCACATGAGTGCGTTGGGGGCTCTGTCCTTATGATGAACAAGGCCTATATCATCAGCAGTCATGCAACACTCTGCTGCTCAATAGAAAGCTGTCAAATCTAGTGATAAAGCAGGTACATAATGTAATGTTGCATTTCATCCTGTATTTCAGTGCACCTATTTTTTTTTTTTTTTTTTTTTTTGCTTTTAGAAAGAGCATTTTTCAAGCACTTTAAAAAATAAATTGGTTGCCTACATACGGCAACTGACCGGATGTAATCCACTCGCCCAGAGTTTGCATCAGTTACTCTGCAGGAATGGGAAAATGACAAGGAACCAGAAGGTAAACTGTATGAGATTGTTCTGTTTAATCCTATCGTCAGTGTCTGTTCTGTTGTAATCATATAATTGAAGTAAAAGAAGGCAACAAAAACAGGTTACTCCCCTTAGGATTAACCTGTCATGTTAGATCGAGGATACTATGGATGCAACAATAAGTCATGACGTGGAGCTATTTGGTTGGTATGCCAACGTCAGCAGAGGAAAAGAAGGGATAGAAATGAAAATGAAACATGACCTTTACAATTGAGTGCAAACCTTAATGACACTGCACATTATTTTAATATTGTCACACTTTATTCACTAGTGACTCTATCCCATTTTCTGTGTTCTTGTAGATTTCAGTTGTCGAAGGCTTGTACATGCTTTTCAGACAACTTTTACCCCAACTTGATTCAGAACGAGGAGAAAGAGTCATCAAGGACGTGCATGTCTTTGAGAATTCCTTGTGTTGCTGGGCATATCTCATTTCACAAGCAAAGGTAAGACTGTAGATGAATTATAGATATACGTATTGTTCAGCACCTCAGCATATATCCTGAGGCAAACTGGAGCTATTGGTTGATTTTTGAATTGATCCCTTATGATTTCATAGAAACGCTCATCAGCAGTTGAGAACTATGCTCCAGTCACTCTCACACCCGTGGATGATGGCCGTTTCTGTGAACCAGTTAGGGTGCCTGGAGTTCCTACTGTCTTTGAACGGTCATACGTTCTCCAGAAAATCAAAGGTAAAACTAAAGCAAAAAAAAAAAAAGTTATTTATTCAAATTATTATTCAAAGAAAATCACGTCATAGGCATACAGATATTAGAAGTAGGTCCACAGTTTCTTATCCTGTTTCTAAAAAACTTAGGTCTTTGGCCAGAATGTATCAGTCCTTAGCCTGATTTAGTTGTGAATGGTGAGTTGTTTATGGCTTGGTTTCATTTCATGACTTTGATTCAGGTGGCGAGAAAATTCCAAACTGCACTGAAAAGATTTTACAAGAAACATCATTACATAGGGCCACTGACATTGAGAAGATTCTGCTCAGCTTACCTCCATTCATCAAGATATATCCTCTCTGGATTCATCAGGTCAAGATGATTGGTCAGAAGTATGTACATTAAAGGTTTTGCTTTTCACTGATCTGTTACCATTCCTTTTTAAGGTTGGTGATTTTAAAAATGTTATCAGCGATAAAGATGTTGCAGATTATTTTCACTGACTTGAAAGCTTTGGTTTTTGCTGTTGTTGTTGACATCCCAATCACTGTTTGACTGCTTAGGTTTTACAAAATGTTATACATACGTTACCCCATACCTTCTGTATGAATATTTAAAATGTTGTAAGGTGTTTAGAAATGATTCAGCAGCAATTGCTGTGTAATTCTCAGATTTGTGTTGTGGTCATCTTTCTCATCTCCAGCCTGTATCATCTGTTGATCAAAGGTTAGAGTTACTCAAGCTTAAAATATCACAAATCTAAATAATTACTCAACAGCTTTCAGCTCAAGATTCAGAGGACTTTTGGAAAAATGGTTGAGGGGCTGAAATCTTTCCCTATTCTCAATGTGACCCCACCTCTACGTCTGAAGGGTCTTGGAGAGCGTGATGTCCAACTTGTTCTGCTGAGTGAAGGTACTCTATTTGTGTATGCAGCATGATACTTTGTTGCTGGCTTTATGTGTTCATGTTATCACTAGCTTTTGTTGTATGCTTTTCTTTTTGTTAGACAACCTTGGTGTCTATCTCGGTAAAAACAAGGGATCCCCAGATATGATCAACGTGTTTGACTGCCTGGATGGTAAAATGAAAACAGTGGATGTGAATGTACTGGCAGCCAAGTGAGTACCTGAACCTCACATCTTCTATAAATACAACCATTATGAAATTCATACATTTTGTTATTTTCAACATATAGAGTATTATTGACATGTTTTTCTCATTTTAACATCTCAAAAGAAATGTTTTACATTTAACACAGGACTGGTGACTGTAGATCTGATGGATCATTTATCACATCTAGGACTCCAAAGGAAGCCATACTGGTAATAGTTCTCACCTTGTCTTTGTCTTAACAATGTCAATGTAAAACTAATACTTTTTAGTATGCAGCCAGAGAAAAGTACTGATCATTACATATACAACAATTCAACTTATACATCAGCATAGGTTGAGTCAATCTACTAAAGTCAGTAGCAGTAAAAAATGTGATAATTATTGCTCTACTTCCAACCCCTGGGCCACAGACCGGTACCGTTCTGTGGGTCATTTGGTACCGGGCCGCACAAAAAGAATACTGTAAATAATGAATATTATTTCTGTTTTATTTATTATCTAAGTCTGAATATTGTTTTATTTTGAAAAATGACCAGATTCTGTCCGTTCCATCCGTCTATGACTCACTCAAAACGCTTGTCTTGGTCACGTGATACGCTCCTGATCGCCACAACAGCACTGAAAACCCTGAAGACATCCTATCTGTGTGAAGCGGGGTTTTCTGCAGTGACAGCAACCAGAACAAAATTTCGGAATAGGCTGGAGATAAGCAACACACTTTGGGTGTCATTGTCTCCTATTACCCCGAGATGGGACCATCTTGTTGCAGCTAAACAAGCTCAGGGCTCCCACTGATTCAGTGTTATTGAGAGTTGTATTATATTCATGTGCTTTATATTTGTTTTTGTGGTGTATCTTATTTTGAAGGCATGTTTGAACGTTACCATAGCGACCAGATTGTGTTGCAGGCAGAGAGGATGTTGCTCACGTTATGTTGTTGGCGCGATGTTGCTAGGATGATGTTAATAAAGTTGCAGACGATTACACAGTGGATTCACGTTTATTATTATATTTAGAAAATACCACTATTTTTATGCTGGTCGTATCATTTTATTTTTATTTTTATTTATCTGCTACACTTTAAAGGCCGTCAAAATATCGTCTGACATTAAACCGGTCCGTGGAGCAAAAAAGGTTGGGGACCGCTACTCTACACCATGATGTGCACACAGTATTCTATATGTAATGCTCCTGTATGATGTGTACAATTTGAAACACATTCACAGGAAATCCTTATTCTTGGCTTTATTGTTGCTAGGTGCTGATAGATACAAGCTCATCCATGGAAGAGGAGTGTTATGGAAATGTAGGAATAAAGAAAATAAATGCAGTAAAGGAGCTCTTTGACAACTTTGCATCCAGAAGCATGGCTTATGATTTCCATCATGTCATTGGCCTTGTGAAGTTTGACACAATGGTGAAAACTCTCCACACATTTACGGAAAATCTGGAAAAGTTCAAGGTACGCAGGCATTCATGTGCTCCAACTCTTAACACATGAGCATCCTGAGAAAGGTTTCTTTTCCTGTTTCTTGGCATTGGAAAATATTTTTTTTCTTTTACTTTTGTAATCTACCTAAATGCAAATGTTAGGTGCACATCCGTAACCTTGAGCCAAATGGATGCACTCTGCTGTACGATGCCCTACGACGTGGGCTGTTGGAATTGGAAAAGGTCAGGGAGAAATTTCCTGCTTGTGGACTTCGCATCATATGCCTCACTGATGGAAATGATTCTGGGTAAATATCCCTCCATTCTCTGAGCTTGTGCTGCCCTATTACTTTTAACGTTTTTACGACAAACATTTAATTGGTTTATCTTTAGTTAATCCAGTGTTGAATAATGTTCGTATTTGTCAGCCAGCTACTTATGATGTCTAGTTCACTCTCCAATCTGATTCTGGTCATTTTGCTGTATGTACTATCCTGTCAACTAAAGATAATATCGGTTCGACACAGCTGAGGTCATAATCTAAAATATGTTCATGTCCTTGTAGATCCTCAATAGAGCCAGTTGCCATAACAGAAAAACTGCTGAAATCGAACATCACTGTGGATTCAGTTCTTCTTGGAAACGTGGAGAACAATATGCTGCATGGAATCAGCAATGCAACAGGTATGGTTTGTATCTTGGTTAAAATAGTTCAGTCAAATTTTATGAAAACTTCATGAAAATGCTGTGAATTTTGACAAAGATTTTAATTTGATTACGTAGCAAACACACGAAGTCCAAAATGTTATTTTTCAAATGTCATGAAGCAACATCTGTTGTTTCAGATCAGCGTCAGGGTTCTTGGTTTTATTTCTGCATTTATAGAAATATAGAAAATTTTTAAATAAGATAACAAACATCCCTATCACTCAGACATTTATCTTAACCACACATACTATATTATTTTTCTAGGTGGTTGTTGTTTCAAACCACAGACAGCCAAAGAGGGTTTGAAGCTGTTTGAGATCGAGACAGTTCTTTCGTTGGAGCAAAGGAAACCCAAGAAAAAACTTGATGCGTCCTCTCTCAGTGAGGTCAGTGGAAGAAATTATATTTTAACATTGCCCTTGACCTTAAATGCATCACAAAAACTGCAGTTTATCGTGTGTTTGTTTTATAGGGTATTTTAACGGGCATCTTTTCAACTCACGGGTATGATGAATATCCAGAGACATCCTTGCCAAACCAGTTAAACAACAAAATGACAGGGACAGAGAGGTAAGAGATTAGAACATCTTCTGAAGGCTCAAACTGAACCTGATCGAGTAATTATGGCCTCTGTCCATCTGTTCATGAACATTTTCACCCCCTTTTGACTTGGAAAAACTATCAGTACAACCTCAAGTAAAAGAGAACGTAGTGCTAAGAGGCGATGTCAGCATCATGTTTTGTTCAAACGGCTCTCATGTGAAGGAGTTTTTGCCACAAAAACAATTGAATCATTAAATTAATTACTGACATTGTGCGTAAATTCATTGATCATTTGCTTAGCAATTGTAGACTTAAATGTAAAGCTTTCAGTGCGGAGGAGTTGTGTCTTTCTGTTTATGGATGATTATTATGGTTAAAGCATTTTTTTCTTCCTAATAGTGCTCTGAAAAAGAAGCTTCGGGAGTGGAAGGATGAGCGTTTCATGGAGAAGGACAGACGTATCCTGGAGGAGCTGAAGAGCCTACACTGTGATCCACATCCCTTCTTTAGAGTCTTTACATCAGAAACGGACTTAAGTAAGTGAGATGTCGCTATTATTTCTGCTTCCAAATTCAGACCCTGGCCTTAAATAATTTTGCACATGGTCATTTACATGGATTTTATGAAAACTAACATCTGCATGTACCATTTCACCATTAAATTGCACTACTCAGACCCATTGATGTGGTCTATGACTAGCTAGCTTTCAATATTGTGTTGCAACCCTGGATGATCAACAATGATCACTTCTCCCTAAAATGAGGCATCTTTATTACTTTTTATCTTTTCAGCATTTTGGAGGATTCTCATGCAGGGACCTCCTGACACACCGTATGAGAAAGGAGTGTTTGAGCTGTACTGTCAGTTTGGACCAGACTATCCAGTGAAGCCTCCACTTGTTCGCTTTGTCACACAAGTATCCTGACAAGATATGAACAAAATGGGACGTTTTTTTCCCAACTACGACATCAGTGCCCATATTGTTTTATCTTCTGCCTACTACCATAGAGGCTGTTTTTAGTATTTGGGCAAGTATTAATGGCTGTCAGTCTGTCTGAACAAATTTTGTCTCATGATATTATCAGGGTATAACTTGTCCAAAAAAACGGTACTGGTGTGTAGCTGAGATCGTAAAAAGTTTTAGAATGGTGTTAAACAAATGTGCAATAATATCTACTGACATCAGTGTGCCACAGGTGTCATGGCTGTTGTGAGTTAGTTGCAAGATCATTGTTGTTGTATATGAGATCACCTGAAGTGTGTGTGTGTGTATACACAGCACAGAGAAGGTTTGTTTGTTTTTTTTTTTGGCTGCAAATTTTCCTTAACAGGTTGACAGGTGTACCACTGTAATGTCAACAGTGTGGGTCGCATCTGCCACAGCATATTTGACCGCAGCTACAATGCCCACATTACCGTGAGAGAGATCTTTGATGCTGTGTATGGACTCCTCATCATCCCTGAGCCTAACGACCCACTGGACAGGTTGTTGGAGCACACATTCAGAAATAATATCGCATGTTTCACATCCTCATGTTCTATCTGGATATTTCCCCTGTTGTCCATTTACATCCATACATACTGTAAGTTTTATAGTTTAGAGTCACTACTTTTAACGTACATCACTTCTTGATGTGCAAAGAAATGACCTGGGGTCATTGGGTGCTTTGGGTCTTTCTCCTATCACACACCCTCCCTCTGGTGGCCCAGCCGGGGTTGATCAAATGGAATGATCCACAGCCCCCTTCGCACACCCCCCTTAGCACAGTTGGCCTCAGAACATTTCCAAAGATCAACTTTCAGCTCCCAGTCTTGCACTGTTCCTAGCAGGCTGGGAGACGTGGCTCTGGCAGCTGATGTCAGCGTCTCCTCAGCTCTGACTAAAGTGATGGTCTCTGGACAGAAGCACTTGCAATGACTTCATGCCACTGGAGATGGTGTCGGTTACTGCCCTCAGTCCTCGATCATGGTGCCAACAGTGGCGCCCTTCACCTAAACTGTTTGTACAGAAAGAGGATTTACATACTAATCCTGTCACAGAATGTGCATTTATAAACATATATTCATAATAGTATATTAGTAATATTAATGCTTGCTCTAAAAATTACAGTTGTAATAATCATTGACTTTACTTTGAAGATAATTTCTAGTCTTTCTTCAGTCTCTTATTCTGGTTATATGATTACATGGTGTAGAATATCACTTTTTCTTCTAGTAAATCATGTTTCACTGTAGGCATCTCACTTTGTATTAGGTAATTAAATTGTGCTTTAGTTGAAAAAAAGCGTACATAACAAAAAACAGCTTTGTAGTACTGTAATGTTTGTAATGCCATACACACACCGATATGTGTTTTTGACTTTGTAATGACAGATATGAAGTGTTTGACTTTTATTTTCAACTTCTTTTGGAAGCATTCTGGCTGAGGAGTTCCTGACAAACCGTGAGATGTACGAACTAGAAGCCAAGCGACACACACAGCTAACTGCAGGAAATTCCCTGGATGACATGGAGAAGGTAAGTGAACTAGCATCTCTAAAAACTCACCGACATATTTGTTGTCTTGCAACTTATTTGTTGTAATATTCTGTAATATGAATTTAGCTTATCTCTTTTAATTTGAAGAAATTGGTGGATCCCGTGCCACAGTTTATACCCCAACATCTAACGTGTCCACTTACCAAGAAGATGTTTGTCGATCCTGTGAAAACTGCATATGGCACAGTGTATGAACGCAAAGCCATCGAGGAACACCTCAAACTGTGAGTTCATTTACCATTGAATACACTCATTAATAGTGACATATGGCTATAGGCGGGCTTTCATCAGCTGGTTTTAGTGCACATTTTTATTTGTACATAAAAAAAATTAATACAAACTGAAAATTTGAAAATATATTGGAAATAACACTCACTCACCTTCTACCCCTTTATCCTCCACATAGGCCTCGGGGGGCGCTGGTGCCTAATCCCAGCTGACATAGGGCAAAGGGCGCGGTACACCCTTAGGAGTCCTCCTTGAAGTCTGACTTGATTTAAGCCCTAATCAGCCAAAACATCCTAAAAATCTGATACATTTAAACATATTTGATGTAAAATAAATCTAAATATCTTGATAAAAAATAAATCTAAATATCTAAAAGGTATTTTATTTAGAACTAAAAGTATTATTTAAGTGTTTTTTTGTCCGTTCTAGTTTTTGTTGTACCAGTTAGTTTGTGATTATTTATTACTTTTGATAGACCCTCCAATTGATATTGGTTTTTTAAATTATTTCATGTAATACTGGAGTAAATGTAGATGACTCTGGTGCGTGATGTATCATAGGCTGCGAGACAAACATGCACAAGACAAACAATTTCCCTTAAATGTGACAAACCTGGAATATGATTTACAAATGTAAAAAAAACGAGTCACGTGACAATTGGTACAGCCTATGCCAGATCTGGATGACGAATCCACACTTAGCAGGATCCAGCCCGTGGATTGAGACACAGCTAGAGACAGACAACCATTCACCCTCATATTCACACCTATGGGCAATTTAAAGTGTCCAACTGGCCTAATCCCCAAATCTGCATGTTTTTGGACCGTGGGAGGAAACTCTGAGAAAACACACACAAAGAGAGAACATGCAAACTCCATGCAGAAGGGCCCCTGTTCCGACCGGGTCGCGAACCTGGGACCTCTTGCTGCAAGAGCAAGAGTGCTAATCACTACCCTTAACATAACTAATGTTTTAGTTGTGTGTTTGGTGCTCTTCATTTACTTCATAAAGTTGTTTCTTATCATTCCTCTCTAAAGTAAGTAAGTACTTAGTAAAAATTGCACCACCTACTGCTTAATTCGGTAAACAACTCCAAATATTTGCTTAACCACAGTGGGTGATGTTTATGATGTGGGATAAATCCTAAAACAGCAGCACAACAGGCTTATAATCTTGCCCATGATAGAACAAGGACTCAAACTGACATGGCATATGGCGTCCTCAAATCAGATTTCAGTGCCTCCACCATGTGAGAGCCGGTGATATAACTGTTACCTGCACAGTCCTGCACAATGTGGCGTTTTCATTATTTAAAATTTTCTTTTGATGGAGACCATTTAATAAATCATGTTGTATCACTCTGTATGTGTATGTGTATTCATGGCAAGGGGAAGCCAACACGGGAAAAAAAAAGATTAATATTCTGGGTTAGAGTCATGCTTAAAGTTTGCATTAAAATCACTGCCTTCTCCCTGTCACCTCTTATGTTTTGAGGCCCAAATCCACTTCTTTGGGTAGTTTCTTTTTTCCATTTTAGCTTTACATCTGCCAGCACAGTTTGTACTTTTAGACTTTAGCTGCTGCATGTTACCGACTTTTGTTTAGCAGCCAGATGTAAAGTATTTTCTCTTGCAGACACCCGTATGACCCGATGGCTGGCCCAGGACATGACCTTGACCTTACCTGTGTGACAACAGACTGGGACATGAAGAAAATGGTGATGGATCACCGATCTCGTCAGATTCAGTGAATCTGTGGAGGATGACTTTGCCTTTCGAAGTTTTCTCTTCTGTTGCTTTTTTTTCCCCGACCAAAGTTCGTCCTAATTAATGGGCATTTGAAGTTTGTGTAACACACCTGGGTAGTTTTTAGTGACATTGTGCTTTTCACACAGTTCCTTAAAAAGTTGCTAAATTAGAAATGTACATCTCCCCTCAGAATTGTGTTTGATATGTTTGTCATTACAGAAAAATAGTAAATAAATACACCTACGCTTTCGTGTTGAGGATACAGTTGTAGAAGGTGAGCATTTTTTTTTCACTACAGTTAATCATCCAAACTGAAAAGATTATAGAGAATAATATAATCTTGCAGAATACTATTAATTACAGTTAATGGAAATATGTATAATCTAATGCAGACATAAGATAACAGAATATTTGTTGTGGTGTGAAAAAGTTTTGGCTTCAACCTTGTTATTGTTATAACACTAATAATTTAGATGTTCTTTGTCCTTGTGTTTTTTTTTTCTATTAAAGGGAAGTTAATTAAAACACACAGACTCCATGTTAAGTGTTTTGTAGCAATGCTTGTTTGGGCTGAATTATTATAAACTCCAATAACCAGTGACTTAAGGTTAATTGTCAGTTTTATCAGATCTTTTCAGTAAGTTCAGAAAGTTTTGAAGTCAAAGATTTTATAGTGCATAGTCTGAAATATTTTGTTCCTTTAGGACTCCTCTGCCTTCACTAACATCTTAAATAATGAACCGAGTATGATACATTTTAATAACTAGTCTCAGTCAACAAACAAACAGTTTATCTGCGGATTTGGTTGCCTCCTTGATGTTAGCACTCGAATTGTGTCACTTGTACTTTATTAGTGGTTATGACGACGGATTAAATAGCCAATAATCGTTGACGATTGTGCTATGTCACGCCCAGATTGCAGGAAGTAGTCTTGTAAGCATTTCTGACAGGCTGTCATGTACACGTGAAATACTGCCCTCCACAGTTCAAAGTTCCCAAATACAGTCCGCAATTCTTGTGACTCACAGTTTTCAGGAAGTAATCACTTGCCTTCAAAATAAATGTCCTATATTTCTAAACTGTTATGAACTTAGCGTGCTGTACACGACTTACCTGTGACCTGAAAGGGTTAAAATGGAGACCATATAATTTTAATTCTGCTATTTCAAATTCACGTTTATTTTACGACAAAAACGTCAGCGGCTATTTATTTTTATTTTGAAGATGAACCGGAAGTGTATAAAATGTATTAAAGTGTATGAGCCTCTCGCCTTGCATGTTGTGCGAGGAGGACTGGGCGCTGTTGAGTCCGCAGGCTTCAGTTTAAAAGGCAGGAATCAGTCAGCAGGTGAGTTTAAATGAATTGACCTCGAGAAGTTAAATATTTTGACTAATTTTCGGTTTGACGGTTCGCTATAAAGTTAGGCATGTGTTTTCTGCTTCACTTCAACAGGTAGTTTCACCAAAGACCTGGCATAAATGGTTGCAAACTATGCCAACTTAAATTCAAACATTTTAATATCGCAGTAGTTTCAGCCCTTGTTTTGTTTTAAGATTGGTGTCTTGGGTCTTTGGTAGTATTTTCTTGTCACATAACTGCGGGCTTAAGAAAGTGTGTGGTTCAGAGTCGTTTCCCCTGATTTTCCTGCACAACCTGTCTGCATGGACACAACTTGCCTGAGATATCTTAAAATACTTTTTCATGTCAAGCAAGTAGAGTTGATTCATGGTTTCAAAGCTAAAATGGAGTCAATGAGAAAATGTTTAAATCTAAACCTGTCTAAGTGCGCAACCTATTCATTTTATTAACAGTTATTTTAAGATTTATACAGATTTTTTTTTAGTTAGGGGAAATTGTCCTCACAAACTTATTTTAGTTAATGTGACTGCCTACATAACAGTAGGTAGGGTTATCTGTTGTTGTTTGAAATTGCCCAGACAATTTTTGTTTTATGTCCGTGAAAACACAATTGATGGGTTTCCTTAAACTTCCACTCAGGAGCAAAAATACATCTTTAATTATATGACATTTATCATAACAATTAACCAAAATCGATTCAGTGAAAATGTTTTATTAACATTACCCACATACGTACATTCAAACCCAGGCCACTTCATTATGGACAAATATTTAACAGCTTGTTTATGCCAAAACCAGCAACTAATTGAAATTAGTCATGCAGTCCTAATGAAGGTCAAACCAATTAGGCTGAGGAAGAAAGGTAAATGGGCTATAGGAGCAGAAAACCACTATGTGAGTGCATCCCTTGCCATTTTATTAGGTGTTGTCCTGTGTATATAATAAACTGGTAGGTGAGTGATGCATCCAGAACAGATTATGGAGATAACTGAGTAAATTAACTCAACAGCTCTTGCACACCTAACTAGGAAACCACCAACAATAGTATTACTACACCAAATTACTTAAAATACATAGAAATGTTAATTTATACTACTTATCTAAGGTGGGTGCAGATAGTAACAAAACAAAAATGCAGAATATTCACATATCATAACACAAAAACTGCTTCCTGTTGTTCATTCCATAGAGAGATGTGGTGGCTACTGTGGGTGCTCGCTGCCTTGCTGGTTCTCTTCTGCAGTCTGGATGTGTGGTACTTCCTACGCGTAGCAGCTGTGATTATCCAGGCCTGGTTTCAGCCTCCAATCTGGGATGTCACAGCAGAGCAGGTCCTTCCAGGCAGGGTCATTCCCCATGATATTGACATGGGCCACATGAACAATGCCCGTTACCTGCGTGAATGTGATTTTGCCAGATATTCTCTCTATATACGTAACGGTGTGTGGAAGGCCTTGCGAACCCTCAGGGGTTCGTTGGTGGTGGGGGCCACCACGATGCGCTACAGGAGGGCTCTGTGTATAGGAGAGGGGTACGAGCTTCGGAGTCGGATCGTGACTTGGGATGACAAAGCCTTTTACCTGGAGCAGAGATTTGTGTCAACAAAAGACGGGCTGGTGTGTGCCATAATGTACTGCAAGCAGAATGTTATCCGTAGCAGCCCGGACAAGATTATGCAGCACCTTTGTAAAAGGAAGGTAAGAATTACAGCTTCAATACACCTGCAAATTGCATGTTGGTGATTTCATAAAGGTTCAGTGTGTAAAAATAATTTAGGTGAATTTAATTTAATTTAGCAGAAAGTGAAGATGAATTATTAAGTGAAGATAAACTATTCTTAATTATTATAAGTGAACAATCACCTGGTTGTATGAGTAATCGTTTTTTGTTACCCCAGAATGAGCCTTTTATATTAAACCAAGAGCCATTTTGGACTGCCTTATTTTTACAATAGCACACAATGGATGCTAACTGAAGGCTACATAAGTTCTCCAACACACTTGGAAGGGAAGAGGGAGGTGAGAGATATTCAGCTTCAACATGCAACTTCACTATTAAATGTTGCTAAATTTCACACATTGTACCTTTTAGGGTCCATTGTGTAGCAATAAAATGCAATCTAATGCTATGTTCATACCAGAAGCTTGTGCCACAAGTTTACTGTACATACAAAGTCAATGCACAGACACAATTAGACACAAATTTTGTGTTTCCCGTGAATTGTGTGAACGTTGCGGCCCGACGTGCATTCGCACAAATTCTGCATTGAGATTTTCCGGATGACGTCACATACTTGCCAGCAGCCAGACTTTGCTCAAAATTGAGGAGAAAATTATCATTTCTGTGTCTGGGCACCCAGCGCTCTACAACACAAGTTACTACATGCACAGGGACAAAAAATTTATTTTTCCGGAACATGAAAATTCATGTTTGGTGTGAACACAGCATAACAACTTGTTGTTCTTCATTTGTAGTTCAGAAAATGAAACACTAGAATGTGTGTGTTTCATTTTCTGGTTTGTTTGTTCAGTTTGGTCCATACAGTAAGGCCCTTTCATAAAGTACGTTTAAGACATGGATCTCATTCAGACCTTGTTTTAACATCTGTCCTGAGTAAACTGCGTTCAGAAGTGGTTTGAGGATGAATATGGCCACATTTCTGTTGTAGTTCTAGGGTTTGTTTTTCTGTACAGTTTACAACCATGTAAGATGTTTGATTCACTCAAATTCTCATTTCCTGTTCTCTTTCTGCACATACAAACATGTAGGCACAGTATATAATCAGTTTTGTTCTTACAGTCATGACCTCAATATACTGTGTGTTTTGAGTAAAGGATAGGGCGAAAAAAACTCCTTACTCTCCAACAATGAAAATTTGAGAGCTCCCCTACATTGTATCAGTGGTTAAGGGAGCTTGGAAATGTAATTAATATGGAAGGCCTCTGATATAAACTTGCAAATAAAGAACCACTTCTTGAAGAGTTGGGGAAGCCCAAATATGATTTTCTAGGCCAGGGGTCACAGGAGATTCATTTAGGATGCATTTTACTACCAGGTGTGAGCAGCTGTATTTAAGGCCCTCCACAAACGTGTGTGATTTGATCACTGAGATCAGATTTTAATAGTTGATCTGAACGTCAAAGTCTTCGGCTACGAAAACCAAACATTATTTTATTTTAATGTGATTGTGCACTTATTCAAACATACTCATGGGTAGTTCATTCCATTCTATTCCACTCTTCTATTATACAGTTCTAATACTACTTGCCTCTACCTGGCTCAATTCTACTTGGTTTGGTATAAGGCCTGTCGTTTTCCATTACTTCATAGTACCACTTCAACATTGGCGAGGCCGTCACAGCACAGCTGCACAAAACTGCTATGATATTGTTTTATACGTGACACAAACTAGTGAGGAGCAAAGCAGTTTTTTTTGGTGTACTGAATCATTACAGTCGGTTCATTAAAAATCAGTTCAGTACTTCCTGCATGACCGGAGCACAGACTCCATCGGACACAGTCACTGAACTAAAATGCAGCTGAACAGGTTGCAATCCAGCTCACAATCGCTGGCTCACACCAGACCTCTGTTAAATAGAAATTTTCTTGTGGAATTTTGGAAATTAATGCATGGTTTTAGGATCTTTTAAGTCTTTTTTAAAATGATCTACAGTGCAGCATTGTTCGGTTTGATTCCTGTATCGGATGTGACCCTCATGACTCTTCCATTCAGGACACATTTGGTTGCTGGCAGTCCGCTCACACCACATTTTAGTATCAGCTCAGCTCACTTGGAACCTTGCAGAGCAGGGACTAACAAGGTACTATTCCTAATGGAAAAGCAAAAAAACTGAGTAGATTCGCCGAGCTGAGTCGTGCTAGAATTGAATGGGGGAAAGCACCATAAATGATACATACTGTACCGTTTAATGAACCTGTTAATTATTGAAGGACACTAATGCTTTGCTCTCTGCAGGTGGAATGTCCTGAGTTTCCAGAGGATCTTCAACACTGGGTCAACTTCATCTCAGCCAGCAGCCAGACCCTGAGAGCAGAGAGTGGACTGGAGGAAAAGAACAAATAAGACATTGAACAGGCAAGATTTGCCTTTGGTTGGCCAGGTTATACAGCCAAAGTTGTCTCAGAAACGTAGTTGTCAACTGTTTGACGTTCAGTCCACTTGAACACACTTGTGCCTACTTTAATCTTTTGATATTGAGCTTTCCGTCCAACCCAACACTGGGAGGGAAAAAAACCTCAAAGTTTTGAGAGGGTTTAAACTTGTACACTATTAGAAAATTAATGTGATTTTTATGTATTTTTTAGCTACCATAGAAGCACTAGAACAAAAATATTTTGAACTTTATCAGTGCATTTTATGCCTTGACTATGCATTTGTGCACATATGACCTCACAAACTTTCACTGGGAGTAAAAACGTTTTTTCTATAATATGATGTGACATTGACAATTTGATGGAAAATGGAACTTTATCTGGCTACAAATCAGACAAAGGTGCAAAACAAATTATTTTTTTAAGTGTTGTAACATGTACATTAACAATAAAGTTGGTTGTAAGTGTTTAATCAGTTACCTTGTCCCTCTGTCATTAGGCCCTATTGTATGTGTTTTGATTATTTCTTTTTTCTTCCATCATAATTGTCATCTTCCTTTTTTTCCACTTACTCTGAGTTCACTTTTGAGGGCCTTGCCATGCATGATATCTTACCAAACTTGGTGTGCAATTGAGACCTAGATACAGATTCTGACAGGCTGCCTGACACATTCTGACAATTCTTGGTTTTGGATATTTTGGGTACATTTGCTTATCTACAATGTAATAAATAGACCAAAAATACATTCTCAATTGCTCCAAAGTAAGTTAGCAGTGAGCTATAATGCTACAGTAGCAACATATTATGTAGGAAAATACCCATCAAAATTTGTTTGATAGTATCAATGCACATGTATGTCCATAGTAGGAAAATAGGTTTATTTATTATATTCTAAAAGAAAAGGAAGGAAATGCAACCCTTTATCTCTTGATCTGATTAAAAAGCCCCTTGTTTATTTGTGTAACAAGATGGCCGCTGAACTGCAGGCTAAATACTTGTGAAATAAGCAAGTATTATTGAAAGTGACATATTCAACAAGTGTATAATAATTCAGCGTATACTATGAAATATCCTCACCCATCCTGTAAAAGGCAAAATTTGTAAATACCTTCAAATAATTTGTCAATTCTAATCATCTAATGTGATCTTTGTAATTTGCTTTATTATACTGTTTGTTTTTATGTAATTTTGGCACTTTTAAAAGGTTGTTTTTAAAAGTGCTACATAAAAAAAGCTTGATTACTTAATTAATGTTTAATAGTTTTATTGCTTAAACTGAATTCGCTTTTATGACTTTGACTTTGTAAGTCAATGGTGCGGATTAACGTGAGCATGTAACCATGCCGACGCAGCCACTAATGACCAAGTGTCATCACGGAGAACCCGGAAGTTATTTGCATTCATTCTACCGGTTTTTTCCCATCTAATGTTATCGCTTTGTTCCGGGCGCACGGTGAGTTTTTAAAGTTACAAATGTACACCTCTACCGAATTTATGGCCAGTGCTTGGACTCCGAGACTGTGAGGAATGAGAAGTCGCGAGGTTTTTTTTATCCGTTCAATTGTGGTTTATATTCTGCCACGGCCGCCGTCTATCTGCAGCTACAGTCAGCTGCTAAAGCTAGCAGATTTGGCTGTGACAGTAGGTTAAGCGGAGGCTGAGCAGCGTTAGCTCAGCACTGCTCGAGTGTGCAGCCTGTCAAGGTTGAGGTAGTGATGACCGGAGGCAGTTTGATGTTCAGTGTTGCTGAGTGAAAACGCACAGACATCTTGTTTTTCTAAGTATCTTCATTATCACTTTTGAACATAAACTGAGCGCTTTATGTTAAGGAAAGGCAGAGGTTAATGCCTACTGAGCAGGCATTTTTCCTTTTAAAGAGAGAGAAAATCTCAATTTCACTTGCGCACTATTGAATTCGTGCTTGTAGATGTAAACGTTTTTCTGTCAGTTGTTACTTGACAGAACTAATTACTAATGAATTTTATCCTTTATTTCATTGGTAAATATTGCAAAGTTCATTATAACTTAATTTTAATGCCAAATTTAGTCAGTAGTGATGTCGATTCTGATCTGATTCAATCATCCTTTATTTCCCCTTCATTCTTTCACAAGTCGATTTGATAATTTTTACTGTACATTTCATTAATTTAATATTTAGTTTATATGTTGTTTTTATTCACCATATATTGATAACACGGTCGTGCCCAGACAGTGCAGACTGGAGAGACAGCCCATAAGTTGTGTTTAATAAATGTTTTGTCATTTATTGTTATTTATCTGTTAACTTTTATCAGATGAAAAACCACCTAAACATATTAGTTGAAAAAATATATCATATTGGCCATCTGCTGCCATCACCTTTTAAACCTTAGGATCAACCATAGAAAAATCCACATCATTTGACCTCTAACAACAACAAACAATTTATAATCAATTAATAATAACAACTGGAGTCAACTTATCTCTCGCTCCATCATAATCTAATATACCTATACTTCTTTCCTTCCTTCTAAAATCTGCCTCCTGTGAAAGGTCCGTAGCTGACTTTGCTCGGTCTATTTGCACCACTGTATTTTAATGTTGGCCATAATGGCGTTACTTTAAGAGCTCAGTATTTTCTCAGGTGGTACTTGGTATAAAAAGTTTGAAAACCACTGATTGGAGAACCACTGACTGAATTTCAACAATTCTTGTATCAGTGTCATTGATGACATCTATACTTGTACACAGCTTTTTTGAAATATTACATAGTTTTCTAAATATTTGTCTTTTTCCCGACATTTAAAATGAATGAAGAGTTTTGCTGCTGCCCACCTTTAATCTGTTTTCTGAAAGTGTATATATCCCGATATATCTTGCATATTAGGATGTACCCTAAAAAATATCAAGATATTATTTATAAGCCATATCACCCAGCCTTACCTTTAAGCATGACAGAAATATTGATTAGATTCATATTGTGATATATATCAAATGATATTTAAAAAGTATATAAGATAACAAGATATTTTCCCCATATCTCATAGCCCTAGTAGGTAGTAGTATCATCAGCCACACATGTACAGATCAGAGGCAGCAGTGTAAAATATGCCAATGAGAAATGCACATTTTCTAGTTTTCCACCTCTTGTTTCAGAGAGATGTTGCTGTTGGTGTTGGGAGCCCTCCTCCTGCTCTTCTGCAGTCTAGATGTATGGTACTTCCTGCGTGGGGCCCAGGTGTTTTTCCAGGCCTGGTTCCAACCCAGAATATGGGACATTCTAGCTGAGCAAAGCATTGATGGTATGGTCCTTCCTCATGATTTGGACTACATGGGCCACATGAACAACTCTCGATACCTGAGGGAGTGTGACTTTGCCCGCTTTCACCATTATATGCGAAACGGGCTGTTCATGGCCTCGCACAAATTGGGAGCCAAAATGGTGGTAGGGGCTTCCACCATCAGGTACCGCCGCTCCTTGGCCTTCCGTGAGGCTTTTGAAATTCGGACCAAAGTAGTGGGATGGGATGACAAGGCCTTTTACTTGGAGCAGCGCTTTGTGTCCAAGAAAGATGGCTTTGTGTCTGCGATTATGCTCTGCAGGCAGAATGTGGTACGCTGCAGCCCAGAGAAGATTATTGAATTTGTATGCAATAAAAAGGTAAGTTCAAGCAGAAAACTTTTTTTATTTATTTGGTTTTAAAAGTAGTGTGCCTCCCCCAGTAGGAGTTATCAAAAGGACATAACATAAATTTAAATAGGCCAAATGTGTCTGATTTAGTTCAGGAGAGTTCAGAGATGCAGTAAATTTGATTATGTATATATTTTTTCCACTTTTCTCAGAAGTCACAAACTAAAAGAAAGTTATATTGAACATCAGTATGTCTTATGCCTGTTCTGTCCAGTTTTAAAGTGCAACTAAATAAAATAATCCTAATGATGTAAGGGAGGGTGACATGTCACTCCACTAGGGCTGCAATAATAACGATCACAAAATGAATTGACAACTGTTTTGATAATTAATTGGTTTTAATGTTTTTTGATAATTAGATGACACTCTGATTTTTCTTAAATATTAATATTTGTTTGGTTAATTTACTCCATTTAACTAAGAAATGATGGAATGTGTTAGGAAACACTGATTAACATTTTTCTGACATTTTATGGATCAATCAAATAATCTTTCAGCTGGAAGGTTGTGGAATTCGAATACAGGCTCTTAACCTCACATTGGCCCTGGCAGTTGTTCCGGCAGTGTATAAATGGGTTTGAAAGATGTGTGATAGAAAATGCGCAGCACATAGATGTGTCGTATGAAAATGTAAGTGAACGGATAAATGGCAAAACTGTAGTGTAGAACAGCTTTGAGGGGTCATCAAGACTAGAAAAGTGCAATATAAATACAAACTATTTACTATATCATCATATTGTCTCTAAATCATCACATATGATGACACTAAATTATTCTGTTTATTTGCTTAAAAGTTGAATTGTTGCCAACTTTAAAGAAAACTCAACGTTATGTGTGAACTTGACCATTGACTTTATTCTGCCTCGTCATTTGGCTAAATGGTTTGCTTGTGTACCGGTTTGCTTGTGTAGATTGAGTGCCCGGAGTTTCCTGAGGACCTCAAGCACTGGATCAGCTACATTTCAGCCAGCAGCCTCACTCTGAGAGCAGAGAGTGGACTGGAAGAGAAGAATAAGTGAAGCCAGACCATTACACTGTGTATAATGAGTGTAGACATCATTTGGATCGCATGCACAATGTACAATATACGCACATCCACATACAGTACATGCAGTTAAAAATCCTAAAGTTTTACTTGACTTAGAAGATTCCACCAGTAATAGAGGTCATGTATACCTGCTGTATATTTTTATATCAAGTGAACTGAAGTAATGAACTTATATCAGCTAAATCTGATAACTTGAATTATGGGGTATTATATGTTTTAAAATGCACTCATTCACTGGATTCAAGGGAAACAAAAACATAGCTTTACTGCTGCAGCATATTAAGTGGACTGAATAGACCGGCTTTAGGCATCATCACAAATTTCAAATAAGCATGTAGAGCTAGTTAATAGTTGATCTTCTTCTGATATTAATGCATGATTTCATACAAACAAAATCTGTTTTTTGTGCCTGTTTCTCTTAATTAGTCATAGTTTCCAGTTATAATTTTTACAGGATTATAACTTTTATGAAAAAAACAAACAGTAGGTGTAAAGAAATATGCTTTGAATGGACATCATTAACATGTAATAGCATTTAGTTTTTGTTTTCCCATCATTTTGCACAAGGTAACCCAAGTGAGTATACATACTGAACTTTTGAGAGTAAATGTTTATTTTTCCTTTGGTGAGTATTGTTTTTGACCAAATTTATGATACAAACGAATTTTTAATACATGCATTTGGTGTCATTGGAGTTTTGCGTGATTATAGTTTAAAGTGCTCAAAATCAGATTGTCAGGTGTGACAAATGTTCTTATTATATGAAGCTGCTGGAAATGCACAGGAAACACTGAATGTTTGGATGATTCTGTTTTTAGTGAGACACTGTAGAAATGTGGACACCATTCCTTTATCGCATAAAAGCTTTATTTTGAGACCAAACGTGTTGATATATATGAAGGGGAAATGAGCATTTTTTTCAAATGCACAAAAATCATATTTAATTCCTAAGATGTCATTTATTATTATTTTTCCTTATTTATGAAGTGTTGAAACTGGATTTCATTCAATGTGCTATTTAACAGCATTTTTTAATTAAAAATGCTTTGGGACATATGTTTGTTTGGTTTTATTTGCCTCGTCTTATACTCTACATATTTATTCTGTAATGATTCATCTTCTGATGTGACCTTTTTTTTGGGTTCTACTGAGCACTGACAGACAATAATATATCAGTTTGCCCTTGTGGCTCTATAACAAAACTTTGTTTGGTCAGGATAAATGCCTGCGCCCTTTGGATAAACGGAAAAATAAAAACAAACCTCCATTTAGGAACATACAGAAGGGCCCAACCATTTTCTCACAATTTACAGTAAGTTTGAATGTGTCACCTCCTGGTTTGTGAAGAACTGGTTACATGTGTGGCTAAGTCAATACAGGGTTCTAAAAATAGTTGTGCTAGTGTGTGTGTGAGAGAGAAAATAGCTTACGATACATTATTTTGACAATCATGTTCTTTAAACATTAAAGCCCCCTGCTTCCGCCTCCGGTGACTCTTCATCCCCCTCCTCTTCCTGTAAACAAAAGAAACGTCACTGTGTTGTGCTTTCGTTCAGCAATAAGGTACTGTACTTCTTCGGTTTTGGACGATGGCTCAAGCCGGTTTGGTCCTCGACAAGGACCAGTTCAACTGCTCGATATGTCTGGACGTGTTGAAGGAGCCAGTGACCATTCCCTGTGGACACAGCTACTGCTTGGTCTGTATCCGAAACTACTGGGACCAGGACGACTATCTGGGGAGCTATGTCTGCCCACAGTGCCGTCATGCCTCCAGCCCGAGGCCGGTGCTGGCCAGGAACACTATGCTAGCCGACGTAGTGGAGAAATTCAAGAATACTGGACTCCAGGAGGCCACGACGGCCTCAAACCAAAGTTTCGCCGAGGCAGACGACGTGGAGTGCGACGTGTGTACTGGGAGGAAAAACAAGGCTGTCAAGTCGTGTCTGGTGTGTTTGGCCTCGTACTGCGACGTCCACGTCCAGCCCCACTTCGAGTCTGTCGCCTTCAAGAAACACAGGCTGGTGTCTGCGTCCAAGAAGCTGCAGGAGACCATTTGTCCCCAGCACGACAAGCTATTAGAGGTCTTCTGCCGCACCGACGGTCAGTGCATCTGTTACCAGTGTCTGACTGATGAACATAAAGGACACGACACGGTGCTGGCTGAGCAGGAGATATTGCACAAGCAGGTAAGTGATTGCTTGATCGATCACTTTGATTTGTATAGCGCCTAATCACAACATACATTATCTTAAGGCACTTTACAGAGCAAGGCAATATTCATCCAAGGAGCAGGCACGTTGGTCTACGGAGAAAATATCTCCAGAGTGTTTATGTATGAAATGTGTATATATTTCTGCCACTAGGGGTCTCCTAATCAAAACAATAACAAAATACCTTGTTTGGTGACGTCAGGAAGTGTCGTGAGATCATGGCAATTGATGTCTGGTTTGGTTCATAAGTATCTATCTGCAAGAGAAGTGGCGGAACTCTCAAGTTGTTCTGGCCACACCAGAACCACAGAGAAAGTCACCGCCGTTCTAGTTGAGAAGTTGGAAAAATAATGGATGCAAATATATCTCAGGCTGGCAGTCCTTAACAATGCTCTACACAGGATATTGCAGTATAGCAACATTTCCATGGATAAAAATTGAACCGTACTATATGTACAGTTGATTTAGTGTGGCTCAAGAAGTGCAATTAACAGTGGCAGCCACCCCTTACACATTCGAAATCTGAATTTAGGGTTAAGTTAAGGTTACACAAACAGCAAGAGACTGGGCAGAATTCCAAGTGGGTGGCACTATAAGCAGGAGAACTTCAATTTGTCAATCTCTTATAGTTTTGCCCATTAAAGTTAATCCCTGTCTTGCACTTTGCAGGCAGACCGCTCTCATTTGCTTTGTTTGTTGGGTGTAACACACCCAATGTAAAATGATTATGAGTAGTAGTGAGCAATAGCAGCCATTTGTTGGGTGAAAGAAAAAATAGTGGAGAGAAAGAGGAAAAAAACAGAGTGGGAGAGCAATGTAATCCGAAGAGAGAGATAATGTATAACATTTGTATTAAAACAACTATGGTCCTCTCAGAGAAGAAGTTCTATGGACTGCAGTAAAGAGTATGCATCTTTAGAGAAGCACAAGCTGAAGAGGGACTGAAAAGCAAAACAGCAACAGAACTTTGACCTTCCTTAAAGACAGGAAGCTCGTTAGTCTAAAGGTAGGAGCATGGGCCCGTGTTATTTCAGCTGCTGAAAGTCTTTCATTGGTTTATAGGAAACAACAAAATTACAGTTGCAGCGGTTCATCCCATACACTTAAATTAATTGCGAAAGTTACTATTCAAGGATGCCTCCTGGACCCCTCCCTGGTGTGGTGTGTCGGGCACGTCCCACTGGGAGGTGGCCCCGGGGAAGACCCAGGACACTCTCTGCTGGCCTGGGAACGCCTCTGGATTCCTCTAGAAGAGCTAGACGAAGGAAGAGGGAAGTCTGGGTTTCTCTGCTAAAGCTGCTGCCCCTGTGACCCGACCTTGGATAAGTGGTGGATGGACAGTTACCAATCATTTCACAGCTTGGTTCTAAAATATATTCTGCCTTGTCTCCCAGACCTGGTCCATACAATTTACTACAGTACATTCCTGAAGCACAACTCCAGTTTTTGTAATTTTTCATTTCCTGTGAAGGTAAATTGACTTAAGATCTATGTTTTTGTCATATTTTGCTTCAGGTGCAGCTCAGTGACATGAAGAGAAACTCCCAGATGCGTATTAAGCTCAGAGAGAAGGAGGCTCAGGAGCTGAGACATGCCATTTTGTCTCTCACTGTAAGTGGTAACACTAACCGCACTTTAAACGCAGCAGCAAATGTCCCACTTCTTTCATATTGCTGTGAATCGTTTTCAGAACACGTCTTTTGTGACTATAAAAACATCTAAGGATCTATCTTTGATTTGTTCTGCCCACTAGCGCTCGGCTCAGGTGGCAGCTACTGAAAGCGACGCCGTCCTCACTGAACTGATTCGATCAATGGAGCTGAAGCGTTTCGAGGTGAGAGAGCTGATCAAAGCCCAGGAAAAGACAGCCGTCAGTCAGGCTGAGCAGCTGCTGGACAAGATCCAGAGGGAGATCACAGAACTGAAGAAGAGTGAGGCTGAACTGGACAAACTCTCCCAGGCTGAGGACCACATCCATTTCCTTCAAGTAACACAACTCTAATTTGTTTATTTATTAAAAGAAGAAAGCTGCAATTTTTCTACCTGCAGTCTATGCTTATTGAAGTTGGTGTATAAGTGAATAGTACTGACAAAAACCTGCTCCAGTAGATCTGTTTGTCCAGCACGGAGCCAGTGCCTATAATTCAGTCATATGAGATAACGGCAAAAGTGTGATGGTTTTTACCAGGTTCCTCAGTTTCCTCCCACATGTTCAAAACATGCAGGGGTTGATATGTTGGCCCTGCGATGGACTTGCAACCTATGCAGGGTGTACCCCGCCTTTCACCCTCTGTCAGCTGGGACAGTATCTTGTGGCCTGTGGAGGATAAAGCAGTAGACAGTGGATTGATGTCTCCAGTACTACCCTCTTAATTAGTGAGTGGAAATCAAAGGAGATGACTAATACTGTATCATCCACAGACACATCATGACCACCAGTTTTGGCCATAAATAGGTGCTACTCTCCACAACATGGGCGCAACACCCACAACCAAACAATGGTATTAGACCATTGTTTCCAGAGCTTGACATCCATGCAGCTAATTCAATTCGACTTTATTTGTATTGTGCCAAATCAAAACATATCCTCTCTCGCTTGCTCTTCAGTTTGTATGAGCTCTTCATCAGTACACTTCAGCTCGTCCACGCCAGCTGCATATTCAGTCATATTACAGAAGGTAAATAAATTCTCTCTGTCAACTCCAAACTCCAAATTGAAAAGAATTCAGAGCAAGACTTGAGTGTTTTCATCAAATTGTCCCATTTTTGGCACCCTTCCCTTGGAGTACCAGAGTAAATAGTACACTAAGGTCTGGCTGGAACTAGACCAGTTCCACCCATGACAATCAGCTGACTGGGTGACAGAAACCAGTGTCTAATTATCCCATGGAAGTTGAGGAAGTCTAGCACTAAGAAGAGGAAAAAGCAGAAGAAAAAGCAGATGATGCCAGCTAAGAGCAATCAGCTATTGTCTATTGTGGCATGTTCAATGTCGTTGTTTGTTGTCATCGCACTGGTACGATGCCAGTCTCCATATCTCACTGACATGGCCATCGGGCACAGCTTACACCCCACCTACCAAGTAAAGGTACAAAACTCAGTCGAAATGCAAGTCTGACCCAGGGCTTAACCATTCCAGATCATACTGTTCTGTACTGAACCAAACTGACGGAAACACAGCTTAATGCTTCAGTAAGGATACCACACTCTCACACTAAAGATGTGAGCCATTTGCTGGCAAAAAGAAGCACTTCATGTGATCATAACAAAGAAAATATAAAATGTATATTGACTATAAAATGTCAAGTATGAGGATGAAAGAATGAGGTGGAGACTGTTGAGACTTCAAACTGTGATAAAGAACGATGATATTAGAGCAAGTACAGAAGATGCCCAAGTTAAAACAAATTGCAGAAGTCCCCTTTAAGGTCTTGACGACAGATACTGTTCATGACAGACTTAACTCCCTCTCTGTATGTGTGGTTGTGATTGCAGAGCTGTCAGTCTCTCCATGCTCCACCTATGCTGTCAGCTTTGCCTTCAGTCACCGTTGACCCCAGCCTGACCTTTGGCCCAGTGATGACAGCTGTATCAGATTTTAAAGGACTATTGCAGGAAGTCTGCCAGGGAGGATTTGTCAGCATCTATGAAAGAGGTAGCGTTGTATCAGATTTGTGTTAGTTTTTTTTTTTTTATATATATATCTGAAACGTTCTGTCGTCTCTGTTAATGGAATCGTGTTCTTCTCTTTGATTGACAGTAAGGGACGTTGTGATCGTAGGCTCTTCAAATCCTATGTCACAAGAAGACACTATACAGTCTGGTGACATTAGTTCTGTCACACAAACAGAAGCAGCACCAGGTAAGTCAGTAAACCAGATCATGGCAGGGCACACATTTCTAAGTCCAAATATGGGACACGTGTGAGCAGCATAACGAAAGAAAGTAAATAATTATTTTCTAATAGAATTTGTAAAGGTGGTAGAAGTTATTAGATTTTGGTGGTGATTTAGAAATGGATCAGGATTCAGGAACAGTTGTTAACCTTGCAGGATAGGGGAGAGTATTCACACTGTGGGAAAACTGTCAATTTTTATCTAGTGGTTTGTTTTTCTATACTGATAATTGAATTGTGTAAAGCAGTGCCATATTAGCCAGTAATCATGTAGTGTGGGCTGTGGGCATTAACAGTACTTTAGATAGGTTGTGAGAGGTCATAAATTAAACATTGATGTTTTTAATTTTCAGTTTTGTAATTAAGCTTCTAATAGCCATTAAATATAAATGAATTGAATTTAAAATAAGTTGCTGTTTGTAAGTTGTGACAAAATTACAAATATATTTATTTGTTAAATAAATTATATATAATTTAGGGCTTTGGTAAAATTGTCAGAATTTAAAATGGCCTAAAACAGTCGTATGTTTTGCGGGTCTAAGAAAATTCACTAACCTGCTCCCAGAAGAGTTTTTAGAAAATGCAAAACTCAACAATACAGTTCAACAGGTTCAAAAAAAATTCCCATGTGGAAATTGAACTGTCTTGAGTTTTATTAACAAAGGTCTAATTAATTAAATATTTTTTCAAGATGATTTTTGACAGTAAGAAGTTTCTCTGCCGAAACTGTGTTTGTTTGTGTAAGCACAACAAACACCTCACTCAATTTGTTTGGAGTTTGCTGAGTTTGCACACTTGTACACAGTGAACAGTGAGACTTTGCAGTAACAGACTTTGTTTTCTCTGTTGTTGTAGTGATTCCTTCTCCTGGACTAGACTCCAGTCCGGTTAATCCTCTCAACCCTTTCCTCACTCCAGGACCTGCTGTTCCAATGTTTGCCTTTTCACCTTTAGGTAAATTGTCATAAATAGCATGCATTTCAGAGGCAAGTTCATGAATTTCAAGCAGAATAATTTTGTTAACAGGGACAGTGTACATTATTTAACATTTCTGCACCAGATTTTTTTATCTGTAGTCCCTGGACAGATATTCTTTATCAACCTAAAAGTAAAATACACTGTTAAAATGCAAAGTCAAAACATGTTTATTTAAGGTTAACAGAATTAAAACATTAAAGACACACAGATTATTATTCAAACGATAACTGAACAACACACAACTGACGTAATAAGACAAAACAACACCAAGACAACATGTGGGGACATAAGACAGATTAAAGACAATAGGACAAACTGAGTAAATCATTAAAAATATAAAAGGCTTGTTCTATAAAGCTAAGAAAAAATTATTTTTATTTTAAAGTGATTCACTGGCTGCCTGTGCACTTTAGAGTTCATTTTACAATTCTTATATTTGCTGAGCGCTTCATCCGTACACTCCTGTCTGGTCTTTGAGGTCAGCTGATCAGCTGCTCCTACAGATACCTAAGTCTAAACAGAAGCTCAGAGGGGACAGAGGTTTTTCTGTTGCTGCGCCTAGATTGTGGAACAATCTTTCTTTACATATTAGACAGGCCTCTTCTCTGTCCGTCTTTAAAAAGCATCTTAAGACCCATTTTTACTCTTTGCCTTTCAACCCAGTATGAGACATTGATTTTAACAGTTTTTATTGTTTTTATGTTTGCTTGTGTATATATGTAGGTGTGTGTGTGTACATATACAGAATATATATGTATATATTCTGTATATGTATGCAATGTGCATCAGTGGACAGAAATACAGAAATCTTAAGTAAAAGGCTAAGAAAAAAAAAATTCTGCTGGATGATTTTGTGATCCACCTGTCACAAAAGATGTGTCCTAATTAGGTCTGGCTGATGTAGGGCAACATCATCAGCTTTTCATTTGTCAGAAATGTCATCTCTAACGTGCTAACGTGTTTCTGTTGCCTCAGGATGCCGTAACTAAATGTTCCCCTTGTCTCTGTTCAGGCGCCAAACTCTGCACGGGATCCAGAACGAGGCAACTTCAGCGCCGCTGTCACTCCAGGAGGAAATAGACCTCCATGAAAAGTTCACCTACTGGACTGCTCTTTACCTCTCACAAACATATACTCATGTTGTGACATGAATTGAATCTTTTCTTCTTTTTTTTTTAAAAAAAAACATCTATTTTAAAGAGCAAAGTGGGACAGTAATGAGGGTGGACTCTGAAAACTGCACTGACAGTGCTTCTACATCAGTGTTACAAAACTAACCTCACTGCACCTTTAGTTCAGTATTTGCAACGAAAAAACTTCAAATGTAAACAGCTTTTAGTTATTATTATTATTATTGTTATTATTATTGTTGTTGTTGCTAATCCATGGTTTTATTTATATTTTCCATTTTTAAGAAAGACAAACATACATTTAGCTTCATTCTAATATATTGTGATATAGGATGTGTTGACATTAAAAGGCAAACACGCATGTACAGACTCCATGCTGTCAGCTGTGCTGGTTATTCTCTGTAAACATGAACATCAGGTGTGTGGAACGACAGGCAGACGCACGTGATTTGAATTCGCTCTCAGTACACAGAGGGGAGCTAAGGTTGCACACTGCTCAGTCCGCTTCCCCCTGGGACTTCCTACTTCCTGCTTCCTGCTTAACAGCATGTGATTGGAGGAGTTGAGGTGCAGCAGCAGGTGAAACCGGCGCGGCTGGAATCAGCTCACCTGTGAGCTCCGCCCACCTTTGTCTCCGGCAAGTTTCTGTTGGTGTGTGTGTGTGTGTGTGTGTGCGCGCGCGCGACAGAAATGGCAGCAGCAACTATTTCCGTTGAACAAGACCAGTTCTGTTGTCCGGTGTGCCTGGAGGTTCTGAGAGACCCGGTGACGATTCCCTGTGGACACAGTTATTGTTTGGACTGCATCGAGGATTACTGGAACAGAGCCAAGCAGAAGAGCCAGTACAGCTGCCCTCAGTGCAGGCAGGTGTTTAACCCGCGACCGCTGCTGAGTAGAAACACTGTATTGGGCGAAGTGGTGGAGAAGTTTCAGCAAAGCGAATCCCAAGCTGCAGCTCAGCGCCCGGCCAAACCCGAGGAGGACGCCGCCGTGAAGTGCAGTGTTTGCAAAGGGAGGAAGAGCCGAGCAGTGAAGTCCTGCCTGGTGTGTTTGGAGTCGTTGTGCGCGTCTCACCTGAGAGTCCACGAGGAACGCTTCCACGGAAAGACTCATCAACTGATCCCAGCCTCGGATCAGCTGAGAGAGCAGCTGTGTCCGCAGCATGACAAGGTCACGAGGCTGTTCTGCCGCACGGACCAGCACAGCGTTTGCTCCCAGTGTGTCAAAGAGAGACACAGGGGCCATGACGCAGTCCCTGTGGCGCACGAGAGGACAACACAGCAGGTGCGTTTGAACTTAGCCACACATTAGTCTTCCCTTTGTGCATCCCAACCTTGTGCAGCTTCACTGTCAGCTGTCTACCTCTATGTGGATTATGCACATTATGTAAGATTGTGAGCAAAAACTAAGGATTTAAATGAGAATGTTTTACTTTTAAGGGTCATAACTCGGATTTTATTGATTTATTTTACTCTGGTGGCTTTATTTTGAACATGTGGGCATTATATATTAAAAAAATAATAATAATAAAAAGACACTCAATTGTGTAAACAAACAATGGGAAGAAATAAAGTAAAAAAAAAAACAACCAATAATCACATGTTGACTTCCTTTTTCTGTACAAATGTGCCAAACTTTCCCCAAATATAATATAATGTGTGATCTAAAGTAAATAAATAATCAAAGGCCTTCTTCCTCACTGTACCAGGTGAAAACCATATTCTGTACATCAAGTAATCATGAGGTAATGATTAACTAATATAGTTAGTGATATTGACCGAATATAATTCATCTGTAGGCCATTAACATTTAATTCATACTTAAATAATAAATACCTAATAATCAGTTAACCATAGTTAATCAATAGGTAATATTTTTGTGTGTGTACTTAAGTGTAACCAAAACCTTTTCAGTCACTTTATCCGATTATATGGAAGAAAAATGTCACGGGGGGAATAAAACATAAGAAGAATTGGCACTGAAATTATTCTCCCCAGATTATTAAAATGTGACCTTTTTAATAATCCATTTCACATTTCCACATTTTACTTGTCTCCTAAATCTGCTAACCCTATGACTCTTACGCTTTAATTATGAATTTGTGAAATACTTTGTTAATCTGCGTTGAGAAAAGTGTTATGTTATATATTATTATTATTATTATTATTATTGAAGAATATTTACATGCTTGTCTGAGATAAATGACGAGCCTAAATGAATTTGGGGCGAAACGGACGTCGGTTCGTTTGTTCACAGGCCAAAGGCTGCATTCTGCAAATCCGGTCCTTTTCATTAAAAAAAAAAAAGAAAAAAAAAAAGAGAGCTTTCCAAACTTTCCATCTTGAAAGTGAACCGTGAAAGACTAAATTGGACAGAGCAGCCTCAGGGGCTGCACTGTGTCATCCTCACCTCTTGTATCCTCGCAGAAAAAACTCCAAGAGTCCTCTTTGAAGTCTGTGCAGAAATTGAAGGAGACGGAGAAGGAGCTGAGGTATATAATAAGATACATTAAGGTGAGCGCACTCACGCACGCACGCACGCACGCACGCACGCACACACACTGCGTGATGATCAAGGTGTATCTTCTGCCAGCACTCCACAGAGGCAGCGGTGGAAGAGAGCGAGAGGATTTTCTCCAGGCTGATCCGCTCCTTAGAGAAGCAGAGCAGCGAGGTGAAGGAGCTGATCCGAGTCCAGGAGAGAGCAGCCGTCAGTCAGGCCGAGCAGCTGCTGGAGAAGGTGCAGAGGGAGATGGTGGAGCTGAGGAGGACTGAGGCCGAGCTGGAGAAGCTCTGCCACAGTGACAATCACGTCCACTTCCTCCAGGTATGGAAGAACAGTCCAGTTTGCGTGAAGGCCTGTCCCCTTTTTTTTTTAATAAAACAAGCTGTAGATCAGAGTACATGCTTCAGAAGGGATTCTTTCAAATCGGGCCTCATTTGTAAGAATTCAATCGGAGCCATCAGTGATAGGATATAAAAGTTTGTAGTGTGAATATATTTTGAACTGACCCTTTAAATCAAGGGCCCCCGTCGATACCTTGTGGCCCTCCACTTATTTCAAAATTATAATAACTGGCCACAATCATAATAACAAATGAGGTTATATTTATCAATCAACATTTACATATATATATGTAAATGTTGATTGATAAATATATATGAAAACAGATACATTTACTTTGAAATGGCATACAATATCATCCTAACTATTTTTAACTGCAACGTCATGATGGATTCTCAAGATATAATTTTAATTTCTAATCACTAAACAATTCATTTTTCTCAAACTGTTGCACTTTGGCCGACTCCTGACCAGACTAGAAATGCGCTGGCCCCCCAGGTCGTTTTGAGTGCGAGGCCTCTGCTTTTGACACGTTGTAGCAGGAAATACACATCTACTTAGAGCCCTGTGACCACCAGGGCCCCCCCCAACCCCCAAGAGCATTTTATTATTAGCATCGTTTAGCAACAATTGTGCAGAATTCCCCCACAAGCATCATGTCATGTACTGCAGTATTACAGGTGTTGATAAAAGGGCCCCGCATTTAAATTTTGCTTAGGGCCCCATGAAGACTCAGGTCGGCCCTGGTGTTGGTGCTGCATTGATGATAACTCGGTTCAGTCAGGACAGTGACCATGAAGTAGCATGCACCTCGAAACTGAGGAAGCTAAATGGAATATTGCCATAATTATTTTGAGTATTTACACCTGTGGTTTTCCTACAATGAAAATGGCTTCAAACAGACCTGAAATCAAAATCATTGTCCGCTCTGTTTTGCTTCGTTTTTCAGTCTGAAGAAACGGCAAATGGAAAAACTAAATATTTAAAAACACAAGTCACAGATGTTCACCTCTGTTCTTCTTTAAGAAGAGGGCAAAGGTCACTATGTGCCGTCTGGTTTCCTTCCTTTGTATCCTGTTTGTGGCACTTGAATCAAACCAATCTTAGACATGACGTCTGCACTGATATAGCGAAGCTGCTTCTTTAGTCAGTCTGTTCATAAATACGTCAGAGTCACGTCTTCACTGTGTTAACTTATAGAGTGTGGTTTTGTTCATTTGTCAAAAATACGTTCAGGAAGTTAAAGCTAAACATCAGTATAGTCAACATTATATTATTTTGTAATGTAAAACATTATTTACCATAATTAAATAATTATGGCCATTGTTTTCTGCTGCAGAAGTGCAAGTCTTTGCATTTCCCGACAAATACAGTGGAGATGCCCAGTGTGGATGCACTTCCATATTTAATGTACAAAACCATGAGGGAAGGCCTGGCTGATGTGAAGGACGGCATGGGTGAAATATTCAAGAAAGAATTCAACAGAATCTCCGATAAAGGTACGTGTCATTTCAACCTCATTTTATTAGGGACACTCTTTTTGGTATCATTATAAAGAGGTAAATCCATTCTCAATTATCTTTCTCTCCATTTTAGTGATTTCATTGAAGGAGAGCAGCAATCAAAGCTCCTCTGAAAAGGCGAAAGGTATTTTACTCTTTCGTGTGCTGTAATTCAGATAATCTTAGCTCCTAGTTAAATGGTCAATTCTAATATTTAACAGTAAAAAACGTGGACATACCATACAACTCGGAACCAAAGACCAGAGCCGACTTCTTACAGTGTGAGTACAATCATTTCACAAGTCAGTTTGCAATATTAAATACCGTTCAAGTATTTTTAGTACATGATGGGTAGAAAAAGAAACTGGAGAGCTGAGTGAAATGTTTAAGTAAATTAAAAAAAACATCTTTATTAAATTGGCAAAATCTTTTTCAAGTTGCATAATTTCCACTAACTTCAATGTAATTTTCCCTTTCAAACTGTCAAAGCTGCACATGTTAGTTTAAAAAGGAAGCATTTACAGTTTAGGTCCATATGTATTTAGACAGACACCAAACACAAATTCAACATTTGCAATCAGCTGCAGACATTTATTTATTTGGTCTGACAGCAAATATTGAGGTACCAGGCCACACCTGGCCTTGAAACTACTTTTTAAGTAAATCGCACAATAATGTATAAAAATGCTGATGATTCCTCAGCAGTCAATGTAATTCTTTTGTTCAATCATTTAAATTAAAGTTGAGTCCACATTTTAATCACATCTAGATTGTATCATTTCAAATAAATTGTGGTGTACAGAGGCAAAATAACAATGTCTGTCCAAATATATAGACCGAACTGTAAATTCACAAAGTTTAAGCTGCAGAACCTGATGATTTGTAGAGATATTTCAGTCTGAACCAAAGTAGTCTATCAGCTCTTCTATAGAAAACCAGTCGAGTTCATTTTTTTTTGAAACTTTGATCTCTTTTCAGATTACAACGATATAACCTTTGATCCAAACACAGCCAATCCTTACTTATGCTTCTCCGACGGTCTGAGGGCAGTGACCACGCGTTCGGAGCCGCAGCCCTACCCTGACCACCCGGACCGCTTCACCAGCTGGGCCCAGGTCCTGTGCAGAGCCGGCATGGCCGGACGCTGCTACTGGGAGGTAGAGTGGACTGGAAATGGGGGGGCTTCCATTGGCGTCTGCTACAAAAACATGAGCAGAAGTGGAGGAGGCAGCGACAGCAAACTGGGGCACAACTCCAAATCCTGGAGCCTGGACTGTTCCTACTCACTCTCTTCATTTCAGCACAACAAGGAGAGTGTGACCATCCCAGTGTCGAGCTACAGCAGGGTAGGAGTGTACCTGGACTTCAGAGGTGGGACTTTGTCTTTCTACGGTGTCTCCGATACCATGGTTTTACTTCATAAAGTCAAGACTACCTTCACGCAGCCTTTATACCCGGGGTTTTGGGTTGGATTAGGTTCAAGTTTGAAGCTGTGTTCTCTTTAAACTTTGTCAAACCCTGTAAATAATTTAAAAAAAGGGAATTTCACTAAGAATAATGAAACTGAAGAGATGTTTATGCTCAAAGATTTGATTTAATAATCACAGGAGCAAGGAGCAGCAGCATCATCATGGAGCTTAGATTTTGTTGAAGGCAGCTACATCTACACTCTGGACCTGCAGAGGGAAGAAAAACCGAGTCAACATGTACATTTGAAAATAATGCTATTCTGATTTCTTGTATGCAACTTATTTAGAATCAAATAAAGGCTTTCATGTCACACATTTGACTTTTGTTTATGATACAGCACACAAAACCTGTGTTATGTGTGCTGTATCTGGTAACCCTGTATGATAGTGCTGTATGATACAGTAATACATGTGGAAACACTGGTATGATTCTAACATGTATGATTTTTAATTCACACTGAACTGAAAAGGCTTCCTTCCTAACAGATTAAATAAGACTAGCACCAATCGCAGGATAAGCTAACAGCCAGTCTGACTATAGAATTCCTAACATGTAACCTCAGTTTTTACTTTAAATCCACTCCTTGGCAGATAAAATAATATTGTTCTTGCCTGAGTATGACTTTAGAGACACAGATGGAAAAAAAAAAATTGACTGTCACTTACAAAGTCCTCAAACTTGGTGATCTCCTCCTCCAGGATGTCTGTGCCGACTTTGTCGTCCTCGACCACACAGTTGATCTGCAGCTTCTTGATGCCGTAGCCCACTGGCACCAGTTTGGACGCTCCCCACAGGAGCCCGTCCATCTGCACCGAGCGCACACACTCCTCCAGCTTTGCCATGTCCGTCTCATCGTCCCACTGAGACAAAACAGAGGAGACGTTAAATTTAACAATGACATGAATTTGCAATTTTTAAAGTTTTTAGTACTTTAATCTAGGAAGACTAATGTCAGGATTAATAGTCGGGATTTTATCAGCTATAGGTTCCTTAGATGACAGTTTGATACGTACAGGTTTGACATCCAACAGGATGGATGACTTGGCAATGAGGGCCGGTTTCTTGGACTTCTTTGCAGCATAGGCTTCCAGGCGCTCCTGCTTGATGCGGTCTGCCTCCTCATCCTCTTCATCGCTGCCAAACAAGTCAATGTCATCGTCATCATCGTCACCGTTTTCCACTTTCACCTCTTTGGCTGGTGCAGTCTGGACTGGTGCAGCCTGTGCAACAGAACAAATACTTGGAACTGTATTTTTTTTTTTTTTTTTTAAACAAAACATTTTTTTACTCTGTTAAATGGGTATATATTAGGATTACTGAGCTACAACAGGTGCAGTCAAACTTTTTTGATAGTTTTAAAGCTTTTTGAGTGAAACACATACACTTATACATCTTATAACTGAATCAGCACAGGAAATTCACATATTACAATTATCATACAGGGAGGATTCATCACATAACTGCAGTATTAGACTGCCTTAGATTTAACACAGCATTTTTATAAACCGCCTACACTGTGTGCTTTATGCAAACAAGAAGAAAAAACACTAACTCTTGGTTATCTACCTTAACACAGGGAACAGCTGCTGGTGCAGGGGTTTTTTCCAGCACAGCTACTCTGGACTCCAGCTTCAGCAGGGCTGCTCTCATTCCCTCCACCACTAACAAGAAAAACAAGACAAGTCAACTCTGAGTTGGCGCTAAAACATAAGTGAGCAAAGGTGTGGGGAAAAAACCCCACATAAAAAATAAAACAAAACAAAACAGACCTTTGTGCAGAGTTTGATTTTCCAGCTCCAGGCTCTTCATGCGTGAAACCAGCTCCTGGTCTCCTGCATGTGAGGACGACTGAGGACGGATGAAGACAAATTAAATCAGTCAAGCATCACACAGCAGACCGGGGATGAAATTGAAATGTAGCAAAGGTGAACTTTACATTCAAGACTGGGATGACGCAGCAAGCCATGCAACGTAAAAAAAAGTCACACACAATGCTGATGGTAAAAAGAAAAAGAAGAAAAAAAAGTCTTAAACTTCCCCTTATCAAAGGATTTACAAGGTCAGCATTAGGGCTGCAACTATTTAACAATTACTAAATTATTTCATTTGAGTGTTTTTATAATAATTAAAACAAAGTGATTTTTCTACTTCATAATTATACATATTTCCTGGTGTCTTTCCTCCATATTGAGAATAAATAATTGATACTGATTCATTTTGGTTTCTGGACAACAGAAAACATTTGGCAATATCATTTTGAGGTTTAGGAAACACGGAACAACATTTCTCAGCATTTTATGGCCCAAACTACTGACCGCTTACTTTACAGATTAATCTGTACTGAAAATAAATATGCAAGTTGCAGCCCTGTTCAGCATGCAGATATATGCACACAAACATTCAATTAGGAACCATATGACGAGAACTTCATCCCCACCATGAATAAAATTACATAATACTTATGGACTTCTGACCAGCCTATCAAAGACTGAAAGCAGGGAAACACACCTAATCTGGTAGGGAAGGGTAACTGTTGACATTTGAAATTATAAAGTACCTTGAACTCAAAAACTGAGTTCAAAACTCAGCTGATTTAACTGGTGAGCTTTAGGATTTCTCTGAACAGTGTAAGGTCAGGCTGTTTCCCTGTGTCCAGTCTTAGGGCAGACATGACAGTTTCATGAAACATCTGTGAATAAAAATGATTTTAGTGTTACAACAAATCATCTTTAATTAAAATCTTTTAATTTGAAATTTTAAAAACCAAGCCAAACTCAGTTATTGGCTAATAAACAAGATGCAGGCTGATGGATGAAATGATGGTGGTGGTGCACGATGGTCTTAGTGCTGTGGTAACAGGCAGCAGTGGATGAAGCCAGCACACTCAGCCAAACTGAATGTGGAGGACTTACATTTCTGTGCTGCCTCTTCTGCTGGCGCCCTTTGGCCTGATGCAGGGCTGTTTTCACCTGATGTACAATGTTACAGGTAAAGGAGGAAAAAGACAAGAACAAGTAGTGGTTGTAGAAAAGGCTGGACTTTACACTTGGATAAGGGTTTTCAGCTATGTAATTGATATTTAATGCTGTCAAGTGACAACAAAACAAGTGCCAACACAGGAAACATGAATCAAACCTACAGCTCTGCAGCACAGTGAATCAAGTCATTATGTAGGCTTTACAGTCTAAACATGGAGAAAGTTAAATAATAATTAAAAAAAAGTAATAAATACATTTTTTTTAAAACATATGATTTTCCTATGAACACTTTGACTTATGGGCCCATAGGTTTTGTGTTTAATCATTTTAAAATTAAAATTGTTTGTTTTGTAGCTTTAAAATAAGTCTTTTATATGGACTTCAGACAATGACCCAAGCTTTATGGAGGCCCCTCTATTTTGCCCTCATGTTTATACAGCAGACTAAACAGACAAACTAACCAGAGCATGCATTGCACATAGAAGAGTGGAAGCTTACTATGCAAACAAAAGAGGAGCAAATGAACCGTAAGAGAAGATTGAAGAGAGTTTACATCATTTCTAGTATGCAAAAGCCACTGTAGTTCATAAAAATAAAAGTGAGAGGGGTCCTCAATTTGTTACAATATGCTGTCTCACCATTAGATGTCACAAATTCATACACACCACAGTAAAAAGATATTCAACACTGATGTAAAGATAAACATATTGGAAGCTGAGAGTGGAGATCATGTTAGTAAACAGGCCAAGGTTAAGTGAGAAATTAATGTGAAGTAACAGAACAAGTGACTACTGTTCTTGAATTAAGTGCAGGCTTGTGGCGTTTCCTCAATTATGGCTTAAATTTATCACAAGAACTTGTCCTTGCTTTAATCACTTTGACAATCATTACAGAGCTGGTCCACACACATAGCTTTGTACAGTCCAATCAATATACAGAGACACCCTCCTGTATATTGGCTGTGGTGTGCAGCTCATTCATAATACAGTACTCACTCCGTCAAGGGACTGCTGGATAGTCTTTCGAGAATTAGCAATGTCCTGCAGAATGGCATTAGCATCTCTGTCCTACAGGCATGTGTGGGTGAAGCAGTGATGAGGAAAAACACAAAGCAGTGTGCATAACAGACAAAAGCGGGACGGCCCACACTCGCACTCAATACGTCAGATGGGCTGTTATTAAAGGATTGATGATTTTAAGTGTCTTTTGAGAAAAACAGCCTGTATAAAGTCTAGATGAGTCATTAAAAAGTAAATGAAAGCAAGTTGTGCCTGATGTTGCAATATTAAGGTTAAATTCTGGCAGCTGACATAAGGGGACATGATGACTCACAGTCCACCTCCCATGGTGCAGTGGGCATTTTCCTATTTCAGCATGAGACCTGAAACCTACAATCTTTACTGAAGCAACTTTCTCTTGATTACTCTACTGAGAAGCAGAAATGGCTGCCAGACCACCTGACTCCTCACAGTTGGCCGAGTCTCCTCGAAAGCATGTGTGTTCTTAAATTGCATGGAAATAGCTGCTGTGAGCTGTTGACTGCTATGACAGACTATGCTAAAACCAACAGGCCTGTGAGTGACAGGAACCTGTGCAGCCACTGAAAGAGAGCATAAGCTGAGGTGGTGAAGGAAAATAAGAGCCAGAAATGTCCCCACTTCTTAGAATACACATTTACATTCAGAGGATATTTATAAATGCTTTAGACTGGTACTACCAATAAAAAGTCAATTTAACAAATTTTGGACTAAAAGTGTTGTACCTGCTGCTGTTGCTGCTGTGGTGTGGAAGGGCCATTGACTCCCTCGTAGAAGCGCCTCTCTGCCTCATCGTAGCGGTGTTTGTCGAACCAGATGTTCTCTGCGGCAAGGCACTGCAGTCCACTCATGTTGGTACTGAAAAACGCAAATGAAGAATGATGGATAAATTAAGATTCAGAGAAAACATCACTATGTTGACGGTTCTTTGCTCAATTATTCAGTTATTTGCAGGTGTTAGAGTTGAAGGGACAGAAAATAGCAACATCAATTGAATTAATTAGACACAATTACAGGTTACATCATGCACCATCACAAATAAAAACATGGGTGGAAAAGAGATTTAAATTTTAACAGATTATTTCTTATATGCCCACAATCAGCAAGCTGAAACACAAAAAAACATCTGTTTCTCTTTCCACCTCTAATTTAGCTGATGTTTGCTTAAGCAGACAGGAATCTACACCTTTATCAGTCAGTGAAACAGAGTTGCCAAGTCTGCAATGTCTGGATTAAAGAACAAAACGCTGCTCACTGACCAAAGGAGAAACCCTTCTGTAATACCACAGGCCTGCTTAACTGTTTAAACTTATACTGGTATATTGCACATAAACACAAATGCAACACTGATAAAGTTAATTCTATTATTAGGTTAGGTTTATGGGATGCCAAAATACCAAACAGCCATTTGCAGAAATCCACTCTACCTACACAGTAATTGTTGAGATAAAGCAGAAATCCAGCAGCTGAATAATGATGCAGGTGACAGCAGTGAAAGTTGGCTGGGGCATAGACCATATATAAAAATAGGGATTATCTTTAGGCTGCAAAACTCACTCCTGTTCTTAAGCCTCAAGGTTCACAGATAGTCAGGCGCCATAACAAGTAGTCAATCACGGTGTCCACTCTTAGGTGCCATGCTTTATCGTCTTCTTTGCATGATAATTAATTTTCCCATAGACCCATTCAAACAGGTTTCTTTTTGCAACAAGCACAGTTACCCCTGATGGCCAACTGTCACTTCTTCCATACTTTCCAGGCTTCATTTTTCCAAAAAAAAAAAAAAGAAGAAAAAACTACATCTACAGTCTGTGGATGCGGGTCAGTTTACATTAGCTTGTCAATGGATTGACAACAATCCTAACATTTCTAAAAACCAGCACAGCAAAATTATACGCAATCCACAAAAAAGCAGACAGACAAACAAAAATTACGATTCCAATTATAAACTGAAAACACACATCAATTCTCCCAAATTCCTTGTGAGAAAAGTGTCATACTTGTCCCTTCTGGGCCTGTTTTCCGTCTCAGAGAAGCCTCTCTTCCTCTGGATAGACCCCCTGTTTCCTTTTCTACCCTGCTCAGTCTCAGAGGAGGTGCGGTTGCGGCCTTTACTAGACTGGCGGTGAGGGATACCCGAAGCCTTCACTGTGGTGATGGGTTGGCCGTGATCATGCGACTGAGCGTTGATGCGTCTAGAGTGGAAGGTCAAGGAGCCTCTGGTGTTTGGGCTCCGTGGAGAGGAAGACAGTGGTCTGCTGTTATTGGAAGCGAGTCGACGTTGGTAGTTGCCCTCCGCCTGCTCACAGGAGCTGCGGTTGTACCAGACTCCTTCAATCTGCATGGCCTGGAGACTTGGTCCTTGGCCAAAGGAGCTGTTTGCCTCCATGGAGGAGCTCAGCCACTCTTCTTCAGCACCAGAGCTGTGGCTCTCTGACTGGGACAAACGTGTACGACGCCGCAGCCTCCCAAACTGGAGGTTGTCTCCACTGATGATGCCTCTCTCCAAAGTGGGAGCATTACCCTGCCTGAAGGCACCGGCAGGTATGATACGCTGAGGAGCTCCTCTTTGCTGATGCTTTGGTGAAGACTGATCCATTTCTTAGTTAAGGGGAGGTCTTCTCTACTCACGTACTAACCAGGTTTACAGAGAGGAAAGAGAAGTGACAGCTGGAACCTGGAGCGGTTAGTTGAGTGTAAATTTAGAAAAAAATATCCCTCAAAACACACAGCCAATATGTGTTGCCAATGCTGTCTTGAAAGAAGGGATTGATCAAAAACTTTTACCCAAACCCAAAAATGGAAATCTCCTTCTGGTTGATTTGTCAACCAGAGAATGCAGAGGGAACTGTTTAAATACTTTCATGATGTGGATTCATGCCCAGAGAGGGGCAACTGTTCATTGATCAATCTCACATTGAACTTTCAAAAAGCATGGCCAAAACAAACAAGGCAACATCTAATGTGGGCAACACAAATTACATAATGCTGAAAACAGCCATAATCAGGTTAATAATTCCTTCCTTAATATACATTTTATTCTAAAACCAAATTTTAATAAAATTTTAGGATTATATTGCCAACTTGAAACACTCAATATTTGTGACAATGTCTGGCTCACCATTGTTTTGTCAAGCCGAATGCTAATGTACGCTACCAACTGTGGAATGGAATATTTAATTATATTTCATAGGTTAAAAAAAATAAAAAATATTGAAAATGATTGATTTTTGAAAGATAAGTCAGTAGCATTGTCTTCAAACAAGAAGACAGACTAAAACATCTAGTGCATAAAATTAAATACAAATTCACAATTAAAAACAAGACAAAAAGCAATGCCCCACTTACAGCATTCAGTTGCTAGTTTAGTAGGTTTAACCAGCTAAAACTACAAAGATCAATCAATAAGTTCAACCTTCACCTTCAGGATTTTATTCAACCTCATGGTCATAAGAGAACATAGTTTGTGTTACTGCAAAATTGTACAGTTTTCATATGAAAGTTTACAACTGGGCCAAGCAAACTGCAACAAGAAATTGATTTCTTTATTACAAAATCAACAGCAAATTATTTAATGGCTCTATTTCCTTTGTATTTCAAAACAAATCTGCTAAAAGTACAGATTCCTAATTTTAAATTGTCTACAACTCTTTGAACAGTTAACTGATGGGCATTTTTATTTAATTCTTGATATTTTATTAACAAAAAGGAACTCACTAATTAATTGAGAATGGGGGTAGCATTGCAAGATGTCTATTAATCATTTCTGGAAGACATTACACACTAAGTAACTCAAAGTAACTAATTTCAACAGTAGCCCAAAATGTACCCCTCTAAAAAGTGTTTTAAAAAGTTGATTTACCACCTCTTAACCAGTAGCAAATACCAGATATTTAACCCTCGTGCCCTTTTTGGGCATTTTTGTACATTTTTCTCAATTTCTTTTTTTTTTTTTAAATTTGGTGATCCATTAATCAACTTCAGCCCTCACTAAAATGTAAAATTTTTAGGATTCTAACTCTTTAAATGCCAGTTTAATTATGTGCATAATCTTGAATCATACTCCTTCTGGACACCTTCGTGGAGAAAATGCCTCATTGACTTCCATTAAAACAATTTTTTAACCCCACTGCAATTACACTATATAAACATGCATTTTCTAATGTCGGCATTTCATTTATGTTAGCAAGGTTGCTGGTGCCTAATCCCAGCTGACATAATTAATAATTAAAATAATAATACTGGTATTTAAAGACTTAAAAACCTTTACATGATTGAATATTTGTTTTTTTGTTTTTTTTAAGCAAAGTTGAAGTTGTTAAAGATATTCATGAAAAAAAAAAGAAAGATGTATGATGATTTAATAGCAGGTTTTTTTCTGCGTGTACATTTTTGCCATGTGTCCAGAGGGTAGTAGGTAAGCAGTCATGTTCATGAAGGCACAGTTCATTGCTCAGGTGTTATGCATTAGTTGCAGCATGATGCATCTGTCCTGCCATTACACCAAAACTACAATAAACAAGTGCAGGTAGTAGCCCATCATCTGAAAAGCAGCTTCACCATGAACACTCACCTTAGGTTAAAGGAATGGCAAGCTAATGTCAAACAGAAAATTAGAGACCACACAGAAAAATATCAATGAAAGGATTATTTTCAGTCCAAAATGGAAAAGAAACCAAGGGAGTTTATTTCAGTGTTTCCCAAAAGAAATACCAATATGTCCCTAATTCTAATATAATTCAGAACAGAGCAAATTAGTGTAGAGACAATATTACAGCAGTATGTTTAACCTCGAATATCATTTTTAATTAGTTAACAAATTATTTCACAAAGATATTTGGTAAATTTAATTAAAGCTTCAGTTTAAGCATTCCGTGTTACTTTTCAAATACATTTACATAAATCTTAACTAAAAAGGATGGAAAATATATAAATTGTTGAGGGACCCAAGAAAATCTCCCGGCGACCATCTGTGGGTCCCAATCCAGTCTTTGGGAATCACTGATTTATTTTATATCACAGAGATGCAGAGAGGAATATGTATTACACAACAATATCCGAGTACAGTAAGTAAGCAATTCTTGTGCAACACCAGTGTCACAACTGGGGAAAAGAAAGTTAGAGTGGCGCTTACGACAGGAAAAACTGGAGATGCATTACACACACGCTAGTTTAAGTGAAGTTTTTTGACAGCCGCCCTCCAACTAGAAGTTAAGTTGACCACGTGGCGCTTATAAATTACACTTTCATAACAGTTTGTTGGTTTTACAAACAGTTACACTTGATGTTAAGTGCCATGTCTTAAAAATACAACTTAACTGTACTTACTTCTGGGTTTTATTCGACGTTTTATGGCTCGGTGACCGTCCTTTAACGTGGTGCCTCGCTCGTAATCCGACGGTAGAAGAGAGCTGGCATTACCGGGGAGTCTGTATTCTTCAGCGACAGAGGGGGGAGATGCTACTTTCTTGACTACTTTGGCAAATATTCTCGCATTTTTGTAGTCCCTATGAAAACATGGAGACATTATCAACAATTATGAAACAAATAATCACCTACATAGCTAGAGATTAAAAGTAATCCGTGTTTTGCTGCAGTTAACGTTGAACTTTGAAATTGGTATGATCCATTTGAGCAAAGACTTCTTCTTCTCATTTTCCCGGCAGGCTGTACAGTAAGATGTATAATGCTGCCCTCCACAGTTCGAAGCGCTCAATCCGCAGTTCAAAGCTCCAATGTAAATCCTGTTATTATATTATATTATATTATATTATATTATATTATATTATATTATATTATATTATATTATATTATATTATATTATGAACTGTTTTTATCTACTGTTATATTTGTTTTACACTGGCTAGAGCAGAGTAAACTCTTACTCAGCTCTGTGCTTCTGTCAGCAGAGAAGCATACTATTTATTTATCTTTTCTGAGAAGAAGATATCTTCTTTGTTGAGAGTATAGATTGCGCCATGAAATAGGTTGCCACTGTAAAGATGAGCACCGTGCATGGTGCAAGATGGCAGAACTCGCCTTTCTCTTATCTGCATGTTTTTATTATGTGATAGTTCTGTAGAGTCAGTGTGGCATTTTACTCACTTGTATGCACAACTTAACAAGCTGGAAGGGAAATGGGAGCTAATGTATGCTAATAACTGTTGCCATTTGGGCCACCTGCTCTATATGAGCTACTGTAGTCGTCATCATCTGTTATTTGTCAATGCACACATATAATAGCTAAGTAACACAGCATCTCACAATCTTTAAGGCGGTCTTCTACCTTGGCCAAATCCCCACCCTACCAGCTCCCAGCAAGTAAAAAGCTAAAAAAATTACAAAGGTGTTGAAGTTTTGGACTGACCACTGTTGAAGTGCAATGCGGTGAAATAGCAGCAGTGACACAATCCTAAATTTAAGAGAGAAGATGAAATGGTGAAAGAGTATTGGTGCTGATCAAATGACACAGTTTACCAGGATTGGGGATCAAACCCACAAAGACTACTGTTTATTGGATCTTTAGTCAAATGACTTAACCTAACCTACTAACCTAAGCCTTAATAGAATTAAAACTGAATTTGTTTGATCTTTATGTCAATGGAAACATGATTTCAAAGTGAGCACCATGACCTTTCTAATCTCTGCTCTGAAACAAACGATTGATTGAGTTTCCTCTGACTCCTGACAGCTTCAAAAATCTGACATATAGCTGCCAGGCGTCTGAACTTCTGTTAAAAGGAAAGGACATTGTTTAATCATGAGTGAATCATATAGAGCCACGGCTCTCAAACTTTGGTATATGTACCACCAGTGGTACATGAGCTTCTTCCAGTGGTACTTGGAGGAAAATCAGAAATACTGTTCTAGCGAAGGGTCAGACGCTTTTAGTGGTTAGGACGCTTGCCTTTGTAGCAAGAAGACCCCGGGTTCACAATCGTAGCTGACTTTGCTCAGCCTATTTACCCCACTGTATTTTAATGTTGGCGATAATGGTGTCACTTGGAAAGCTCATATAAAAGAGAAACACTGAGAAGACAGCAATGTCTTTATCGCGAGCTTCTGTGAACCAAAGATGACACTAAAAAAGCCTTCATTCGCAATTAGCGACTGATCGACTAAACATGAGCAAACATTTTATCTTTTAAGGTAAAAAGAGAAAGTCTGAAAAAATGCAAAACAATATATTCAGAAAGCGAATATATTTGGTCAATGTCACCTTACAAATTCTGAGTTAGAGGGTTCAGTCTTATTTTGGCAAGGCTCCTCAAACTCAGGATTACACAGTGTGACAATGACAGCTTTTCCAGGAGTTACTGCAGAGGTCACATGATGCAAGTAGAGTGAATTTGGTCAATGCCACCCTTGGAAATCCTCAAATGATCCCTATAGAGAAAGTACTTTAGCATATAATAGCAGGCAATTAAATGAGCACCTTTTAAATTACAAAAATAAATAAATAAATAAATAAACAAAAACAGTAACATTACAGTGATGACAAAAAACTGGTGAATGACCAGTGCATGTGAAGTCTACTGCTGTTTGCACCGGGAAAAAAATGTTCCTGTAAATCAGTCATTTAATAGTTTTTCCTTTCCCTCATCAAAGGTAACTCAAAGGAAAATGTAGCTGTCCTTCAAATCACAAGCCCATTTGAGAGGCTTTAGGCTGGTGTGTTCTCCATGTCTGTTAACAGCTTATTACCCACACAGACACCTTCAGAAAATGAGAGATAAAACAAGAGGCTACAACCTCTTTTTTTCCCAGTCCCTGGTGATAACCTGCAATCAGAAGCATGATTCGCTCACTCTGTTCCATATTCTTTTCAATCCAGTATCATGCAATTCCAACTCTTCCATTTTCTTTACCACTTACAGTTCAAGAGTCACAGGAGAGCTGGATCCAATCCCAGCTGATTTAAGGTGAAAGACTGGTTACAGGTCAGATATGTAAATAACCAGTCACACTCACATTCATACTTCCTGTATGGTCAGTCTCCAATCAGTCATATCTGCCTGTCTTTGGACTGTGGAGAGAATCCACACAGACATACAGTAGGAAGAACATGCAAACCCTATACTCCAAAGGCCCCAAATAACACAAGCTCAGAGGCTCTATCATAGTAGAGGCTTGAATTATGAGATGTTTCACAAATGTTTGAAAAAAAAAAAAGACAATTTATTTATCAATCCATCCATTGTCTATCACTTTATCCTCCCTATGAGGGTTGCAGGGTACACCCAGCACAGACAAACAACCATTCATTCTCACATGCACACCTCTGGGCAATTTAGAGTGTCCAGTTAACCTCTGCAAATGCTTGGACTGTGGGAGGAAATCGCAGAACCCGGAGAAAACCCCCAGATATGTGCCATTCATTCATAACCAAAGTTTTTGTTGATTTGTCAATTAATCAACTCATTATATTCACCTGAATTTATTGGCATGATTGTGCAAATCATTCTGTTCTCTTCAAACATTTTATACCAAGTACCACATGAGAAAATATTGGGCTCTCAAAACAACACCATTATCGCCAGCGTTAAGATACAATGGTATAAATACGCTGAGCAAAGTCAGTCACAGACTTTTCACAGGAGGCAGATTTATTCCCAATAATATAATTTGCTCTCTCATCATCCTCCTCTTCCTCACATATACTTCAGACACTGGTATAGTGCAATTAGATTAAGATGGAGCGAGAGTTAAGGTGACTCTATTATTATTTCATTTATTATTATTTTTGTTGTTATTTGTTTCATTTTCTGCGCACTATGGTCAAAATTCCTCAGTTCCTCCGTGATCATATACTCTGGTATATACAGTAGAACAGTATTTCTGATTTTAGCCCAGTCTGAGAACCATAGGCCTAGCTGGGGGATATGTACCCCAGGGGACTTGTACTTCACTTTTGTCATTTTGAAACTGCAAACTCCATCTCCAAGAGCAAATATTACACTGGTTTTATTTCTATGTGTTACACTTTTTTTTTCTATTTTTACATTGTGACATACATTCTTATCTATATGAATATAATTTTACATTGTTATTTGTTACAATGCTCAACAATGTGCCATGACAAACAGGTTTTATTACAGACATTGACTTACTGTGACTTGAAATTAGGCCACTGGTTCCCCCTTTTATCTCCATCTCTCTGAATGGAGCTGCTCATTCACCTGATTTTTGTTTTAGCTCTGTCTATGAGAGAGAGACAGAGAGGGAGAGACAGAGAGAGAGAGAGACAGAGAGGGAGAGACAGAGAGAGAGAGCGCGCGCACAGCGATCCACTCCTGTTAAGTTTGCAGCTCGCACTGGGGGAATAGGGATTCATCTATTTTGGGCTGATAGAGCTGCATTTTCACACTGATGCTGCAAACCACAAATCAAGAGGAACTGTTAAACAGCATATTTCTTCTTTCTTTTTTGGGGGATTTATTTTTAACTCTAATTTTTTGACCATCCAATGAGGAAGGATATAAGGAGGACAGATAAGAAAATGGAAATGTTTTGTGAGAAGCAGCAGGACAAATTCATCCTCCTCATCTTTTACCTTCATCTGTGGCCTCTGGTGGGTGAAACATTCCCGTGTCATTCATTCATTCATGCATCCATTCATTCATACTGTTTTACTGTAGAACCCTGCACATCTGGGTCCAACTGTGCTCCACCCATGAAGTGAGTGTAGAAAAAAATGTTTGTTTGAAAAATTTGTTTCAAAAGCAAGACAAAAACGCTCTGATTAGACGTTGTCTACTTAATTATACCCTGAATGACATCTCCCTATTAATGCCATAGTATCTCGTGTTCTTGGCGCACTTGCTGCACGTGGACAACAAATGTCATCATTACCCTGCTGGCGCTGATCATCGCTTATATCAAGACTCTCGGCCTGAATCCATCACTTATGAAAAAGTTAAATAAATTAGGCTGCGACTGGTGTTGATGTTCCGTCTGCTCTAGGTCTGAGAAATTAATTTGTTAGTAGGCTATCACTGAATTTTCTGGCACAAACTCACGTCTTTTCTATTCTGGATGGATTCAAAATTTGTTTTCTTCTAAAATGTTCAGGAATCTTCTGAAACTAAGACATGGAGGCATGAAGGTCTGTTGCTGTTGTCTTGATGATGTTTGTTGGGTAAACTGTTGTCTGCAGCCTCTCACGCATCCTTACTCCCTCGGGCGGTGTTGCCAGTGTCTGCTTCACTCTACATTTCTTCAATCTCTGATCGTGTTTTCAGACTGAAGGGATTCACCCGGACTGCGCCATCATCCACCAGCACCTGAGGGCTCGGGACATTTGCAGCCAGACGAGGAGGAGCGAGGCGCAGAACCAGACCGACCAAGACGGTGGGTTCATCGTGATGTCGTGATGCAGCAGCAGCTGCTGCCGATGCTGATGATGATGCTGATGATGATGTGTGTGCACACAAACATATACACTGCAAACAGACAGGGGGGGTAAATGAACTAAAAGTAAATAGAGGTGAAATAAAGGCCCAAAGAGAGAAAGAGATGAAACTAAAGATTAAAAACTTCATTGAAGCCACATGTTGGTAGTTGTCAGGGGCTTCCACAGGTATTTCAGGGGCCATGGGCTGAAGTGGAAAAAAACCCCAAAACATTTGTCCAATGGTTCACTTGACAGGCTTCAAACTTTTGTAAACTGGAAGGTTGAGCGTTCGATTCCCGGCTCCACTAGTCAACATACTGATGTGCCCCTGGGTCTCCTGTGTCTGCAGCATGTGAGTGGGTATGAAAGATGTGTGATGGCTGTATGTGTGTGTGTGAGTGAATGTATGCAGCTTTGAGTGGTCATCAGTGTGTGCAGTGCTGGCTTTGACACTGTCACATGAGCGGCCACGGCTCACTGAGGCACAAGATTGTAAAAGAGCTACTGTTGTTCAAATTGCTGAAAAGATGCATGCTATTGTAGCCAGCATCATATTTTATCATCATACATTTTCTGCAAACCACAGATCAGTGTGGGGTCATGTTTCTGAACCAACATTACATGAGTTATCGACATATACAGAGGCAGAAATGAGGGTGATGATAACCATTTTCTGGTTATGAATGTGATTAGGTTCTCAAACAAAAATGTGGTGTGCTGCTGTCTCATGAGATAAGGGGAATTTCGCCTCATATGTTTTGTGACGATAGGTCAGCGGCAGAGTGAGATGTCTTTCAATGGGAAGGTTGTGGGTTTGTGTCGTTTACATGAGAATGTGTCCTTGGGCAAGAAACGCCAGACAGTTGTGCTGCAGCATGTGAATAAGTATGAAAAGATGTGTGATAGAAAATGTGCCATGCATACATTTGCTGTATGAAAACAGCTTTGGGTGGTCATCAAGACTAGAAAAGCCCTATATGAATACAGACATTTACCATTTGTGAACGACAACAACTTAGAAATGTAGGCGTCTATAACATCTATTAAAAACAATTTGCCAAATCGTAACATTCAGACGTTTAGTTCTGTACAGAGTGTATAAATGTCATTTTGCCGTGGTTTTTTTCCCCAGAAGTCCAGGCTGAGAAACATTAAGTCATAAGGAGTTTTTCATAGAAAGTAAGATGGAAAAAATCTCAACACATGATTAAAGATAAAAACCAGCAGTTCCGGGTCACAGTATGTGACACTTGTCATCTTTCGGATGTTTATGTGTTGTCAGGGGCTTTGCCAAAAGGGATTACTGTAAATGTCACACAATGTTTTATATTTATTTAACTGTTTGTGGCCCAAAGTAAAGCCCAGAGCACAGTCTGAATTACTTTACATGTGCAAATTTCAGAACAACTCTATTGTCTCTGATAACCTTGAGGGAGGAGAATCACTGTTTTAAACCATGAACTGATTGTAGCTTCAACAGCCTGAACAGTAATGATGCATACATTTCAACAATGTAGATTAATTTATAATGTTAATGAATTTTCTATGAAAAACATGTGCGCATAACACTTAAATTCTATTTTGCGGATACTAGGCCTACAATTATTTCAGTGCATGATTATCACCTGTTATGGCATATGTTAATGCCACTTCCACCACTTTCCTTGGTCTTTAAACGCATCACTATCAGTTATCTCATTTATTAAGCAGTTGGTGGAAAAAAGCCTGAAAAGAATAAGCTTGACTACCAAAGTGACTTCTATAGCCTGTTTTTATTGAACAAAAAGTCACACATCCCAAAAATATTTTGTTTATTATCATATAGGCCAAAGAAGAGCAGCACATAATGACAACTGAGCAACTGTGACAAGTGGATATTTGGTTTTCTACTTCTAAAATGTCTGATAAGATTATTAGACTTTAGATGTACATTCATTTTCTCTCCTCTGACATATTGAATCACTGATCAATAGCCCAGCAGCAGTCATGTCTGGTACAACAGAGGTCCACACAGGGTGTTTACACTATCACAGAAAACAGGAGCGCAATCATAACAGATAGTACAGATAACACAAGCAACCAAAACACTAGTGTAAACATTAACAGTATAGCTCAAAAACACTTAGCGAAGGTACTGTGCACATCATACTTAAATGTATGTTGTGCATTATTGGGACAAAAATATAACCAAATAACGTATTAATAGTGTTAAGTAAGGAAGTGTTTCTATTGTGCTACACTTCATTATTTTAATGTATTTCAGTTATAAATTCAGTAATCTGTTACTGAAATATATTACATATTGCTGTAACAAAGTAATATAATGCATTACACGTGGTTATTTTGTTAATGATCATGTTTAAATGCCCCAAAACAGTGATCTCATTTTACTGTTTCTCTTACAGGTGAGATCCTCTGTGAGAAATTTAGATTCTGATATAAAGAAATAAGGTTGCTTATGTTATTTAAAGGTCTAGCACTGAAGCCGGCAGCTTTATTCACAAAATAATTTTTCCTTTGTTTATTTCAGGTAATATTATTGTAACGTCTGAGGTAAAACACTGAGGATGATGATTTATTTTAATGACCTTTTTTTTAACTGCTGTTTTTACAGATAAAATTAATTAATTACTCTGTTTCAATAAAATGTGTTTAACCATGATTTACTCCAAAAGCTTTGAAATTTATTTAATCCTTTATTGGTGATTATAATGTAATATGTTTAAAGAGGCCTACAGTGGTCACATTATTAAACAGCAACAAATATAATATGAGAAAAGGCCGCTGCACCCTCAGATGCAAGAAAAACACAAGTAACATTTCAGTAACCTCAGTTTGTTACCGTAACAAATCATTGTCCTGTCTAATGAACTGAATCAACTCATCAGAAGAAATGAGCAGTTGACAGACAGATCTCCAAAGAGGCAGTGCATGACACAACATCAGCTTTTTACTGAAGTAAAAGATATAACATAGTAACTGCCATAATATCATCACTGGAATTTTTTTTCTTCCTCCAACTCATTTTGCTTCTGATCCACCCGTGAAAGACCAACCACTGGCAAAGAGAATAATCATATTTTTACTGGCTTAAGTCGGGTTTAAAGCCAATCTTTTGGCCGGTTTTTCACTTTCTTGTGCTCCACCTGTTTTGTGTACCACTTTATCCCCACTGCCATAAAAACTCACCACTGATGCCCTTCCCATCTCCTGGCCATGTACATTTGTTTTCAACCGAGCCGGCTAACACAAACAGTGGAGCCAAGTCCATGCTGATGGACGAACAGCCAACCACCCACTGAAAAGTGCAAATACAAAAAAATGCATAGAGAAAAAAAGAGTTTATCCCAAAGATACTTCCAAGTGCAACAGCCAGACGTCAGGTCTGCATCTGTTTTGCACGCTTCTTTGGCCCTTTGCTCGATCAGACAGTTGTTTCCTCTTTCTTGCTTCCTCCAACAGTGGTTTTCTCTGCTTCTTTTTTGCTGGCTCTGTCATTATATACGTCTGCTATAATGCTATTGCTGCCTTGGTCTTACGGTCAGCATATACGCAGTACCAGTACCTGTGTGTAGTGCCGTGAAGCAATTTGTTTCTCACAAGACCTGATTCTGAGGACACAGGGTCGACAGCCCTGAACTTGACAGTAGGGGGAGTGGAGACAGCCCCCCGGTCTCCCTGCTCCCTAACACTTAAATCAGGGTTAGAATCTTGCATAGTACCGTTTTAAAAAAGTCTGCTAATATAGTGTGAAAGAACCTTTAGTGTGTGTGGACACAGCGATAATACACAAAGTGACCCCTGCGTTGTCCTTCCAATCTGATTCATTGACTTCATCACATATTAATGAAGCTGCATGTCTCCATACTGGGGTTCATAATGACGCTGAGCTGTATGCCACTTCATCAGACACCAACACTCCTATAACTGCCGCAACCCCCCCCCCCCCAAACATTTCCTGACTGATTTGATCTTAGTTACCCCTGAAGATGTTGAACACTGGAGTGACACACCACTTTTGTACACAGCTGTCATTAGCTGCACCATTACACAGATAAACATCTGCAGATGAACGTCAGTGTGTGTGTCAACGTTGCAGATGATAAGTAATCACGGAGTCATATGTTTTTCAACTCCTGTGAGCGATGTGCCGCGAATGTGTTGTCATTGGTCCAAAACCATTGATTCAGTCATTCATTTTCTACTGCTTTTTCATCCACAAAGGTCGTGGGGGACATAGGGTGAACATAGGGTGAAAGGCGGGGTACACCAGTCCATCATACAGAGACAAACATCCATTTACTCTCACATTTACATCTATGGTCATTTTAGAGTGTCCACTTTTGGACAGTGTGAGGAAACTGGAGTACACAGAGAAAACCCATGCACACATGGGGAGAACATGCAAACTCCACACATTGAGGCCTTCGGTCAAACAGGGATTCAACCCGGCGACATTCTTGCTTTGACGCGACAGTACTAGCCAAAACCTAGTTTGTATTTTTTTTGTTTTTAAAACTGTTGGACAAAATAATTGTTTAGATTCTAGATTCTGCAATCCTCTTCATATCCTGACAGTCACTGACAAATGAAGATGTGTGTATAAAAGACACAATGGCTGTGTTTCTCATGACCCATTATTTCATTTGTGCCTCATAAATATTATGGACAAACTGGAGAGACACACACCGCTGAAGGCAGTTTAATTTATAAAGCACTTTTTCCTACACAAGCTAGACTCAAGGTGCTGCACAGAAACATTAAAAACACAGAGCAGCTTTTACAAAAATGCCAGCGGGAGTGGGTGGAATGTATTGGTTGCATTTTCTCAACATGTTGCCTATTGTTGTCAGCTTTTTCAGACTTAGAGCTCATAAAACATTGAATCCTATTAAAACACAAAGAACCCACTGAGAAAACCCAGCACATGTTTCTTAATAAGTCATCATCCTCTTCTTCCTTCCTCAGCAGTGTTCTGGAAACACTCACTATCTTCAAACACCACAGTCGATGCAAAATGAAGTGACATTTAAGTGGCTACGTATACAGTTTCTGCAAGAGCTGCCTTTTAATAAAGGCTTAAGAAAAGAGTCCTGCTCAGTTACTCGTATAGCACCAATTCATAACATATGACATATGCCAAGGTGCAGTGTTTTCAGACCTCTGATAATGCAAAGTAAACAAGTTCATATTCATTTTTAAACAACACAATACAAATATTTTAACTTAGGAAGAGTTCAGAAATCAATATCTGGTAGAATAACCCTGATTTTCAACCACAGCTTTTTATGTGTCTCCACCAGTCTTTCACATTGCTGTTGGGTGACACCTAGTGCAAAAAAATTCAAGCAGCATAGCTCTGTTTGATGGCTTGTGAACATCCAGCTTCCACTTCATCACATTCCAGAGGTTTTCACTGGGGTTCAGGTCTAGAGATCGGGCTGGCCATGACAGGGTCTTGATCTGGTGGCCCCTCATCCACACCTTGATTGACCTGACTGTGTGGCATGAAGCATTGTGCTGCTGGAAGAACCAATCCTCAGAGTTGGGGAACAGAAGGAAGGAAGCAAAGTTTTCTTCCAGGAAAACCTTGAAGGCCTCTCCAGATCTCTGTCTATCCATTAGTCAACCAGGTGATGTTGGCAAAGCTGAAAATTGGACTCATCAGAGAAATTGACTTTACTCCAGTCCTCTGTGTTCCAATCCTTTTGTCTTTGCTTCTCATTGAAGGGCTTTTTCTAGCTTTACATGACTCGAGCCCTGCCCCTAGGAGCCTGTTTTTCAAACTGCTCTCACCATGCAGTTTCCTCATAAAATAAAATTTGATTGAGCTGATCACCTAATCAGTACCTCATGAATGAGATGTGTCAAGAATGAGGTGTGCCCGTGTTGGAATTCAACAGACACGGGAATGGAATGGCTGAAATGGAAGAAATTTTTTTTTTCCAGAGCTGTATTTAGGTTAAATTATACGATTGTTTCTCTGTTTTTAGCGACTCGTACTAAGCATCAAATCACTTATTGGTCAGTATCTCAAGTCAGTACATTTATATGCACAGTTTATATGGAGCTACGGCCGTAGCTGGACTGAGTCAGGCAATCAGATTACCTGCCAAGTCTGAGTATAGTCTACGTGTAGAGGAGAAAATCGACTTATTGGCCGTGTACGTCTGACTCCGCCTCCGTAGGTGCAGCTGTATCTATCTATAAGCTAGTGCTTATTGAATTAGTTTCTTGTTGACCTTCATGTCACTGAGATGGACGGTCTGACTCCAGATAATCTACAGTAACTGAACAACAACATCATTGTCAAACGAGAGCCTTAAATCAGTGTCGCTCAGCTTAAAAAGCATCTCTTCCCGCAAAAGTCTCATCAGGAAACAAATGACAACCGCCCAACACTAGCCACATGTAAAACACCCACATCTATTGTTTTGCATGTGAGCCCACATACTGTCAGTGTGCACAAACCCTTCAGAAAAGCATCATTTTGACCATGCTTACTTATCAAATTGGCACAATGTCTCCTGCGACTACACTTTTATTCTTGTCTAACAGTATGCATTTTATAAAACATAATGTGAAGTTCAGGAATAAAATGAGATCCAAAACAAATAAAGTAGCTGCTGGGTTCTTCCACCACAGTGTCCACAAACATACCTCTATCACTATCATAAAATATGAAATAATTAGAAGCTGTTTTCTGTCTGAATAGATTTTTTTTTAACATAAATGCCATCTGGAAAAACTCCCACACACAGTATGTCGACAAGATGCCTCCCCTCTCACCCAGTACAATTTTGAGACCAATTCTTGGATTGATCAGTAGCATACACACAGCAGTTGGAAAACATCTCTTAAACCATGATATCAATTACCTGAACACAGCTATAAGGTGATGCAATTTTTCTAAACCCAAACAGATGTGCAAGCTTTTAATTACAACCTTTTTTTTCAAAACTGGTACTTCACTGCTGGTTCGTCTTATCTAGAAGGGATTTCGTCTCATAATAATAATATGCACTTGCCAGAGGCCACTTTTGAAATCCTTGATTCTGATTTACTCTGGCTTGAAACCCACAGTACAGACATATTTGTAGGATTATCTGGCTTATTGTAGACATGGCTGCAAGAGTTTTTGGCTTATTGGTGAAGATGATGGGACTCTAACCCCTTTTTCCTGCTCGTATTAGTAAGTAGGAGAGGTACAGTTGTAATTCAATTCAAGTGTCATGTAAGCCAGTTACCATGGCCCTGGAACTGGCTCATCTAAATTTAATGCAGCCTCTGTTTTTGTTGTTAATTACAACTATGTCATAAATTCCCATCGTAACATGTGTAAATGTCTGCTGGTCATAGAGTACAAGCTCTCCAGATCCCCAGATTTGTCTTAAGTGAATGGCTTGTGGCCTTCAAATAAATATTTTATACTTTAATTTCACATTGCTCTGGGTTTCCCGGAAAAAAATGATTTCCCATGTATCATGTTACAAAGATATTTTTCTTGCAGCAAAGACGAAGTACAATTTTTCAACTTATTGTCTTGTGCACACTAGACTTATTTCCCCCTTTTGTTCTTTCCCATGTATATTCTGAGCTCTGGTTTAATCTGTGAGTGCAGTGAATGTTATTGTATTCATACACCATGACAGTCAAGTAAATATTACATCTTGAAAGATTTTGGGGCCAAAAATAAAAGTGTTCAAGTGACAATTTTGACATGTTGATAGTTAAATCTACAGCAATATTCCCCACAGATTTCTGTGTGGAGGAAAACTATATATTTGCATAAGTACATTGCATATACAGTTGCCAAGCACATTATTATGAAAAGCTGTGTAAATACTTTTTGTGCACTTATACCAATTACTTAATCACATGGCAGCAGTGTAATGTACTGTATAAAGTAATGCAGATAGAGAACAAGAGTTCTCTATCTGCTATCCAGTTATCTAAATGCCAAAAGGATGTGATGTTAATGGTTTTGACTGTGCCATGATTGTTTGATACAGATGGAGATGCAGAACTTTATTTATCGCCTCGGGGCAATTCACTTTCCACAGTTTCCCATTCACCAAAACATAAATCCAGAGTGCATGAGAAAACACTGCATGGCATGTGGGAGAGAACATACTAAGCACTACAACCATAATGCAAAGTTCAACAATGTAGAACTGAAGTGGGCTAAAAAGAAGGGTAAAAGTAAATAAATAAAAAATACAGGGATTAAAAACAGCCGAGGCCAAAAAAAAGGTGACAAATACCTAAAACAAATACCTACAACATACACACTAAATACATTAATAATTTCAGTAAATAGAGCCCATAGGTGTATTGAACCGTAAAGTTAAGTTGGTTCTGCCATCAAGACAACAACAGAAGGAACAAATGATTGAGATTTTCTTTCAGGGATGGAAGGCATTAACAAAAATTCACAGCTTTTTTGGCCTTTTTAAAAATACCTTGCTCCCAGAGAGAATTCAGATCAGTCATCAGTTTGTGCTTGTTAAATGGCTGCTTTGACTTTTTTTTTTTTTGCCATGCTGATCTCCTGGGATTTTCATGTACAACATTTTCTAGACTTTAATAGCAGTTCTGTGGACAGAGATACCTTGCTGATCAATCCCTGAGGTGGATGGTGCAAAACAGCAGGAGTCACGTGTCGGGTTTAATTCTGTATTGCATCATTCTTAAACAGAAACAAGTTCAAACTCCACACAACTCTCTGTGTGTGTCTGTCAGTGTGGCTGGGTTTAAATCTTGTGCTGTCCGGCCACATTTTTGTGCTGCACACAGGAAGTGATTCATTTTATGTCAAGACTGATCGAGGCAACGGCAACATTTGATGGCTAGTAACGTTTGTTGGCTGCAAACAGGTTGTATCAGGAGTACGACTGAAAACACGAAGAAGCACCCATGGAAAAAAATGATGCAGCATACAAATAATGTTACATTGTTTCTGCTCACAAAAGACCAAGCAGAGGCAGAATGATGACATCAACAACAACAACAAAAAGGTCACAAAAAGTTGACGCACTGCAGCTTTACTGCTTTTGAGCAGACTTGAGGCTGATGTGGGTATAGGCTCAAAACCTGGACAGAAAAAGAAACATAGCCTGGTCTGATGAATCTGGAGCAGCCTGTAGGATTTAAAAATATCTGTGGCTCTGACAGATTTCCATCACTTGAATTCTGGAAGTAGATCAGAAAGGAAACAAGTGAGGGGGGGCCGGAGGGGGTGTGTGACATCATGAGTCTGGTGACTGAAGACCATAAGATGAAGAGCATAGGCTGTGTGAATGATTAACAGATGACCCAAATGCAAATGATTATGTAGCATGTGAACACACTGTATATGCACGTGCTTTTTTTTCGTAGTCAGCTCAGCTTCTTTAAAAATAAAATCCAAGCCCTGACATGTTGGACAAAAGCTGCAGCCAGTGTGTGCATGCAACATCACACTGGCCATTGGTCATATCCACATAAAAATAGAATTTAAAAAAAAAGACAATCGAATTGAATTATGGGAATAAAACCTTGTCCCCTCAATTACAGTCTCAGCTAATAACAACGACATTAAGTCGATGTCTCTTGATGTTTCTGTCTCCGGGTTTGTCTGTGTCTTTTATCCCCTAACATGCTTTCAATGCATCTACTGCAAATATTTTTTTTTAAAAATTAAGACATTCTTACAGACATGGGTGATTTTCCTTAAATATACTGTATTCATACACTATTTTATATTTCAAATTTTAATAATTCTCTATTTTTAGTTGAAGCACCTGGAAAGAAAACTCCATTTTCCACAGGGATCAACAAAGTATTTCTGATTCTGGATAAATGCGATGAAATAAACAACAGTCTCAGCAGAAAACGTCCACTGACTTCCTACTGAGTGAAGAGGAATATTTCTAATTTCAGCAACAGACACACTGCGTCAGCATTTTATTCAGAAATCATCCCTGGCCTTTTTGAAACATTTCTGTTCCTGGAAACTTACAGTGCCCGAGGAGTTTTAACTTTTTTCAGAGATTCAACTTATTGTCCTACTGAGAAATAGTTTGACATTTATTTTGCTCTCACTTCAGGCTTTGGGGTAAATGAAGTTAAAAAAGAGCTGCTTTACTTTTGGGAGCTTGCGTTTTTTTTTTTTTTTTTATAAAAAACATTATTGCTGTCAGTCAAGCATGGATGAAGGCACTGCAGACATTTGCATCACCACACTCATTTACTGTATCTGCTTCAGTCATCCGTCCATTCCTGTCATCTTATCTCCTGAGACTGTGTCAGAGACAGAAGAGGACGACTCTGACATGGAACCTACAAAGTGCAGGGCAGAAGATGGAAATATCTGGTGTTTTTGACATTAAGCAAATGCTTTTAACACAATCCATTTACAGAAATATGACAAGGCCAAGGTACTACTGCTGGGCTGTGGATAAACACTGTCAGCTGCTTTCATGCACTTTTATAGATTTATTAGGTCAGGATAAAGACAATTATCCTCTTTTTGTAGCAGGAGAACAGGAGTGTGTGACCAGATCAGCTGTTTGTACTGTAGTTTCTGTGGTTGTGAAGCATGAAACCCGAATGGTTCAAATTATGTTCTGAATAAAAATGATCAGGTGAGATTTTGTCGTTAAAAAGTTATTATTTTGCTGGAAAACATGCAAGCTATCATATCTGATATTGACTTGTGTTGCTTATCTGTGTTGTAGGATGTAAAACGGAATGGGACGAGATCGGATGTTGGCTGAGAGCTGAAGTCGGGCAGGTGGTCAACGTTTCCTGCTCTGAAGTCTTTCAACATTTTTCCAGCAACCAAGGTTTGTTAATGTATATTTGGACTGAGCTACACAGGAAAAAATAGATGAAGTATCAAGATAGACGAGCAACTAAGAATTATTTTCCTAATCGATTTACATGCTAATTGTTTTCTTGACTTGACATTCCGAAAATGTTGGAAAATATTGACCTGAGGTTTCTCCAATCTCAAAACGATGATCAAATGTCTTTTTTTGTCCACAAACCAAAATAAATCAGTTTGAGTGATTTCTTCGTTATATACAGCAACTGGAAACTGGAAAATATTCACATTTATCAAGCAAAAAAAAAAAATAGTTGGCAATTCATTTACTAATTAATAAGGTGATGAATCATTACAGCTCCACAAAGGCACCTCAGTTACGACAGATTTAAAAAGTCTTTTTTTTTAAGTTCTTCCCTGAGCCATAGCCTTTACTTCCAGAAAATGTCATAAAAATCTATTCTTTACCTTTTCAGTAATGCTGCTCACATACAGACAATCAAAACTCGTGTAGACTAATGCAGCTGCAGAAACATTACCTCCTCAGCAGAGGTAATAACATCAAATAATTATCTAATTCAACCATTCCCAAACTTAAGAGTGTCGGTGCTCACTTTGAAATCTGAAAATCCTCTGAGGTCCACACCCAAACCTTGAATCATATTTCTGATCAAAACACAAGACTGGGATCAATAATTCCCATATCTTACTGTTTTCATGTGAACATGAGGATACAAAAAATCAGCGCAGATTAATAATCACTCCACTTTATTTTCTTTCTGAACTTGCATATCTTTCAACACATGCACGTGGTCATGCTGGGCTCCATGTAATACAGTATTTGAGAAGATACTTACAGATAAAATGTCAAAGTATTGCTAAACATGTTACCTGCTACACATAAGATAAAAGAAAAATGAAACATAAATTAAACGCCATGGATTTGTTTTATCCCCTGTAAGTATGTCTTCGTATATTTATATGTATATATATACATATATAAAAATGTATATATATATATATATATATATATATATATACATTTTTATAGCAATTTAAAACATTTATCCCTTTTTTGTTAGTAAAATACAGTATGTATGCAGAGCAGTGCCAATAAGGTTGAATTTCACCGATGTAAATGAAAAAAAGGAACATGGATGGTTTTATTGTTTTAGTAACAATGGCGTTTTATATTATTAATCTCTTACACATGTCCCACAGCCTTCCCTGAATGCACACATGCTCCTGCAGTCAAGGGAATAGATTTTTTTTTATCAGGGATAACTTCCTTGGAACGACACCTGTCTTGTTACTATATGAGCATCGGAAGCCAGTGGCAGTTAACCCCCGGAGGCTAGCGACAATTATCCTCATTTTGTGACATTTAACAGGCTGAAAACACAATTAATCTGACTTTCACAATCACAAAGATCTACAGTCTTAGCTGAGCACTGGCTGTTCTCTGCCAGACAGAAACAGTCGAACACAGTCGTCACAGGCCTGTCACCAATCCTGATTTAGAATGAACGATTTGTACCAGAATGGTGTGCAAGTACTTGAAAGTCCTTGCAGAGCAGGGGGAAGGTTTGAGTTCATTCAGGGCACTAGGTGCAGGCTACAGAAGGTCAGCCGAGTTCAGTTTAACTTCTTGTAAATAATTGGCTCACATTTTAAATGTGACCATAATTCTGTATCTGTGCATCGTTCATATTTGTTGAGACATCACGTCAAAATGATGGACAGCAAAAAAGTCTAGCGCAACCGCTGGTTTGCAGCATTTAGACTTTACGCGTTCTGTTTGCTCAGCTCAAAGGTTACGGTCCAAAAAAAACCCCACTGCTGAGGATTTCTGCGTCGTGGTTAAGTAGATACACCACAGCTACAGCCAAAGGCTGCTTGTAATTTATCTGCCATGTACATTTCACTGGACAATCCGTCACACCAACACAGCAGCAGGGACAGAGTGAAGCAGCTGACAAGCTTCTCCTGACGCCTGCGCTTTCCAAATGGACAGAGAGTAAATGTCAGTGGACTTTGACAAGAACATGATGTTTTCTGACTGAAAGCTCTAATGGAGTGTAAAAGTCCAAGAGAGGAAATGCCAGTGCGATGTTGTCTAAATGTACAAATGTTTAAGTGCGCAGGAGTTGCAACTTTCCATTGCAATGAGGTCACATTGTGATTTGTTATAGGAGGGGGACTAAATGTGAAAAAAAGTAGTAGAAAAAAATTGAAAAAGGGAGTGCAAACCTCCGTCAAGGCTGCTCACTTTCCCACAGTGTCAATAGACTTGTCCATCTCACAATTTTATTACATTTAGAAATATGTCAGCCACAGTGGGTGACATGTTCAAAACAGGCAATAACAACAAATCAAACAACCAAAAAACGAAACACAATAATATAATGATGATAATAGTGATTCATTATTATATTATTGTGTCAATGTGCGTAATTATCCATCAACATACATACAGTTTACAAATTAACATTGAGTGCAAATACTGAAACGCTAGGCTTATGCTGACGCTGGATACTTACAATACATGAATACATTCATTAATCACTTCATGCATGTAGGTTTGTCTTGAAGCAGAAAGATGAGTTTGTTTTGCCTTTTTTTATATTCTCATATTCTCCTTGAGCAGTGTCTGAGGCTACAGAAAAGGATAAACCTAGTTTTAGCTGTTACATAAAGGTTCAATAAAGGTTCTATGATCACTACAAAAGACATGAAATGTAACTCCACAAACTATACGATAACTCTCGTTCCCAAAACTAAAGCCATATGGTACAACAGATGTAGGATATCAGGCCACACAGGAACATGATATGCTCCCGTTGACCTTTTTCCATTTTACACATGTTTATAAGATTCCAGGAAACAAGGAAATGGGGTGTTTTCTCTCCCCTACTAGCTTTTCCACAATTGGATTTTCAGCGATATTTTACATCCCAGGGGTGTTGTGAACAATCACAGTAAATTTCAAAATAAGATCATATTTTTCATGAAATGGTAAAATGTCTCAACATATATGTTTTTTATGTTCTATTAGGAATAAAATATGAGTTTACGCAAATCATTGCACTCTGTTTTTATTTTTAAGTTTTATACAGCATCCCAACTTTTTAGGAATTGGGGTTGTATGGTCAGGCATAGGCACTTGGAGCTGGACACAATCAAGAGGCCCTGTTTGACACTGAGTGTTTTTGCATCTCATTTTAGGTATTTTGTGTCCTTTTAGGGTCAATTTATTTCCTTTCCTTCTTTTGGAAGTGGCCCATAGCCTGTATCAATTTTGGAGAGAAAAACAAGTTTTAAGATTTTGTGTCAAATGTGTTGTTGACCAACTTTTTATATATATATATATATATATGTATATATGAAGAAACATAGTGCATTTGAATTTGTCCATGTCTCTTTCCCGTCCACTTCCACATCAGGCTATGTTTACAGGAACTGCACTGCTGACGGCTGGTCAGAAATGTATCCACCCTACGACAAGGCCTGTGTTTTCAGCGATGAGAGTGAGACTGAATCAGAGGTATACAGACATGCTGCTGTAATCATGCCAATCAGTTAATTATTGTTTAAGTTTGTATAATTGTAGTGAACTTTTTCATCTTTTCCAATTCCATGGTCAATCATATCCAAAGTTTGGAAATATTCCGTGACATTTCACAAAAAAAAAAAAAAAAAAAAAAAAAAAAAAAAAAAAAAAAATATATATATATATATATATATATACATGTCATTTCACTGACTGACACCATCAAAAGTAACTTTCTTCTTTTCTCTTTTCCTTCCCCACTCCCCTCTGTCACTGTTTTCTCTGTCCTCAGACGAGTTACCTCTCTATGTTCAGACAGGTTTACACTGTTGGTTATGCCACGTCACTCATCTCCCTCATCACAGCCATAGTTGTGTTGACAGCCTTCAGGTAAGACACTGTCCTAGATGCAGACTGAAACAGAGGGCAGTAAAAAGGTCAAATAGTCATGATGCTCACCAGGGCTGACCCAAGTCTTTATGAGGCCCTAAGTTGAATTTGATCTGGGGGCCCCCTCCCACCACCTTGGAGTAGCTGGTGATTGCATAATTATATAGATTTCATAAATTGTAGTTGTGTTATTTACACCAAACCAGTGTCACTCTCTTTTTAAACCTAGAGGGAAGTAAAATCACAAAAATGACCTCGTATTAATTTGCACTTTCATATTCAAAGTGAAGCACCAAGCGTGGTGATACTTAACTTGGATTAAACAAGTCAACCAGACTTTATTTTTTTAAAACTTAGAACAGCTGTACATTTAATGAACAATCTTCATCGCCAAAATAAAACCAAATAACATAAGCTCAACACTTGCTAGATATATCTAAAGACATCTAGATGTCTTTAATCTCTTAAAATGTGTTTTTTTTTCTCCACGCACTAGCAGCAGCTGTTTAGCTGGCCTATGCCTTGGGCCGACTCTGAAGCTCACTCACCCCGTATTTGTGTAGTTACATTTTGAAACACGTCTGTTCAGAACAATGGAAACTGAGTTTTATGCTGTTCAAGACCATGCAAGTGAAATATGATTCACAAAACAAAGGAACTAGATGAAAGTATAGTCACATTTTTCTGACTGACTAAATATTGATCTTCATGTAATAATATATTCAAATTATTTTTAAAATGATCAAATCATCTTGAATTTTCTCTTGAATGTTGGTGTGAAGTGTTTTGTGGACGTCGCCTTTTCCCATTTGGCCTCCTCTTCCCTGTTTTCCACTCTCCAGAAAGTTCCACTGCACCAGAAACTACATCCATATCAACCTGTTCTCCTCCTTTGTCCTGAGAGCCAGCGCTGTTTTCATCAAAGACACTGTACTGTTCGCTGATGAGACGCTGGATCACTGCTCCATGTCCACAGTGAGGGACAGGTTATTGATAGTGTTCCACATCGACTGTATGATCGAGGTTACAAAGCAAATACAGTATTACAATAATGTCATCAATATAGTAAAGATTTCTTGAGTACACATTTTTGCTCCATGTACTCATGTGGATAACATTGTTGGTACCCCTCCTTAAAAAAAAAAAAAAAAACCCACAGTGGTCCCTGAAATAACTTGAAACTGACAAAAGCAGTATTATATAAAATATACTGAAAATTAACTATTGAAATACAGACATTGCTTTTGAATTGTGGCTCAACTGCATTATTTAAAAAACAGACTTATGAAACTGGCCTGGACAAACATAATGGTATCCTTGGAAAAGATCGAATATAATTTGACCATAGGGAGGTGTGTCCTGTAATTAGAATCACGGTTGTCTTCAAACTTATTATCAGTCAGTCTGCCTATTTAAAAGGTGTGTACCACACTGAACATGGACCACAGAAAGGTAAGGTGAGAGTCGTCTTGGTAGGTTAGAAAGTTTAGACAAGAAGGTTAAAGGCTATAAGACAATCTCCAAGCAGCTTGATGTTCCCCTGACTACAGTTGCACATATTATTCAGAAGTTTAAGGTCCATGGGACTGTAGTCAACCCCCCTGGACGTGGCCGCAAGAGGAGACTTGATGACAATTTGAAGAGATGGATAATACGAAGGGTCACCAAAGAGCTCAAAAACAATTAGAGATGAACTACAAGGTCAAGGTACAGTACATTAGTGTACTGTACCTTGACCTTGACCTACAGTACATTAGATTACACCATCCATCACTGTTTGAGCCAAAGTGGACTTAATGGAAGACGGCAGAGGAGGACACCACTGTTGAAAGCACATCATGCAAATAATGACAAGCCGCAGAGCTGCTGGGAGCGCGTCCTTTGGACTTCTTTGGCAAATCACATCAGCTTTACATTCACAGACGCAAAAATGAACCATCCAGAGAGAAGAATACAGTACCTACTATGAAATATGGAGGAGGTCACGTTATATTCTGGGGCTGCATTGCTGCTTGTGGAACAGAGTGTCTTTACACAAAGGTGCTGCCCAGTGTCAGAAGGCTTAGTCTCAGCCACATTATCCTGTCCTCAGGATAATGACCCAAAACACCCAAGAATGGCTAAGGACAAAACATTTGACTACTCTGAAGTGGCCTTCTAAAATATCTGTGGAAGGAGCTGAAACATGCAGTCTGGAGAAGGCACCCTTCGAACCTGAGGCAGCAGGTGCAGAAGTCTCACCCAGAGTAATTGCTTGATTGCAGTGATTACCTCAAAAGGTTGTGCAACAAAATAAGTTCAGTGTACCATCAGTTTCATTAGTGTGTTTTTTTTTAATAATTCTGTTGAACCACAATTCAAAAGCAATGTCTAATTTTCATAGTTCACGTCAGTTATTTCTGTCACCATTTTTGGTTTTGTCTTTCTTTAACGGCACAGTACCAACCATTTTGTCCACGTCTATTGAATAAATGTGTTTATGCCCCTCTTAAAACAAGAAAAAAAGGAAAAAGAGAAAATCATTGACCTTTTGATGTTCTAATTAACATGCATTATCAATACCTTTAAAATAAATTAAGATCAAAACTACAGTTCCTTTCACTACTGCCCTTCTAAATGTAGCTTAATAAGTCGCCTGCCAGGATTACCTACACCCACGTATCTCATACTAGAAATTATGATGTTAATCTATATTTTTTTGTGTGTCCCCTTTTAGACAGCGTGCAAGTCAGCTGTGGCTTTCTTCCAGTTCAGCATCCTTGCAAATTACTTCTGGTTGCTGGTGGAGGGCATGTATCTGCAGACACTGCTCGCCCTCACCTTCATCTCTCAGAGGAAATACTTCTGGTGGTACATCCTGATTGGATGGGGTGAGTGAAGGGAAGTGGTCGCCTGGGGAAGCTCAAGCAAGTTTATATGGCTGACTGACTCTTAAACAGTGGCTGGTTGCACACAAAATAAGAAAGGTCCACAAAAACAATAATTACTAACCTGGGTGAATCCAGCCAACTTGGCCGGTGATTTGATTTCGCTCGGTAGACACATCTCCTAAAAATGGGAAATAAACGTACACTACCGTTCAAAAGTTTGGGGTCACTTAGTAATTTCCTTATTTTTGAAAGAAAAGCACTGTTTTTCAATGAAGATAACATTAAACTAATCAGAAATACACTCTATACATTGTTAATGTGGTAAATGACTATTCTAGCTGCAAACGTCTGGTTTTTAATGCAATATCTACATAGGTGTATAGAGGCCCATTTCCAGAGACGCTATAAAAGTGACCTTCCATTGAGCTAGTTGAGTATCTGGAGCATCACCTTCGTGGGTTTGATCTAACCTCGTCAATGTCTTGACTATATTTTCTATTCATTTTGCAACTCATTTGATAAATAAAAGTATGAGTTTTCATGGAAAACACAAAATTGTCTGGGTGACCCCAAACTTTTGAACGGTAGAGTAAATGGGCTTTTTCCCCTGGGGCGGTAGAGACGGGCTTACAGTCACATGATGACGACAGAGAAGCGATGTCTACCACCATAATTGTGCAACTGCGAAATTTTAACTGCATGCGCCAACACAATTTCCTTCCTGCAACGCACGTCAAGCACTATGACACTATTATCAATTGTCGTAAGAAACATCTTTAAAATGCTTAAAAAGCTGATGCCCAGGCTCCTGAACGTCTCCAGCAGAACATGTCACACTTGTAACATTAGTTGATACGCTTATACTGCAGCTGTGCACTGCGTCATCACTCTGTGCTCTGGTCTCTTTTGGGGTTTCAGCAATAAAGAAATCCAGAATTCTTTTCTGTGCCATTGTTTGCCCTACGTCGCTTTTGACCGACGCTGACCTTTGCACTTTGACCTGAGTAGCTGATGTCATCACGTCAGATAGGGGTGGAACACGCGAGGCTGTGCACCCTCAATACCCCACTTCCCGCGCCCTTGATCCAACATAGTCGCCATCAAACAGCAGCTGTCTTTCGATTTGGCTCGCACTTCCACTTTCCACTTTTTTATGTTACATGGGCATAAAGTTGTCATTTTCCAATTCTAAATCAAAACACTTTTGATCCATACTAGCGAGATCCTACTATCATGCTACCCAAATGCAAGCAGAAGGCCCATAAGAGTAAAGGAAATTATCAGTATTTATTTAAATGATGCAAAGCCATGAAAATGAGATGGCAGTCAGAACAAGGTATCCAAAACAGTGTGTATTGTAAGCTAAGGAGGAGTGGCATGGAACTACTATGGTGGGATGAGAGGTGGGCTCTTTACACAGCAGCCATTTTGACAGGTCACAGTAGGAAAATCACAGGTGAATACGGTTCATGCTGGTTCACTGTCACACTGTCCTGACTTGCATGTACTGTGCAAAAACCCGTTGAACACAGGCAATCGACAAATAATACTGTACCAGGGAGTAAGTTGGAGATATAATAATCAGATAGAGATTAAAAAGTCAACAAACTACACAGGGAGGAAAACGAAAACTACAAAATAAGACAACAAAGACCAATTCAAAGTCACTGAGGGGTCAGAGAGCAGGAGTCATGGCAACTTTGAATAATGAGGTGTTTTCACATCTTCCCCTTGTTTACACATATCTACACATATGCTCTAATGTTTTCTCACTTATCTGTTGTTTCATTTAAACTTTGGGCAGATGTTTGTAAGAACTTTCCCTTTTGTTTATCTTATGTTGCTCAGTCATTCAGTCTGATTCCCACTGTCTTCCTATTTCCATCCCGTTGTCTTTATTGTTTCCCGTTTATGACTTTTTTTTTTCCAGTGTAGGCCTTTGCTCTGCAGTGTGTTGGAATTCATTTGGTTAAGTTTTAAATGTGGCATTAACTGTTGTGACGTTTAAGAATCAACTTGAACCTTTTGAGATAATGGGTTCTTAATATGGTGCAAAATCCTAACAAATAATTGTTACATATTACAATTAATGTTTCACGTTACAAAGTAATTCAGGTCCATTTTTCTTGCATGGTAGTATTATGCTTTCATACTGTAGGTTTATGAGTCAAAGTCAAACATAAGCACTGTTCACCTATAGCCAGAGTGGCTGTGATGCAGCTTATCAGCATCTTTCCAGTGTGTGCAATTTTGTTTTCTCTCTCCTCCCTCCTACTTTTATCCTGCATCTGTTTCCTGTTTTGACACGAAGATTAATGTGGGACATGGATAAATTTAATACACTGAAATTTATATTGTATACTGAACAACATGTTCATTAAAAATAGTTAAAATGTGAGAGGTGGGCTTATTTGATTTTTATATTAATTTTACCTGACATATAAACAAATGAATAATGGATTTCTACTCTAATGTTGCAGGGATCCCTTCAGTGATTCTCATATTTTGGGTGTTGACCAGATTCTTCTATGATGACAGAGGGTAAGATGTATTTCATTGTACAAATAACATAAAAAACATACCAAAACAACCTCATTTTCATATATGATGCTGAATCTACTGTTGCTTTGATTTTATTGTAACATAGTTTCCTTAACTAATTACATTTGATTTGGCTTTAATTGCAGTTGCTGGGACGACACAGACAGTGTTGGTATTTGGTGGATTATTAAAGGACCAATAACAGCCTCACTGCTGGTGAGTGGACCGACACATTTCTTTTTTAAGCAACATTTGTCAGCTTCAGGTTGCAGCAGGCTTTGTGTTGATTTGAGCAATTTATCTGTTGGCTAATTGTGCATAATGTGTGTGCATGTATCTCTGTCAGGTCAACATAGTCATATTCATCAATGTGATTCGGATTCTGGTTCAGAAGCTAAAGTCGTCAGCCATGACTGGGAACAGAGACACTGGACATTTCATGTGAGTCACAACTTAATGAAAATGTACTGTATATTCCAAGTTCAGCAAAAGACATGCAAAGGAACTGATCATTGACAACAGGTGGTTTTGTGGTAGATTTGTAAGAAACACTTAAATACCGACTTAATGAACAGCACAGTATACAGTATGTATCATTATTTTTGTGACAACTATTCAATACTAAAAAAACATGGAGTTCCTACAGGACTGAATCAGCAGCAATGAAACTGCAGGAAGAAGAAATCCTTTTTATTCAGATTCGTGTAATTTGTATAATTAAATTCAGAAACATACATTTGCAAAACAATTGGAAACTAAGAAGAGGTGGAAGAACCTGCAGCAGCAAAATCTGATACTGTATATAAAAATACAGTACATTTTAATAATGAGCAGGTTTATAATTTAAGCACTGATTGTAGGATAAAACAAATAGGTGAATACATTTACTGCTTTTGTGTGTCCAGACATCAGCAAACAACCTGTATGGTTGTCACAACACACTGGTCAGTAATCATGTACTGTAGTTATTTTCATCTGACTGAGATCTGATTTGAACTATCTCCATACAGAGACCACAGTCCAGTTTCTTCAACCAACATGGAAATGGCAAAAAACCAAAAACACAAAACAAAACAGATTTACTCTGGAAGTCTAAACAAGGCCAAAATGCTCCATGTGTGATGCTCATATTATGTTTACAAATCACACAAGCAATAATCCTCAGGTATTCAAGACTGAATAATCAAGAGACTGGAGGCCCTTTAACAAAAAATAGTACATCTGTTATATAAAAAAAGGTAAACATACTGTCATTCAGTGATGGATCTATTTTATTGTATGTTTCCTATCATGGATAATGCTGAAAAAAAACAAAAAGTAAACTAAAAAAAACAAACAAAAAATATTTAAATTTGAACTTGTAAAGTGGCAAAAGAGACAACATTTACAGTCAGAAGCAGTTAAAAAACACTGAAAGGACTGAGCACAGGAGCATCTGTCTCCCTCTGTTCTTTTGTAAAAGAACTAATGCAACCAAAGTCACACATGAATATTCAAAACATCCGAATCAGAATGTCATTGCACATTCACGCTGCACATATGTCACCTAAAGTGAAAATAGTTTCATTTATTTTGAACATACAGCTGTAGCCATTACAAAAAAAATCACCACACAAAATATAAATATTAAATACTCACTTATCCAATGCAGAAATTATTTCAGTGTAGAGGAAAAGTGACGTTTGCTTAAAGACCAGTAGATGAGAAATGGTTTACTGATGAAATCTGTAGACAAAATGCTGAACTATTTCTTACAAGAGAAAGTGAAAAAATAAATGTTGTATTAGGTATGTAAATCTAAATAAATCTATACGAAGAAATCCTGCCTGAATCCTTGCTTCCCTTTCCAATCATAGGCTGGTGCACATTTCAGCCTGGCTGAATTAATTTACAATGAAGGGACTTAAAAATAGCAGCTTTAACCAGAAATAGATGTCTCCTCCATCAATGTAGGGCAGGATTAAGCCACAGGTTCAATGAACACAATCACACCATCAAAAAACTCCACTCCTCTCGTTTGAACTTCAATCTGATTCAGACGGGTCTGTGATATTAACACAAAAGCACAAATCCCAGGTTTGGACAAAAGACAAGCTCAATCCTATTATAGGTTAGATTAAAAAAAAGGGGAAAAAAAAGCTTATTAACTCTTGAAACTTTTAGCTGCCAAATGTATGATGTCACTTCTGATTCTTTTGGTCATTTTAAATATACAGAAGAGACTTTATCATGTCCTGCCATAGACTGGGTATTAAGGTTGCTGAAGCTACCCCTGGTTGTTCCACTGGTTGCAAAAAGAAGTCTAAATCGGAACCTGATGAAAATTATACTTTTCACTCTTGATTAACCTTCCTATGATTAAAAAAAAAGATATCAATCACTAGGTCCAGGTCTTTTTCAGTAGAGCATGATGTAAATTTTAAGAATTTGGTCCAATTTAGAGGAAAATAGATGATAACGTATGGCTCATATGAGTGGACACCAGTGCGACTGACGCCTGATATCGTCCGGTCGGAGCTTGGATGCAGATAAGGCCTCTGAATTTCCAGTTGCAAAATGTAACAGCATAGAGGCTTTAAAATGTGAGTTCAGATTCTCACGTGTGATGTCACGCCCGTTTGCCACTTGTGTCCTACTAAGTGGAGCATTCTGAATATAAGCTTGCACTAATTGAGTAGAAAAGCAAATTCCCAGACATCTCTGCCAGGCGTTACATCACTTTTAATTAATGACCTTTAAAAAAAAAAAAACATATTTGTTTAAAATCTCAGTAACATTAATGAAGGAAAGCGTGAACAGATTCTTATCTGTGGGTGGAGCAGAGGCGCAGGGCTGCTCTTTCAAAAATCCCATCGCTTGCATCAAGTTGGCACACGCCGACAGTGTGATATTTAAATATAGACATCTGATTTGAATTTCATAGCTTTTAACATAATGAAACTGGGTCATGTATTTTGACATTTTAAATTGCTCTTTTAATTTGATTAAGTATGCTGCTGTTTTATGTCACTGTAATGAAGATTTCACACCACCAGCTTGGGCTTCACACTTGATGGCGTGATGCATTTGACTGCATTTCAAATTGTCTCTGACATTAAGGACTCTGTATCTACATCTTATTTCTTTCACTGGCCTCATAGTACTGGAATTAAAGCTGCGGCAGGCAAGATCACAAGAAAAAAAGCTGTTTAGTTTCATCTGCAGGTTATTAAAATAGCTCTTCTCTTGATGAGCTATGTGAAAGATGACCTAAGACACTCGCTCTCTTTAAGACTTTTTTCCATTATAAGTTTCTTTAGTTGTTGTTGGACCAGCTCTGTGACAGGTGTAATTTGTATTATGGTGGAAGGTAATTATGGAATTGTTGATTATCGACACACCAAAAAACTGCCTTTGAAGCTGCAGTGTGTAACCTTTTAATACTAAAAGTTTAAAAGTGAATGTCCATTACATTCAAAGCATTGTCACTTGAGTTCACTCACCTCCACACCACCGTTCAGATATTGTGTCACCCGGCAACAGTCCCGAGTTGAGCATTTAGGTCATGACCAGTGGAGGCAAGGCAGAAGCAAATGCCAAGAAGTGGATTCTAGTGCTAAAAATATACAGTACGCTGACATTCAGGAGAGCTGCACAATCGATTTTGGCTTCCCGTGAACAAATGACCTCAATTGTTTGATATTAATAGAACATAAAGCAAATCAAGTGTTTCCTAAATTGCCCGACTACATGCCTGCAAATGTTAGTCACAGGAAGCTTGCACACACAGGTCCAAGCTTCCTAAATGCAGTATGGACGAGTAAAAGACAGTATGGTAAACGACAGCTATACAACATACAGTACAACCTGTCAAAGTACTATAGAAAAATCTAATGCCTTGCACAGCAGAGGCCGATGAGCAAAGAGCTCTCCTTCTCCCTCTGTGTGTGAGAGAGAAAGAGAGAAGCAGTAGGTCGTGTAGTGACAGTGTCATAGATTTCATAATCACTCAGAATTTCTCTGGACTTAGTTTCATACTGGAGATTCAGTGTTAGGCATTTCAGTGCAGTTTGGTTTGGTACAGTACGGTCTGGCTTGTGTTTCAACTGAGAACAGAAATGGAATAACCTTTCATTTGGTAGGCAGAGTGTGGGCTGTGCCCGATGGCGGTGTCACCGGTGCTTGGTTTATGGCTGTTGGTCTCAAAAAGATGTCAAGCTGTAAATGGTCAGTATTCCTGCACCTTTCCCATATAGAAGACAACAGACACCAGGGGCAACGGAGGGTTAGGGACACATTGGCATGTAGATGACCGGAGCCGGGAATTGAATTGCAAACCTTCTAGTTAAAAGACAACTGGCTCTACCAGGAGCTATTATTGTATGATAACGGATTGTCATGGTTAAGGTGATTTACCTCCACCCTGACTGTAGTGTACTATAACTCTGGTACCCCAAGAGAAGAGTGCCAGTTTAGGGTTGCTTATTTTGGTACTATTCCTAATGGAAAAAATGGGAAAAAAAAAACTTACCATACTGTACCAAACTGAACCGTTCCTCTCAGTAGAAACATGGCTTTAATGTCTTGTGTGTCTTCTTTCATTCATTCAGTCTTCTGTTTTTAACTTCCCTTCAGGAGGCTGGCTAAATCCACTCTGTTCCTCATTCCTCTTTTTGGGATGCACTACACCGTGTTTGCCTTCCTGCCTGAGAGCACTGGGGTCGCAGCCAGGCTCTACATCGAGTTGGGTCTGGGCTCCTTTCAGGTATGAAAACAAAAATAAATAGTCAAGTCAAGTCAATTTTATTTATATAGCCCAGCATCACAAGCACAATTTGCCTCGAAGGGCTTTACAGTCTGTACAGCATGTGACACCCTCTATACTTCGACCCTCACATCGAGTGAGGAAAAACTCCACAACAAAAACCCTTTTAAGGGGGAAAAAATGGGAGAAACCTCAGGAAGAGCCACAGAGGAGGGATCCCTCTTCCAGGACGGACAGACGTGCAGTAGGTGTCACATGTACAGAGACAAGTTCAGCAGTTACAAGTTACAAACAAAGCATCAAAAATTCACAGAGAGAAAAGACAAGAAAGACAGAGACCAGGATGATTCAAGAATCAGTAACATTAAGAACAATTATCATCATCATCATCTCATTTAGGGTGTGACATACGCTGCCACCATCTGGGGTTGGTTCCAGCTCCTCGTGGGACCCTCAGAAGAGGACAAGCCGTTGATGAAGGGTGGATGAGAATGATTAACCTTAGCTGAATAAAGAGTCTGGACTTACAAACGTTCCATGTAATGTTCCGTTCAAATGTTACAGTAAGCCAGCACACTAAATATTACACCATCATTAGTTTTTATTAACAGTTTTGTGCTTTTACTACTGTGAAAAGGCCAACTGGACCTTATCACCAACACCATTAGTGTTAAGGGTAAAAAGTGACACGTAGGGAATTGAATGGAGAAAAGTAAATCCAACTTTGAAAATAACTTGTACATGTTGAAGACAAATCCAAATTTAAATTTATGCTTTAAAGGAGCAATGTATAAGGTGACAGGGTGGATGTCTAGCTGATGCACACATTTATACTTAGAGATTCTGAAGCCATTTCAACCATGTAGTGTGGAGTTTGGGTGAATGGATAAGGAATTGATGAATTGAAGGATAATTTTTTTTTATACACACTCAAAAATAGAAGTACTCATGTGTACCCTTAATGAAGCACAAATGCTTGTTACTGAGGGTGTAACCTTTATAAAAAACAATTCTGTACCAGTTGTCCATTTGGACCAGAAAGTCACACTAAAAGAAATGTGTACCTTTACAATACTATGGTACAGAAATATACCCACTGAGACAGCATGATCAGTATGATCATTAAAAGAGACAAAGAGACAAAACAAATATTGTGCACATAATTACATTTTGACCATTTGTTTGCATGTATAAAAAGCTTATTCATGTGGTAAAATTGCAAACATACACAGAGTATGTGCAGTGGTAATATAAAGAACTTTTCTAATGAACATTTTCTTTAACATTTTAAAAGGAACATGTCTGTCTGTACACTTGGGGTGAAAATTGTACAACCTTTCTGAACCTTTCAAAAAGGTACATTTTTGGCATCTCCAAGCACAACATTTTCTTGTAACAACTTTTGTGTGTGTAATTAGGATAACAACAATAAATCAATCCTTTGCCATGCAGGCCAGACACAAACATTAAATAAAAGGTAAATAAATCTCTCATTTGTATGTGCATCTACTCAAATATTGAGGAATATTGAGGAACTAATAAACATCGGGTCCTGCTTACCATGTTCATGCATGTGGTTGTCTTCATATTTCAGCATTTCACTTGTGCACGCTCAATCCCGCATAACCTCAAGCAACTTTCAATGGTCATTTCTTTTGACCAAAACAACAAAGTGTTGCATTACAAGGAGCAGGTTTAGGCCAAACCATGTAGACTCAAACTGGAGGTCTGGAAATTATGAACAGGGCAGAAATAAATGACTTTGGTGAGCATAAACAGATGAAATGTGAAGCATGATTCAAGCTATAAGCTTGCTGAACAAACAAACTGGAGGCAGCATGGCCTTCAAACAAGAGGAGCATGGCCTTATCCTGACACAGCCAGGTCTTATGTAACCTCCCCTAACCATAAACTCCTCCCCCTGTGAACATAAGTGATCCTCCCACATCTTCATGGTCACACAGCAGTGGCACTGTTAACACGCAAATTTGCATTTTTATGACCAAAAGATATAAATATTTGTAACAATCACATGTTTTATCCAGGAACAAAACAATGTAATATTTCTCTGGTTTAAATGATCACACGGATTATGAGATTCATCTTTAAAAATGACATTGAAGAAGTACGAAACTGCTTCGTCTTCCTTAAAAACACCGTTATCTTCAGGGTAACCATATGACTTTGACATTCCTGTGTCTTGTGTTGTAGGGGTTTGTGGTGGCACTCCTTTACTGTTTCATGAATGGAGAGGTAGGTGAATAATCTGCTGAGCATTTCTGCAGGCATAAAAAAGATGTATATTTTTTTCACAATGTGCACAGAGAAATATACCATACACTTGAGGTTCACAGAATTACTCTCACTCACTCACAAAAACATGACGTGTTATATTTAAATAGTGTGTAGGACATTGTTTCACACGCCTTGATCTGCAGGTCCAGACAGAGCTGCGGAGGTGGCTGTGGAAGTGTCACAATCAAAATCACCCCACCCCAGGCAAGAGGAGCATCACTCAGGTCACAACCCGAGCCCACAGAGGACACGGGCGGCCTCCTTCCAGTGGCAACATCTCTTCTGTATGATTCCAGAGACCATCCAAAGGGGGTCCTGTGTGAAAACACGAGGGTGTAACAGACGCTGTGGAGTGACTGCAGAATTGTGTCTGGATGTCGTGGAAACAGCAGAAACTATTTCATTCCGCCGAGACAGTTGGGGGGGGGGAGAGCTCAGCTACGTCATGTGAAATGAGCCTGACTTATCGTAACAGAAGCAGTTGTGTTCTTTCAGATACTCTGTATGCACCGACTGTATTTGCTGAGTGTGCTATTTAGGTTGTGCGCAGCAATTCATCTGCTGCTAGAGGCAAAAATCCACATGAACTTGAGCTGATCTATTTATATCTTTGTATGTGTGTGCTGGATGTGACTGTTTATGGGTTACACTTTGTTTTCTGCTTTGATGAGCCATCATCTGTGAATACTGTATTTATGAATTAACTTTATTTTTCACTTTTTTATTCTCCTGCCAAATGTGATTTTTTTTTTTTTTTTTTTTTAAGTATGTTACACTAGGCACAGCGGGACAGAGGTTAAAGTTCAAACATGAGCGTCATCTTGGGCCTTACTGTGTGGTGTTTGCCTGTGAATGTGCTTCTGAAAAGCTCCTGCTTCCTCCCACAGTCCAAAGACATGCAGAGCATTTTTAACTGACACTATCACAGCATAGGTAGAGTAGATAATGTGTTTAAAACTGCCTTTGAAAGAAAAAGTTAAGGACAGATATGGGTGAAATTCCATCGGGATGAAGGTAAGAAGACATGATGAGATTTCATTTATAATCAGTTAACCTTGTGAAGTATGTTTATGGAGTGTCTTTCTAGAGAAATGTGATGCAGTGCCCTATAAGATGCAACTTTGCTTCCTGTGGTTGCCCTTCCAATCAAAAGGGTGAAGTTCCCTAATGCCCCTACATGTACAGGACAATGTCCCAGAGGGTGTCCTTACAGGAAATGATATTCAGTGTTGTATAGAAATGTGATATAAATTAATAAATTAATTGAATAAGAAAGTGTGAATGTCCATATAGAGGTCCACATGAAATTCACTGTCCTGTGCCAGGGTGACTTTGGCCCCAGGTTCACACTTTGGACACTTTCACCTTCAGCGCATGAGTGGCACCTGTCCCACTGGTGCACAGTAGGTGCCCTTTTAATTTTCACCCCTGCCCTTTCAGTAGCCTACTGTTTAAATAAACAATGTTGTTTTGACTGAATCCTTGCTAAAGCAGGTGTGCACTGAGACCTCACCTACATGTTCGAACAATATATAATGCATCCAAAAAAAGTCATTCTTTTCATTTCAACACTAACAGTTTCTTTTTGCAAGGAAGATAATGGTTGTTACTGGTATTAGCAGATTACCTTTGTTGAGTGTTGAAATAAAAATCTAATAAAATATAATCTTAAATATTGATTCAGATATAGAGGCTGAAAAAAGTCAGACTGGTGCATTCCTGGATTTATTTCAATAGACCAAGAATAATGCACTATAACACTAAAGCACTTTTACTGCATAATTTGGGTTATTATTTTAATTATTCTTGGTCATCACTGTAAACCTGGCTTAAGGGGGAACCACGAAAGAAAAAAATCATAAAAAAGACTTTAGATTGTTTTGAACAAAAAAATTAAATATAGTGAAAGGAGGAACAGCAGAATGTGCTGTTGCTGTTTAAAAAGCTGGACTGTCTGTATGAATATCATTGGATAATTAAATAATCAAAACTGCAAAATGAATCATACACCTCGCCAAGTACAACTTACCACAGACAGATTTATTTTGTTTTCAAATATACACAAACTGAGACATGAATGTTAGACACCATGTTAACACATGACACACACACTGCCACAGGTGCAACAAACAAATGGAATTTAATATATATTTTTTTTTTTTCCACATTCAAGTTAGCCTATAATTATATCCTCATGAATACTGATCATGACAAACACATGTGCACAGAAAACAATCTCTCCAGCCATTAAACGCACTCACACTCACACTCACACACACACACACTGAAAACTGGTACATAAATATCTACAAAAACACGGTCACAAACATTACAGGTCTTCATCAAGAGGTGCACTTGTGTGCCAAAAATATACATATACGTTGAATTATATATGATCAAGAAAGGACATCATTTGTACACCATGGCAAAGTCACAGCAGGCGACATTTAGGAGCAGCTGAGCAACAACGGTACATTCAAAAATTCAATTTGCCATCAAAACCTAACCAATACGGAATAAATAAACTGGCTCAAGAGGCAAAAGTGCCATAGAAAAGGCATCTAAACACAGATATGCCCCCACAGTGATTAGTCACGTTTAGTAAACAAACGTTAAGCAGTTTGGGAAACATGCTTATTCACTTCACGTCACAGTTATAGCTGTTTAAATACTACTAATTGTGGAGGAACAACTAGTATGTGCATGTGCAGGTTCTGAGCTAAAAGAAACCCTAATTGTCCAAAAAGCATTACATAATTGAACCTTTAATTTAATTTAAAGGTCTAAAATATTTTTGTTGCTGCTTCTGTGCATGATTTAGGTAATACGCTTATTAACAAAACCAGGAGAACATTTTATAGTTTAAATCCTCTTACATTACTCAGACAAAGGATGTGAATAAGCATCATTTCCATAAATGCCAAACGGTTCCTTAAAAGAAAACTTGTCAATGGCTTCTTGGACTCTCATGTAAAGTATAATGCAAAAAAAAAAAAAAGTTGTACATGTAAAAAGAATTGCAGACGACTTTTACCCACAACAAAGCTTAAAGTTCTACTGTCACATTGTGCGCAACACAGCTGAAAGATTAAACATATTTCTCAAGAAACACTTCAATTAATTTCAAAACTGTTTGTTTAAAAAGAAATGGAGACATGGATCCTTTTTCCAAAAATACATTTGACCTTAACTGGCGCAGAGAAATATCACAAACATTGATAGTAACCATGTGGCGTCTGCTTTCATCAGCAGGAAAAACAAGACAAAAAAAAGAGGTCAAATCAGTGCTGTGCTGACACCTTGTGGTTAGCAAAAGACACAGCACAGACATGGTCATCTTTACTCTTTTCTCTCTTTTTTTTTCCCCCCACAGACAGTAACAGCTTTGAGACATGGTCGTTTCCATCTGAGCTGATTCAGACCCAGAGTGACGGCTGGTGATACAAGACGTAAGCAGCAGCAAAGTGTCTTTGTCCAAATGCAGCTGAGAGGATGCACTCAACGGCTGCTTCCTCCCAATCCCACGTGTTTCAACAATACATGTCATTCCCTTTTGATACATCCTTGCTTTGGACAGCAAGTTCTGTTTCGTGTTATTTAAAGTCAGCGATGAGAGACTATGGCACAAGTCTCCCACTGTCACCACTTATGGCACTACATTTACGGCACTTTCACGAGGGAAAGTCTATGGCAATGGAAGTTGCACGAGTCACGCGATTATCGCACGGTGAAAAACCTGTGTACTGTACACTGTAATCATCTCAGATAATACTGATTTATGGAAAATAAATATACATCCTTGTGTGTTTAACAATATCACCGATTTAAAGTTACTACATTCTTCATGACGGTACAAAAAAATAAACATCTTAAGTAAATATGGTGGGGGACAAAAAACACTTATGCAGACATTAACTGCTATTTTTTATCATATTTTATAATTTCCACACCTGTACAGTTATTGTTTGTTTTTTTTGCTCAAAAAAAAACTAAACGGAAAAACCATAAAACTAGACAACACAGCGATTGTCAAGAGCTGTCACATTAAAGCGTTTTGTGTAAGAAGCTGTTTATTTTAACTTCACTGTAAATACAGATGGACCTGTAGTTTTATTGTAAATATCACAAGGCAAAAAAAGGGGAAATAAAAGTCAGCAGGATTTCACATTATGTGTAAAAACAAAGGATAAATGGAGCAAATTATTATTATTTTTTGCATCCTCAGTAAAATGCACTGCTGTGTACATTCAGGAAATAAATATGATTAAACCTACATTTTTAATGTTTTCTTTAAATAATAGTGATAGCTATTTGTGACTAACTAGGCACTTTGGAATATGAGTAGGAGATGGTTTGTCTCAAACTTAAAAATAAGAGGGCAGGTTAATATGGCACGACGTCTTATTTAATAGCATGATGAGGGTTTGATTTCCACTGCCTACAATATAATACATGGCATTATGAGAAGCCCCCACGAAATGGCATAATACGAACTGTTTACGTTCATGGTTTGCAAGAAAAGAAGTCTGACATATGTGTGAAAAGGAAACCAAAGACAGCCGCAGCAGTGCAGTGGTCTTCTTGTGAATTGAACACATTTGAAAATCCCCGAATGCACTGTCACTCTGAAACCTCGTCGTTATCCTGGAAAACACCAGTGAAATCTCAAGCAAATAATGAGTTAACCTTCTAACTGGCCGGATTTAAATATTTTTTAGGAGCCTGAAGAAGTGACAGGAACATAGCAAACAATAATTTACTGTAGAGAGTAGAGAACAATTATTTTTCTTATTTGTCTTGCGTCACTGACAACACTGATTTCAACACAATTTCATTTGGCACCCTGTTCCTTTACATACAGTACAGACTGCAGGTGTATTTCTAATTAAATTATTATCTAATATAAACAGATAGTGAGAAGCAGAGTTGGTAGGAAACTCTGGTTCTTTGGGATATGTGATGAAATCTACAGATTTGGGCTCCAGTTCCCTTTGTTTGAAAAGGACATTATGATACCGTGCTATGCAAAAGAAAGAAATACTGACACTAAAAGGAGATATTTACAAAGTCCATGAGTTGCTGTTGCTGTTTTCTTTGTTATTATTATTGTTATTATGTTATTTTTTCTTAATATATCTCTTTTGACATACTTTGTACTTATGGCTGATTGTAGAAAAACGTTCAAATTCAAGATGAAACATTTAGACCATAAGCATTTGTACAAGCAAGGCTAACATTTGGTTGATATTGAACTTTGGACTGTAATGGGATCAGATCCAGTGTGGCAAACATGTATGGCACTTTGAATCACATTTATTTTACACCAACAGCCAAATATGACCCCCTACATTTGATATTCAACTTTTAGTAGCGTTTCTTGGCATAAAGTCTACATTTGTATAATTTTAACTGGATAAACCAAGAGGGTTACATCTAACATACTTATATATTGGCAGAAAATGATTTTTACTGATATCTAATTAAAAATGTAGTTGTTTTTTTTTTTGTTTTTTTAACACGTAGAAGCAATTGCAACAATAAAATACTCAAATGAAAGCCAGCAAAGTAACCCTATTGAATCTTTAGAAAATGTTCTGAGAAATACTTAAATGCCAAACTACAAAAAACACAAGGTGAGGGGTCACTTTGGTCTGTTTTGCTTGGTCAGGATGTACATTAGCGGAACGGCACCTTGAAGTTGACTCCAGCCAATCAGACGCTCAGGTTGGGAGGCTGATGTTGGCGTTCTCTGCCAGCGGGCTGGACACGCGTATCTGGGAGCTGCTCTTGCTGAGAATTGACAGCTGAGTCCCGCCGTTCACTCCACTGCTGGCCAATGAAGGATGCCTCTGCTGCTTCAGGTCCACAGCAAAGTATCGGTTGACCGTCCAGCTGCGCCATTTCCTCTTGATCTCTGACTGCACCTTCAGGGAGAAACTTCACAAGGTCATTTTTAATGTACTTTAAGCTGTGCCGGCTCCATGAAAAGGTACAGTCCACTGTACTTTGGCGGGGAAAACTGATTATTAGCTCCACTAAGGAGGTTACTGTATGTGTTCACCAGCGAGGGTTTATCTTTAGGTTTGACCTTCTATTAGCAAATTCCTGTCTACAGTTTTTGATGTAGCAAACTAAATATTTTATGACGGGTATAGGTGATCACCCCCACTATGTTCCCTTTAGATTCTACCCACTGATGACGCCACAAACTATTTCGAGAAATCTTTCGGAAGGGGTCACATTTTAAAAAGACACAATGTCAAATTTCAACCTTATTTTGACGGTACTTCAACTCACAACAGGGTGAATGTCTGTTTTTACTTGCTTTAGAGTTCAAGGTATTGTTGGCTTGTCAAAAAAGTTACCACGACATTATGTTTTAACGCCAGTTGTAAGTCACTATACCATTTACCAACTGTGGGGGGAGCCAGAGAGCAAATCCTACATTGTGTAAAATCCTACATTGTGTAAAAATTTCTGTCAAAACTCGTCAGATTTGAAATTCGACAAGTGCATGAAGGATCAGACACTCATCATCAGACTAAGTTTAATCCAGATCTGACCCAGATTACTGATTTGTGGCAATTCAAATATAACAACCTATTTAACAAGTTTAGCTACGGATATCTACAGATATAGTGACATCTAAACAGATCAGTCATGCATCAGTATAACAGTGATACCTATAGGCAGGTTAAATGGTGTGGATCAAAATGTAAATATTTCAGGTGCCAGTAGGAAAAACGCATTTTTTTTAACTTGCCTGTAGGTCTGCACTCCCTTTCAGGACATATACAAGAGGCACGTCCTCATTCAGCAGTCAGGACAGTTACTCACATTTAATATTTAAGTAAAATAAGGGACAATTGTTTTTATTTTGGGCTAAAAAATAAAAATAATCTTGACAAGCAGGTTTTGCACTAGTGAAATAATCTTAATTTTAAGCAAAAAAACAAAAACAAAACTGTCTTTATAAGATATGAGATAAGTATGTGTTAAATACAAATGTATAATTACTATCACAGATTGGTATACGTGCAAATATAAGAAAGTGAAGGGCATAAATTGTTTAGGTCAGCTAAATTAGGTAAAATTATGAGTAAAAATTTCTTATATAACTTTCTTTTACATAAATTTCTTTGCTTGTGATGAGGAAAAACATCTTAAATGTTTTGTCTAGTTTTGGGCAAAGGCATATTAGAGTCTGAAGATTCAATGTGCTTAGCCCACAGGTAGATTCTTTTTCTTCAAGTAAATTGAAATCAGTTAAGTATTTGGCTTATTTCCAGCAGGGCTGCAGTGTTTTCGCAGTGTTAAAACCCAAATTAAGAACATATATTCAACTCAAGCTAAATTCTTGCATTGAACTTTATGCTGAAATAAAGTTATTAAAGCAGTCAGTAGTGTTTAGGTGCTCAGGTAAGAACAGGAATCTTTCCCCTCGTACTAGAAGTTGACAGATTAGAAAAATGTTCAGGGAGAAAATGGCAGCTATGGGGCAGATTACAGATTATTTCAGGAAAGTCCACTTGGTGTCAAAATGGCTCATTCAGGCATTGTGGCTCTTTCTACCCCACAAAAGCTCAAAGATGGATGGATGATGTTTCCATTGAGGATGACAGATTAGCGTTTGGATATTCTCTGCTGATGTGGTAGTCTGGTTGGATTAACATATGCAAGGCCTCGGGGATAAATCAGCATGCAAATTGCATGAGCTGATAAACTCACAGACGGGGATTTTTCTGCCAGAGTGGGAATGTTTCCTGACCTAATCTTTTACTGCCGCATCACTGCCATCTAGTGTAACGACCTAGAAATGGTCTGAAAACTCTTGAGTGTCAAATTAAAAAACTGTGTCCAAGTCATGGGGCCAGACGAGGTCAAATGGCAATCTTCTAAAACAAAACAAGCTTATAGATTAGATAGAAAGAAATAAAGAAATAAATCATGTGACATGTTATTTTTTCATAAAATAAGATGAAATGATTTACCCATGGAATAGCCTCAGAGGTGCTCAATATCAACAATAAATAGACTGTTTGAAAGTTATATACACATCAGTTTGTGAGTTTGAGTTCTCGCAAAAAAGAGTGGCAAATATTATGCGGCAAATCCTTTATGAACGATTTTCCAGTGAAATCAGCAGTATAGTAAAGCAATATGCATCTGCTGTATCCCAGTAGAAGAGCAAACACAGGCCTGTCGTCACATGTACCGAAGCCAATATTTTGCTGTACAGAATAATTTTAACTGGACACAAAAAGCTAAAAGAGAGGGGGGGGGAAAGGGGGCTCTGAGTTTTCAAAGTCCACATTTAATTTGTTTACTTTTATAAGATGGAACATATAATCTTGCAGGATTTATGTGATTGTTACTGGCGTACTAGTCAGGATGACATGATTGGTTCCCAGATAAATGGCCCCACCTCTGTGCTGTGTTCCAACGCTGCCCTTGCTTATGTATTTCACTTGAACTCTATACTGTAAAACGTACTGATGAAGTGTTTGTTACACATTTCTTTTTGTGATGGGAGCCAACACAGATATTAGGTGAAATGTGAGTATTTGTCCTGACTGCTGACTGTTTTATCTTTTTTTTTTTTTTGAATGGTTTTTGAATCACAGTTTTTCTTTTTTGGGCTTAGCACTTCACTGAAGAATTCTCTTATTGAAGCATAACACTCTAGTTCAATTCAGCAGTCTACACATGCATTTGTCATTTGTTTGAATTTGAATTTATCTGATGATTTATCTGATCATCATTGTTGATCTAACACATTGAAGCTGCAGTCACATAGAAACACAACCAGGGGTCAACACTGAGCATTGACCATGCAGGTGTTTTCAACAATTTATTGGAAAGCAAATGTTTTCAACTAAGAAACACATACTTTAATGTTTTCAACACATTTATTTTGGTTTAAATTCATGAGCTATGCATCCTTTCCATCAACAGGTGATGCTTTATGGCACCTTATATACAGTGTATATATTCTGTATATAAGTGTACGTAAGTATACTTGTCAAAACATGACTAGTTTTTGCAAATAGCATTCAAAATTAAAGTACATTTTTTGATGATTTTATTATTTTGCGAGTAATATTCTTTAAGATGTATTTACAAACGTCTATAGTAAACAGCCCCATAGCTTACAATAGTGTTCTTCAAAAATATCAATTGAGTTGAATCAGTTTAATATACATACAATGTTGATGAAAGCATAAGAAAGTGCACGAGTTAACTCTTACCTCTCCATTGAGGAAGCAGTAGAGGACAGCTACTACAAAGCCCTGCGAGGAGAATAGACAGAAGAGGAAAAAATTATTAAAAATAGCTGGAGATCCGCCTTTCTATTTAAAATGCCACAGATTAAACTCACTCTCTGAATATTAAATTGCTGAGAGAATTAGTATCTGTCGCTGCAAAAATGCCAGTACATTATCTGAGCTGCGTCGATATATTGTGCAACAAAAAGAACAATAAACGAGCAAAAATAAAATGGCAACAAAAACGTCCAAATCAATCACTAAACGTTTTCAACTTAACAAAAATAAACGCTTGCTAAGCAGCCAAACATTTCACAAATCTGCCGTAAAACATTCAAAGCCATTAGAATAAGTGTTTGAAAAAATATACCTCAGGGTGTATTTGCATTATGCATAAACATTAGTACATGTAAATAAAATGAACTTCTTTATAGTAACTTTATTGCCAAGACAAAATGTAGACATATTTATTGCTTCCAGTGACAAATGCTGTCTTCAAGTGATGTTATGTACTTACATTGTCATTTAAATGATTAAATATCACAACTGATCTTGTATCATCTTGTATTATTTTTTTTTTTATTTATGATCTGGCATTTTTCTCCACGTTGAAACCGGAGAATGAGTGAATACCTGGAAAGATCCCAGTCCCAGTTCAAAAACCAGCCTCTCCCTCTTGCTGACGTCTTCAGGTGAGAAGGCGAACACAGTGTAGTGAATGCCAAACAGGGGGATGAGCAGCAGGGTGGAGCGCGCCAGACGCCTGCGTGCACACATGTACAGTACATAACACATGACTCGCTAAAACAGAGGGGGGGGGGGGGCAGGGAGGGGGGGGGGGGGGGGGGGGGGGGGGGGGGATTCCAACATGAATCAAAGTCATTCTTATGTCACTTTGTCACTGATGTAATGTCACGACACAGTTTCTGCCTATTGCTGTGACCTTGTCTTTTAAACACAGAGTGTAGTCAAATAACACCTTGAAAAGAATATTTTAACTACATTTTAATTTGCGCAATTGCAAATCTGTTATTTAAACATTTCTGTTAACAGTTTTTTTTTTTTAAGTTATTTTCATTTATTATTTTGTTCTCAATGTCACAAAAATCTCATGAAAAGACCTAAACAAGCAATATGATTGATACTGAGGCTTCTGTGGTGCCAGAGCCTGATATACAGTATTAGATTTATAACCCAAGGAGTTAAATGGTAGGAACAAATAAAATACTAAAAATATATAAATGAACTCCAAAGTAGCATTAGCAATATGTTCATTCATTATTACATAAAAATATAAGCACTGCCCTATCATAAATCCTGACTTATGATACGTCATACAAAAAAAGAACACAGGGTCAAACTGTTTCTATAAACGACTGAACCTTTACTGAAGTTGAATCTACACATTTATGTTTCATTGCAACAGACGGTAACCATTAGCCTACATTGGTTTGAATCTTTTAATGAGATTTGATGACAATAATTAATATGTTACCCCTTTTACAATGCATACACGTGTAGAGTCACACATATAGACGGAAATGTACAAAGAACACACAACATGTATATGATACCTTACAATTAAAGACACAAAGGTGTAACAGTTCTCACAGATGTTTAAGGAATGAAAGGAAGTAATAATATTCTGAACTATATGACCGTGAAAAAGGGTAGAAAAATAGGATTAAATTGTAGATGAATTACGCAACTGTACATGAATTACACAAGACATGGCGGAAAAAAGGCCCGTGTGCTGCACTGCACTGTTTCCACAATGAAATGTATCAGAGATGAATTAGAAAAACTACAAATATCACTCACAAATGGAGGAAGGTACATATATGATCTTAATGCCAAATGCTTTGAGAGAATCGGGATGATTGACATGTACAGTTTTGTAATATGGAATTTCAGCAGCTCTTAAAGGTCCAGTGCATAAAATCTGAGAGGTTTTATTGGCAGACATGGAACATACTTCTAACAGGTATGCTTGTATGGGTGTATACTTGCTTTAAAATATAAATTGTTTGGCATTCAGAGCTTTAGAATAAGCCTTTATATGTACTTTAAGCAAGGGTCTTGCCTTTCAGAGGCTGCCATCTTGTGCCGACATGTCTCAAAACCAACCCAAACAAGGCTGGAGCTTAATTCTTTTAGTTATGCCCCCTTTCAGTTTGTTAGTATCAGGTATTTTGACCTATTATGTGTACTATTTTTTTTATGTAGTGCCATTTCATTAAAATGTGTATTCCTTTAAACTGACACAACATATATCTAATCTCCTCATCAGTCCAAGAATGCACTGATGTAGAGTTTGCCATGTTTCTCTTGCTGTTGTTTTCTTTTGAGTTCCATCTTTTTCCATTATTTCCAGGTCAAAGTCAGGGGGTGGGAACTGTGGAGCATCTGCAGAACACCAATGTCAGTTTGAGTCCATACAGTAATAATTTCAATCCCAATCACATTATCTGGATGCATTAGTTTGACTTTGAAATTATACGAAATCAAATTGTGCAGTCTGCTGAACATGATTAGATGTATTTTAAACACTCTGCTTAGAGGGACTAACCCAATAATTGTATTGTCTCTAATGCCATTTGTTCATTGACGTGCCTGTGAAAAGGGCAGGGTGGGAGTCTCATCATTAAACATTAATTCTAGTTCTAATACACTTGGGCCAATTTTTTCTAAGCAACTGAATATCAGGCCAAAACACCAAAATGTACCCTTTATTAAAAATTGACTGTTTCTACTGTCTTGAAAAGTCTTCAGTCAAAAGACACAGTTGTGGGTGAGATTCAAATGTGGGTGAGATTCTAAGAATAAAATGTCAAAAACTATATTTACCATTTTTGCATTATGAATTGCTGCTCTTTCTTTGAGCTAAACGAATGCTAATAGTTATTTTACGGTCATTTGCTCTCTGAACTTGGCTATCCATTACAAATATATGTCATTTAATCAATTCTAGCAACAGAAACTCTATGAGTCAGTTTGAATCAATTTTTACGTGCGGCATCAGTGTTGGTTTGTCTGTCTGTCTGTTAGCAAAATAACTCAAAAAGTCGCGGACGGTTTTTGATGAAACTTTCAGGAAAGATTAGATTTTGGTGCTGATCCGAAACGCAGCCTGGATACAGGAACGTTTTTATCATTATATGCCGAAGCACTTGCTGCAAAGCCTGATTGCCTGATGCAGCACTACATTCATTTATGTGCATGTCTTACCACTTTGTGGCAAATTATACTGCCACTACTGGGTACTGCAGCCCATCCCCTCCACCAAGGCGGTTATGTTTTAGCCAGCGTTTGTCTGTTAGCAAAATAACTCCGATTCCGATTCGCCCTCTGGATCCAGGATTTTTTGAAGGACTCTTTATCACTGCTTGGCGGAGGTCTGCTTCTAGGGTCAAAATTATTTCTGTATGAAACTTGTTTTTGTCAAGAAAAGTAAATCATTAAAAAAATCTGATTTTTGAAATCATCTCCTGGGACAAATACTGATGCTGGCGGGCCAGTTTTGGCCCACGGGCCGCCAGTTGCTGACCACTGCACTGGACCTTTGAAGCTCATTTTTGTTCATTAGTTCACTCCTTAAATTTCTGTTAAGTCGTGCCAATATAAAAAAAACCCCACTGACGACAAAAGACATGCTGCTATTTATCCTGTTAATGTTTACAGGATAAACAGTCGAACAGAGTTCTATTCCAAATTAGGGCTGCAACTAACAGTTACTGTATTCTCATAATCAATTAATCTGCTTATTATTATTTTCTCAATTACTCCAGTATGTGTTTGGTCCATAAAATGTCATAAAATAGTAATCGGTGTTTTACCATACTGGAAATGATGAGGATCTCAAATGTCTTGTTTTGTCCACAAACCAGAACGATTCAGTTTTAATGATTTATTTGTTGTATGTAGCAAAAACAAAACAGAAAATATTCACATTTAAGAAGCTGGAACTTGTACTAATTATTGAAAAAACACTCAAACAGATTAATTGACTATCAAAAGTAGTAGTTGATGGTTAATTTAGTCATCAATTAATAATCGGTTCATCAAATATTTGTAGCAGCCCTATTCGAAATATAAAATGAGTCTCCCATAAGGTTTAGGTTAAACGTACAGTGTTAGTGTTAGAAGTGTGGTTGTGAGGATTATGAGTGTGTGAAAGAGTTATGTTCATTAGGGACGCTGGACAAACATGTACAGTATGTGTGTATGAGAGAGAGAGAGAGAATGCATCTGTGAGTCCAGACATTAAAAAAATACACCTGGACAAAAACACACACACACACAGACAGACACACATTCAAGAACACACACTCACACGCACACACACACACTTACAGTGTGATGGTGGATAACTCTGACATCCTGCACGAATGCTGAACAGCCTGTGTGGGCTCACTGAAGCATTTCTGAGCACAGCTGCTACACAGCACAAAGACAACACAGCAGTACAACAAAAGACAGTGTCTTTAGGGACACAGACGCACACACGATCTCACACACACACACACGCACACACACACACACACGCACCTTCACAGTCGGCCACACACTCGCACATCTAAGCAACAGATGAGAATTACATTATCTGCAGGGCTTTTAAAAGACACTGTTCCTGTGGGAGCAGAGCAGCAGTGATGTCTGGATACACTACAACTTCCTGCCAACAGGTACTGGCCTACAAATGACACTTTTATGAAAGGTTTTCACAATGTATGAGGTTTATTAAAGCTAAAAATAAAAAATTAAAAATGAATAACAATACTGTAACGTCTGCAGATTCCATGCATGTCTGAAAAACAGCTATTTAGTGTCATGTATAGACAATTTCCAATGATCCACTTTAGTGAAGAAAGAGATTTTAGAGTCCAGGGTGTCAGCTTATGTGTGGTGAAAAGAAACCAGTTTGGCATTATTCAGTTTTGATCTTATTGCGAAAAAAAAAATTCCTAAACCAACAATGTACTATATATGGAACTCATATTATAAATTTATAAATCCTGACAAGACTAAGTTTACATATAATATTTATGCCAATTTTCCCTGCCATTTATGTGATATCTATTGGTATTATGAGTGGGTAAACCAGGAGTTTCCAAGAGATAGATGTTGTAATATATATGTAATATAACTAGAGTCGCGTATTAACTCGCGTATAAACGTCCTCTCTGTCGTCTAATGTCAAACAAGTGTTGTTATTTGATATGAGATTTCGTTACCTAAGAAAGCTCATCAGCCTCAGTGAAACAAATAAGAATTCGGTTCACTCTTTGAGATCTAACGGTCATCTTTGGGTGTGACCTGGAAGCAACTGGACCAGCTTGACCAAAGGAGAAGAGCAAAACGGGGCTTAACACGTACTGTATGTGTGTGAGGCTGGAAAGGTATGTTAATAAGATCCAAAGTGCACAGAATAAATATTTCTTCTTAAGGAAGAAGAAGAAATGTGTAATTTTATTTGAAAATTAAACTGATTTAATAAAAATTTGTATCAAAAAAATTTGTATCATCAAAATCTATTGATACTTCATTGCAAAATTGTAATCAAAACCTAGCTGTACAAATACATCAGTAAAATATTATATTATTGATATTAATATGGGAACATTTTCCCATGACCTACAGTAGATATCTATAGGAGGAGAAAATTCCTTATTCTTTCTTGTCTTGTCAGGTTTTACATTAAAAATACAGTCAGTCATTTCCCAAAACAGCTGGGCTACTAAATCCTAACAAACACTAACAAACCTACTGTAGGTACTTTCACACTGGGATTCTGAAAGTGTTACAAACAAAACACCCAGTATAAGAGCGTGGTTGATTTATGTGTTAACAATATTTGTAACTTCAATGCACAACAAAGTAAAGGAGTGATAAAATAATATAATAATATAAAGATATTATTGATCATGGTCTTTTTATGGAATTTGTTGACATTTAGAAACATATAGAATATCACCAGACGCATATAACGTAATCAAAGGAGAATAATATTCCTTTACAGATTGCTGCTCACAATAAACTGAACCCACAGTGTTTTATTGATTTCTACTGTAAACAGTCTTTCAATACCAGTATATCCACATACGCACCACACACACACACACACACAGTATTGACTTGTGTTTGTGTCACTGTAACTTACAGGTAAATGCTTGACTCATTCCCTCCGATATCAGGCGACTGCAGCTTCTGCACCAGGATGATAATGATTCCAATGAAGAGGACGAAATTGATCTAAGGGGAAAACCAGTAAAACAAAATTCTAATCAGGTGACATGACAGCTAAAGCATGTGCAAAAATGAATGCATGTAAGTACGTCATACCATTATAGAGGCCACAACAGGTCCTTTGATCACCCACCAGAGGGCAGTGTTCTCATTTGTATCCCAGCATCTGCAGGGAGAGAAGAGGGGAGCATCAGCCTATCAATAATCATCCAGTATGCTCTACTTCACTTTCTCTCTACACTTGGCAACACATGGCGCCCTGCAGTACATCAATCAAGTGGCCATTTGCAGAGTAAGGGAAGGAAGGGTCAGAGGGGAGTGGAACATCTAAAATGGAGAATACGATCGAATGAGAGACGAAAGATGAGCATTTATATCCTGAAATAGGTAAACTATATGTACCCGATGCAGCTTCATTATAACAAATATGTTAACTGTAGTTTTGTCTTTAATTGTACTGTAGCGACCATTGATTGGTTGATTGGTAAAAAGTCAGATAAGTAGTGAGACATGCCTATAACTGTAACCATAACACCTTTGCTCACTCGATAATTAGACTCCATTAAAGCACTTGTGGAAATTTACCTCCAGTATTTATAGATTTCTTTTTTTTCTTTGCAACTGCTGAACTGCTGAACTACAGGAAAATGTGAGGAAGAGTTGGGACATACCCAGTGTCATGAAAATGGAGCCTCAGAACTGCCCAGACAATCACACAAATGGTGGGAGTTCCTGTGATAAGCATAAACGAAAACACATTATACATAAATGCAGCAGTCCTCAGTAGAGTTGTATCATGTTTTAAAAATGCCAACATATGCTGTAATAAAGGATTCATAACCCAAGTGCATTCTTCTCTTGAGCGATCAGATGAAAGTATTACTTTCTGTTGTCATAAATACAACGTTGAATATGAAAGAAAAGAACAACTATTGACAGTTCTGAATTAAATCCCATATACACTGGTAAAAATAAAGACGCACAAGAAACAAAAGGACACACTTAGTCTTTATCTCACAGTGAAAAAACATATACTCTTAAGATGGAGAAAATAAGGAATGACATATCCCATTGTATTTTCTCTTGCTCTATCTAACCATTGAGTCACCAAAGACAGGAACTAGATAACTCAATATTGAAGGTTAAAGGTTAACATTAGTGGGACGGAAGTTTAAACTTCCTAATAGTGAGAAGTAGCCACTCACCCCATCCTACAATGGTGTACCAGTAGAAGTATCGTCTCTCAGGAAAGAAAGTCTCCACCAGCAGAGTGAAGAGATACAGTCCTTCAATAAACAGCCAGAAATAGTTGGACATGACGCAGTAATGGAAGAAAACCATGACTGCTTTACAAGCCACCTGCACAGAGAAACACAGAGGGAGACCACGTCTCAGATGAGAAATTCACATCTGGAAGTGTGACATCTCTGTGCTGAGGTCAATGACAAGCATATAAGGAAAATATATAAACACATTTTTAGGCTTTAGAAAAATAATTCAATTAATCAATACTAGACTAGATTAGCTTGACATTTTGGGAATTTGCCTTACTTATGTAAAGTTTGCCTCACCCATAATAAGACATATTTGCCCCATTTTTTAAAAAAAAAAGAGAACACGCCTGTATCTATAATGTGAATTTTGAGCTACAAAAAAAAAAAAAAGTTACTGCAGCCTGATTCTGTCGAAAGCTTAGCAGCAACTCTCTGTGACACACTTTCGGTGATTTTCAGTGTAACAAATGGCACCTCACTGGTCCTGAACAACAAATTGTATAGCACCTTGGTTCTCAAATGTGCCGCAAAATCAGAAATGCTGTTCTACTGTATATACCAGGCTATGTGTTCGGAGTAGAACTGAGGAATTCTGACTTGAGTTATATATATTTCTTTACATGTAGAATTATGCACTTGACCGTTGCTTTACAGAGGCTGCCATCTTGTGCTGCCATGTTTTTTTTACAGCAGCCTGAATGGACAAAGCAGCCAGTGAGTGTGTTCTGCATTCTGTATTTTTGCATTTTGAAGCAAAAGCTTACGATGCAAAAGACAAATATCATCATCTTTTCTGGTATGGAAAGTTGGAAAGATGTAAATTCTTACACACTGGACCTTTAAAAAAGGGCTAAATGAATATAATATGTGGATTTTACCCATGGCAGCGTGTATAAGCAGTTTGCTGATGTTGTGACTGTAAAAACCATGTTTGATGGTCTGCCTTTATTTTACACGCTCAGGGCAATTAATGTCAGAGTGACAAATGTCCTTAATCCAATAAATCTCAGCGTGAACAAAGACTGTTGTCACAGCAGCTGTAACACTAGAGCTGATAGTGCAGTTTTCCTCCATCACATTTTAAATCATTTGAAAAATGAATGTTAACAGTTGGTCTGTGAAACTTTGCAGCAAACAAAAAAAACAAAGAACTACCTTCATAGCAGATGAATTCATGGTAATAAACTGAGTGGGATCAATATAATACAGCACTGATCTGATTTCCAGTATTACCTACCCTACTGTATGTCTTACAGGGACCTGTGATTGCCATGGCGACAGTGGTAAAGCAGAGATAAATAAAAAAAGGGCAAAGTGTCCATTGATATGTTAATGGAACTCTAGTAGAAGACTTCCACTGGCCTTGCTGAAGCTATTAGCGTACCTAATTATGTTTATTTATCATGCCTGCTTAACAACAGTGAGCAGCGTGTTGTAAGCAGACGGTGGCAGAGAGCTTGCTCCAAGTTTGTCATCAGGGCCTATATTAGTCATCTAATTGCCTGTTTACTTTATGTAAAATTTGCATTTGATTAAAGTTCCCTCAAAAGGCGCAGAGAAGTGGTTCAAGCACACCATTGTCTGAACCTCAAAGCTCACACGAGCTTGATCATACTGTGCGTTTCCCCGTCTATATGCAGTTGTTGCATTTGAAAAATGTAATAACCATCTCTGGATGCAATTAGCTAATCATTTTCAAAACATTTTGCTCCACAAAGGTCACTCGAACCTGCCAGCAATTATTTTGTTCGAGTAAGGATAATTTAGAATAACACTGGGATCATTTTGTAATTATCTGCTTCAAATCTGAATCAATGAAATAATCAGCCTTGGGTATAAAGAACACATTCAGTGTATTCAAACCTTCTCTTTTGATGACAAGCATCCACCGCATTTAGTGCATGAATCACAGAGCCTTTAAATAACCACACGGTGCGCATGTACTGTTTATAAATGCGTTGGTGGTACTGACTGTGTGCTCGAAGCAGTGGTCGCTGTCTTCCTGAGCGTACAGCACTCCGTCCTTGATGAAGACTGAGATGGCTCTCAGGATGAAGGACACAAACAGATTCATGTGAATGAAGTTTCTTGTGCAGTGAAGTTTCCTGCGGTGAAAAAGAAAACTAAATTAGAGAGAAATCATATTGAATCTTATCCAGTTTTCCCACCATGAACTGACACAGAGCAGTGCTTAAAAATGAAGCTGGAACAAAGTGAGTCAAAGGATTTTAATTATGCTCTCACCTTTTAAACCTCAGGATCCTTTGACTAGAATGTTACTGTCACACAGCACAGGCCTGATACTGTATGTCTTGGTAAAGACTGTACTTTCTGACGAAATGATGATAATCAGACGGACTATTACTACTTAAATAATTTTAAATTTATTTGCCAATGATTTTTTTGCACTCAACAACATGCCTGCTTATTTTTGTCATTAACATTGTTAATCTCGATCATAATCTCTGCATTTCAAACATCTTGTCTGCTCCTGATGGATGACATTTAATTAAAACAGTTTTCACAGAAACACAGAAAATGAAGTAATGTGCTGAAATATTGAAATGATATAAAAAAAAAGAGGAGACTAGACTGATTTAAGCAAATATAATAAGTATAATATAGTATAATAAGTCGGAAATTACAAAATCAACAATCAATCTGACTAACAAGTGTATAGAGACCATTTTGATAAGACATTTGATGCCTTATATTGACAAAATATTTCATTTTCTTGTTTACTTCATTTTTACTTTCTCATTTATGTTTTGACACACTATATATATATATATATATATATATCTTTTATTTTATTTTTTTGTCTTTTGGCTTCTCTCTCTAGGAGTCACCAAAGTAAATGATCCACATATTTGACTTTTAGGCCAGATGCTCTTCCTGAAGCAACCCTCCCATTTATCCAGACTTGGGACTGGCACAATGAGTATACTTGATGTTGGGACCAATTCAGAGTGTCCAATTAATGATGAGCAATGAGGATTGGGTACCTTGTCCAGCCCCTAACCTGGCGGGGACTCCCATCCATTCCATCACAAGTCAAATTTTAATGCGCTTGGCCATTCTAACTCACAATAATTATTCAAATGGTCAAAACATAAAGCTTAAATCAAGCCGGTTCCAAGTCACATGCGGATGCTCACCTGAATCTACAGAGAATGACCATGGCTGTGGTCAGAGACACCAGTGATGTGCTGTAGCCAACAGTGTACAGGGCCTTGACTGAGGCGTAATACATGTCCTAAGGGAGAAGAACGAGGCTTAGTGCGCGAGTCTGGGATAATCGTAATAGGACATTCTTATGTATATGAGGTTATAGAGGACGTACAGGTTTGGTGGTGTTGTCATAGAAGAAGCAGACGTCCACGTAGTGAGGGAAGGGTTCGGACCAGCCCTCCTCCGTGCAGTTGCGACTGACCTTCCCCATCTCTGCACAGCACGAACAAAAGAAACGCCTCAAAGATATTGTAGTCGAAAACGTACGTGAGAGCCACAGTTTTTGTTTCACTCACCGTCCTCGGGACCCATGAAGTCATGGAAGAGCTCCGGACAGTTGACTATCACAACTTCACCAACGTTGGCCGCCTGCCAGCAGGTCAGGTTGTCCCACATCCACGGACACACTGAGGGACAGACGAGCAGAGAACCAGAAACGTATGAATTCCGCGGGAAGCAGCATGTTATGTTTGCGATTGCGACAGAGAGGAAATGATACCGACACTAATTCAATCAGAAGATGAAGTGGAATAAATTGAATTCACGCTAATGGAATCAGAGATAATAGCATTTCATTTCCAAAGATAACTAATATTTACATGACACCCACATGAACCAAACTAGTTCTAACAGAAAAGCTCCTTTTTTTACCCATCATGCCCTTTATCATTAAGTTCAGAACAGGAAGTGGTGCACTGTTTTCACTTCTTTTTTCTTAAAAACAACAGAACATGGGCATCAGCACCTTTATTAGGAAAAACATATTCACAAAAGCAGCAGCTACCGAGGGAAATGATCCTCGGTTTGGAGTTTGGTTTCTATCTAGTCAACACATTTTCAAACTTACTTCCGGCATTACAGCATTTTAATGAGGAAATACTCGGCTGCTGCAGCAGAAAACACTGCAACAGCAGCCGTGATGGAGAAGCACAGCACTTAAAATGTGGGTGGATGAACTGAAACTTCATATTCCTGCGGGTGATGAGCAAATCTGCACTGTCACTGTTTTTACACAGTCTTTTGTGACTGCTTGAACTTGAACTTATGTACAGTATGTGCACTAATTCTTCTTGTTGTGTGGCCATCCCACACAAATGGCTATAAGTTCTTTCAATCATTTTCAATTTTATTTAACCTTTATTTTAAACGGGACACCCCTTAAGATAGAAATGTCTTTTAATATATTTTTAAGATTATTTTATTGAGTTAAAATTATAATATGAAACACATAAATAATATGAAATATTAAAACTGTTGCCTTTTTCTATTACAATGGCTATGAAATTCCTTTATGACACGGAAGAAAAAAAAAACTGAAGAAGGAAAAAATTCTGCCTCAAAGTAAGTTTCCACCTACCTATACATTTATCTATATAACATTATAAAAAGGTACTCAAAGGCACTTTAGGCAACAAAAAAATAAATGCACAAACAAAATGACACACCAGCTTAAACAGATTTTGGTATCAAAAAGGAAACAGTAATTTAAAACAAAATAAAACCAAAAGGAAGTGTCATTTAGGTAGTTAAAGAGAATGAAGGGTTAGAAGCATTAGGTGTGGTTTGAAACTATGAGGGACAATTAAGAACAAATCATTGTAGAAATGAATAATAGTAATGCGGTTTCATTACATCAAACCAACCACCTGCTATCACAAAGAGGTGGAAACCATATTTCACTTAACCTGCCTCGATACTTTTGTTTTATTTTGTGTTTTGATCTCTCTCATGGTCACTACATAGTATCTCACCACCTTTATTTTCCACGCTGCTATCACAGCTTTGTTCTTTGTTTTTCCTCTCTTTGTCTCTTTCTTTCTTCCATGTCCTTTATCTTCAGCACCTCCCTGTCCCTCCCCTCTTCCTTTCACCATCTCTCTAGTTTTACCACGTTGTTTATGCCTGGGTGGTTTTATAGTCCTGCAGTGGCAGGTACGCATTTGACTCACTCGCATGCATTTTGAGTGTTTTTGAGCGTGTGTGCTTCTCAGTATGTCTTTGCATCTCTGAACATGTATGTGTGTGTGTTTCCATGCCTTTCTCTTTTCTGTGTGGCTCTTTAATCTGTTTTGGTTCTGTCTGGTGAGCCGGACACAAAGCCAATTACCTTTTAAAGGGCAAATCGGAGCCAAATGAGCTGCACTGAGCTACAGAGGTAACCGACTTAATAAATCGCTCTGTCTGCATCACTGCTCATCTCACACAGGACCACATTCAGTGTACTGACTCTTCACTGGGCTGCAAAGCCACAGAATAATCCTCATACATCTGCACATTCAGTATATATGGTAATGACTCCATGCACAAACAGATTCACAAGAAGGGCGTTTTTGTTCCTCAATAAAGCTGATCTGATCGGAGAATTGAATTAATTTTGGTTTTTGTTCTCTCAGTCCTGGGCTGCAACTGTAGTAGAATACTGATCAGAGACTGAACGATATTATCTTACATACAAATGCGAGCAGGACAACAAGCAGTACAATTAAAAAACAAATCACAAACTAATCTGAATATTTTCCATTTTAATACACTGATCATTAAATGTCAAAATTCAAGAGCATGTATTACAGTGACTCTCGAAAATGAAAGGAGACTGTTTGTTGGTCCAAAAAGATGTTAAAATGTGTAGAGAGATAAAAGATATTTAAATGAAAATAATTTTAAAAAAAGAGAGAAATTTGGCAAAACATCTCATAAGGAAAGTAGGTTTGAGTTCTGCTTCGACTGAGGCATTTCTGTGTGGAGTTTGTATGTTCTGCCAGTGTCTGCAACCGATTTCTCCAGCTTCCTTCCTCAGTCCGACGACATGCAGATGGGATTCACTGGACAGTCTGAGCATGACTCTGAATATTTGTGTCTCTGTATGTTGGTCCTGTCTCTGCCACTGCCCAATATCAGCCAGGACTCTTAAAGGGTAAGCACTATAGATAATGTCTGGACGTATCACACAGGAAATGTGCTTTTGCCTGAAAATGTTTACTATCAGTCATCCAAACAATTAACTGAATTTAGTGTCCTTTTTAATTTAGGTGAAACGGTCATTTAGGTGCCAATTTACTCTCTCACTCACTCATTTTCTACCGCTTTATCAACTAAGGGTAGCAGGGGGCTCCAGCTGACATAGGGCGAGAGGCAGGGTACACCCTGGACAGGTCGCCAGTCCATCACAGGGCCACATAGAGACAGACAATCATTCACTCTCACATTCATACCTACGGGCAATTTTGAGTGTCCAATTAACCTAATCCCCAAACCTGCATGTTTTTGGACTGTGGGAGGAAGCCGGAGTACACGGTGAGAACCCACGCACCACGGGGAGAACATGCAAACTCCTTGCAGAAGGGCCCTTGTTCCACCCGGGACCTCTTGCTGCAAAGGCAAGAGTTAGGTGCCAATTTAATCAAATTTATTTTCAATCACCGCTGCAGAAACTGTCTGATGAAGATGGTGTATTTCTGAAATAGTACAAAACGGGGGGTTATTTTGTAACAACAAATCATTCCAGCTTTCCAGATGGAGCTTGGTGTATAATAATTATGCGGCAATTTTCATACTGGGCCACAGACTAATCCGTAATTAAAAAAATATAACTAGTAAATCATGAAATATGATTTGAGAAATGAAACTTGATGAATCAGAACAAGGACAAATTGTCCAAGTACGCTAAAGCAGGCCACCTCTTAATTACCCTGTTTCCCTGCCCTCATTTGTCCCTTGGCTTTTTCTCAAGCTCCATGTTGGATTTCTGCAAATCAGGCAAACTGTTATCTCTTTTTTAAGAATTTACTGTCAGCAGAAACACTGGCTGGATCCTTCATTTAAGGGGTGGCAGTTGAGGAGGGCCAATACTTGCAGCTATAATGTCCAAAAATTGATACATCCATGCTGCTGCTTCTACAACAAAATAATAGCAATAACAATGCAGATTTCATCTGGAAAACAACTGTGTTGATGATACACTCAATCAAACCCACTATAGAGTATCAGACTTTGTAAAAACCAAACACAAACAGATTCAAAGACCGCATGCAGTCTGCAGGGGAAACTGCAAGGACGACCTTTAGGATGAAAAATGATCTGAACTAACAGCTTTTAAACAGGTTCTCACACACTGATGCCTATGTTTTAACAAAACACATTGTATAAATTTAGGGCTTTTCCAGATTTACTAGTTTAGCAGCAGAGAAATGGTCACTGCACCAAAAGCAAGGGTTTTACTCATCATCAGGGCCGGCCCAAGTCTTTATGGGGCCCTAAGCTGAATTTGATTTGCCCCCACATCACCACCACCTCAGAGTAGCTGGTGCTTTACTATTAACACTATAAATTGATTTATCTTTAGTTTTTTTTTAACCTTAAAGGGCAGTAAAATCAAAAACATATTAATTTGCACTGTCACATTCACTGTGTTGTGATACTGAAACTGATTTAAACAACTAAACCAGTTGAATGACTTTGGTTTTCAAAAACTTAAAAACAGAAAGTGAGCAATCTTTAGCTCCAAAATAAAACTAAATAACTTAAAACTATTTAGATATTTAAATATGTCTAACGATATCTAGATTTTTTTTAAATATGTTAAGATGCTTTTTTTCTCCAAACTCTATTGAAGGCCCCCCTGATCACCAGGTTCTGCTAATCTTGGTTATATTTGGAGCTTAACATGAAAATAAACCAATCAGAGTTTGATCACCCATTCATTTCAGAAAAACAAGACGAATTTGCACTGTGGCAGATTGTTATTATAAAGGAAGATCAGTCCAGTAAAGACAGGAATGCTTTTCAACAGAGGAAATATGTAAATATTGACCATCTGCGTGCATGTACATGTTGCAGGTACAGTAGGTGCATATTAGTGTTTTTGATAATGCAAAATAACCTCAGTGGAGGCCCCTATGTTGGTCTGTTGTGCAATCACTTTCTGTTGACCACATCTCATTTTAAAACATACATTGTAGATGATGGATGGGAAAATGACAAATATGGCTTTTAAACTGGTAAAGGTGCTTTGGAACCCACTTATGTTTCATGCTTTTTATTCCCCCCTTTCAGCGAAGCCGTGAATCACAGTGCAGTGTGGGAGATGCAGTCTGCTGCACAACTTTTGAGCTGCAGGAGGCCTGCAGCAGTTGCTAATGAAAGCCACAAGCCATAGCCAAGAAAATAATTGCTTCCAGGAATCACATGGCAAAGACTCCTTTGTTTTTGATCGAGGGACACGTGGGAGAAATGTGAACGCAGCTCAGCGTGACATTACAGACAGTTGGTTTGTCAGCGGCTTATCAGTCGATGGCTGTCTGTTCTGCATATCAGCCTGGCAAGGTGGTGTTTTTGTAATATGAACATGTCATCCTTACATGTCTCCCTGTGACCTTTTCATAACTGACTGGAGAGGCTGAAGAATACCAAACTGGTGAGTATTTTTTAAAAAAAGGCCTGTTTTTAATTCAGTTCCAGGAAAGTTGCATGACATTAATCTGAGCTGTTCCTGAGCAAACAAAGAAGAAAACAATTAAATCACAGCAAGAGAGCCATCAAAACTGGTGGCATCATGCCAAACTGAGCAAATGTTTTAATAATAATCGACAATGTAGCACTTTTCTCAACAATGTTTTGAAGTGCTAAACAGTTCAAATGGAGGAAAAAACAAGTGTTTAACAAAGAAGCAGTAAAACTGTACAAGACTGTTTAAAACAACACACAGTTGATTAATTAGAAGTAAGTACATGTAAAAACATGTAAAAATCTAACCTGTTACTAAACCCTCTCTTCTGAAGCTAACTCTGCCCAGTGCCTGATTTTGAAAAATGCCAAGAAGTGGGCTGAGAGCTGAGTGATGAAGAGGTGTGAGGTGCTCAGTGAGACGACCTTCTAAATCTGGTATACTGCGCTTCAAGCAGTGGAGAGAGAAAGGCAACAAAGTGGAAGCTCTGACATTTATAAAAGGGGAGGAGTCTGGGAACAACAAGTCATGCCCTGATTGGCCAAGAAGGTGACAAAAAGGTGTACCAGTGCCCAAGAAAGCCAATGGCCAAATTTGGATGCAGTAGCAGGTGTTTGAGCAGAGAGGCAGTAGATACAGCAATTTTTCATATCATATGTATAGTTTTAGTTAGGGATGGTATGATACCACTTTCTGTGTCCGATACGAATATCACAAACTTGAGTATCTACCGATACCGATATAGACGCATATATATTTGTTTTAGACCATTTATGAACTATGAGGCTTCACAACACATTTGTGCTGAGCCATTTCAAATACTCAGTTCTCCAACTGTGTAAGAAATATTGTTCTCCCAAAAATAAGAAATAAACAACCCACACATGAATCAGCTAAAATGCTTTTGCTGATTTTATTTTTACTGTCTTTGCATAGTGAAGCATGTGATATATACGATTTTTGGACCGTAGTGGATTTTACGTTTTTATGTGTACGATATCCGATCCAGTGATTTTGATCATAGGACTGATATCAATGCTGACCAACACTAATAGTGAACTGTGAGGATCTGTACCTGGATCAGTAAATAACATCACTACTTACCCATATACACCGGTTTTCTCTTTAAAAAATTGGGTTTAGTTACACTTTACACTGTTCAACTCCTCGCTGGGAGGGAGGAGAGGGAGCAAAGACTGGCGGGGAAGGGAGTCTGTGCAATAATTACAATAACAACAATAATGTGTGCAATATTTCTCTTCTACCACTATGCATATTATGAAGGTACTATATTACACTTCATACACTATTACTATATATTGTATATTGCATATTGTGTATATTGTGTGTATATATATATATATATATATATACATATTTACATATTATATTTAAACTGTTATATATTTAAATTATTCACTTATATAGCTGTCCTACTACTACTTTATAATTACAGCTATCCTTATATGCTTATATGTATATATACATACCATAGAGCTATAGTATTTATAAATTTAATAATAGAAATATATGTTTGTGTCCTATACATGTATGTCCTTGTGGTGTCCCTGCTGTTTTTGGTGCTGTACTGCTGCTGGAGCCATAATTTCCCGAAGGGAACTCCCAAGGGATTAATAAAGATCTATCTATCTATCTATCTATCTATCTATCTATCTATCTATCTATCTATCTATCTATCTATCTATCTATCTATCTATCTATCTATCTATCTATCTATCTATCTATCCATCTATCTTAAAAACTAATGAAAATATACAGTACATAACGTAAGAACAGAGACACACAAACATGTGTAACCATATATCCTCTCCTTACCTAAATCATGGTGATCGCTGGGGCTGGGCAGCGAGATCCTCTCCATGCATTTCTCATGTTCCCGTTTTATGATGCAGTGCTCCGACTCTGAGGCCACCTGAAGAAAAGACCCCACAAACACACAGTGTCATACTTCATACTTGTGCTACGGCCTAAATAAACAAGATCTGTGACTTAAAACACATTCATTCATTCGGTTTCTACGGATTTATCCTCCACATAAGGGCCGTGGGCTGCTGGAGCCAATTCCAGCTGACAGAGGGTGACCGGTCCATCGCAGGGCCAACATACAGAGACAAACAACCATTAAGGGCGTTCAATTAACCTCTGTTTTTTGACTGTGGGAGGAAACCAAAGTTCCCAGAGAAAAGCCATGCACACACAGGGAAACCATGCAAACCCCATGCAGAAAGGCCCTTGTTTGGACCGGGTTGCGAACCTGGGTCTTTTTGCTGCATTGCAACATTGCTAGCCACTACTAAGATCCAAAATAAACAGAGTAAAATGATACATTTACACTTGTGTCTGCATAGATTATCATTTGTTCAGGCCATAGTTCTCTAAATGTCATTGAATCCGTAGCAACAGGACTTGTAGATTTCTTGAGGAGAAGGCTGAGAAAGCTCTTGGATGAGAGGTGAAACATCTTCAAGAAATTGACAAATCCAGTTGCTACTCATTTAATAAAGTTTGGAGACTTGTGAAAACAATTTCCACAAGCACCCACTATAGTATGTCTTATTTGGAGTTCAAGTTCCATCCACTTGATGACTTAAGTCCAATATTTAGTAGTAGCAGCTCTAGTTTAGCTCACTACCAACTCCTGTGGAAAACATCTGTCATTTTAGTGGATAACTACTTCACTACTGTTTGTACCATTTGTGGTTTTGGTAAACTGCCTCTCTCAGTGGTGTAATTTTCAGCAGTGAACTACCAGCCCAGCACAAGCCCGAAAACTGATGCATGACAACTCCACATAACAGAAACCCCAAAAGTAATTGAATTCACATTAAAAATGCAAATTAAATGTGAACATAACTTATCCTGCACTTTGAGGGCTGAGGGCCACCATTTTTCTAAATCAAATAAGATTTTGTAAGACCAGCTCAGTCTTGTGTTTATGTGTGGATCATTTGAGTGTGACTCAAAGTTGTGAGTTTTCCTTGAAGATATAATATTTCACATCCCTTTCTGAGCAACTTTCAAAAACAAACAATTCTTGAATTTGCAACCCACCACAAATTCAGCTTCTCTTTGAAACTGTTGGAGATATTCTCAATCACTTCGACCAGACAAGAGAGAAAACCCTGTGGAGTAACTGCTTTTTCCCTTTGTGGTGCAGTCAGGTACATTATTTACCCAGAGGTAGTAGAGTTACCGTGCATCTGTCAACTTCTCTGTCAACAATCTCCTTTCCATCAGTCCCTGCTTTCCTTTCACTCTCACTATGAAATGATAGGTATAATTTGTATTTTCCTTCCTGTGAGCCCTGGCAAACTCCTCACTCCATCTCTCTGCTCTCTAATATGAATTCAGGCCTCACTGCTTTGATAAGATAGGCCATCAAGGCAACTGCTAAGACGTCTTAAGATTCACTCCCCTTTGCTATCGCGCTGCACATGGTAAGAATTTTAACATTTTGCACACAGAGCTGTATTGGCCACAATTATGTGACGCATCGACCAAAGTATCTGCTTTTATCTGCTGTGATTCCATTTCCAGACAACACAGAAACAGACCCTGTTTCACTGTAATGGCTTCACAAAAACATCACTGCCAGCAAAACAGCATTGTAAACACCTCTTCGTTTATATGCTGTTTGATATAATTTGATGAAACCAACACTGGCCTTGTTACAAAGAAAGACTCTGCACCCATACCAAGCATCTATGTTGCTAAGCAGCTGGTAAGAGCCGATGCATATTGTAGACAAGGCTTCCCAGAAAAGAGAAATAATTGGATGCAGATGACTAATATCTGTTTGGTATGACTGCATAGCCTGTATGATTACGGTGTGAGCTGTTTTTCATTCATTTACATAAAGAGAGTCCTGGATAGAAACTTAAGTGCATGTTGTTGAGCACGATGAGGCAATTTTATTTTCATAGATCGCATGATAACCTTTTTATTGGGCCATTTTTGGGACTTCACATATTGCCAGTGGTGGTGGGAACCACAGGGTACCTCACAATAAAATATGATATGCAGTACATGGTCCACAATAGCAATAATATCCCGGTACAACAATTCTGCAATAATCAATACATTTCAAGACAATCATATAGCCATACATCATGAAATCTGTATAACTGAAGAAAACAAAATGTCTGTGAAAAGTTAAAAGTGCAGGATTTCTCTGTTTATTCACAAAAGTAGAGGACAAAGTGAATAAAGTCTTTTTACTGAACGTGGCTGGAGCATCTCGTAACGTAGCATCGTTCTCCAACATTATCCCACTGTAAACTCTCTCTTCTTCAGCCGGGTAAGTTTCCCCCATTCATTTGAACACTGGCAGAGATTGTGCACTTTAGAGCGCCTTAATTTGCTAATTAAAATATCAGTATTGGTGTATCGATTATCATGTTACACAAGAAAGGACGACAATATATCAATATTATATGTATTTTGAAACACCCCATAATTGCCTTCATGCTCAAACAAACTTGTTGCTCAAAGGCATTTTTTTTTTTGGCTCATATTATTAAAAAAATACTTAACTACACTGACATTTGCTACGTGTGTGACATACAGTATGTATTTTTCTACTCTAGCTTCGGTTAAATACTCATGTACAGATTGAAAGTTGTGTGTTGCAGTTGAAAATCTCTTCAGCAATAACTAAAACTCAAAAGATGTTTATTTTGTCCATTTAAACATGGCGGGTTCAACATTTCCGCCTCCAAAGTGAAGACGCGCTATTGTATGTATAGTAAATATAAATGGCTCATTCTGTGGTAAATAAAAAACAAACAAGAGAAGAGAACAACAAACTTAAAGAAGCTGATATCAATATTAACTGATTTATTAATTATTTGATTAATTGGATTCGCTGCAGTGATGCCATAGTAACATCTTTTTAGATTTAGCATGACATGTTTCTCAAACTAAACACACCTTTGGGAGTTGATAACTGGTTTGAAACTAACTTGTGTAAGGACCTGCAAACCAAGGAGCTGTTGCAAACCAGCAACCAGCCAGCTGACTGAGGACAGTCAACCTCTCCGCTCCTGAAAAGATGTCTGTCCTGATAGGCTGTCCATTTTAAAACTGCACATTTTTCCACCCCCAGGCTAAATTGAAGCACCAGATAACTCAGTGGCTCCCACAGCCCTGCACGGCACAGATAATAAAACTCCCATTTGACGTCGCAGACCACTGGCCCTCCACACAGGCCCATTTGATACACAATAAGTACATCACAACAGACGTATCTGCCATATGAGTCGCTGAAGGTCTGCAGTGTGCAATGGTGTCAGCTGGAGGAACACTTCACATGTTAGAGGGCAGTGTTAATGTAAAGGTTAGAAAGCACTGTTTGGGACTTCGAGGCCACATGGGGAACTCATTTCAGTCTTGCTGTTGACCATCAGCTCCTACAGTTTCCGCTGGTCTCTGTAAACCCGAGGAAATTCTCACACACACCTCAGTCGACATGTAATATACTCTATTTTGGTTTCTTTGTGTCATACCCCATCTACCCATAAAACTTTACAGAAACCAGTTAAGTTGTTTTTGTGTTAAAGATAATCGCCAAATCTAAATCAATGAATAGCAGGACATTATTGTCACATGAGATATACATATACATACATATGCAGTATTTTTACAAATAAATAAGACACATACAGTATGTAACTAGCTTCATGAAGGAAACTGCTGCTGTAGCTGTGCTGCGCACACCTTGCACACATCTTCCATTATACGTTTTTTATTTTAATGAGACTGCTAGTAAAAGCGAGTCAGAGCACATGGGTAGGCAGCTCTCTGGTCAGTCAGACAGGCCATCTGTTATTGTTTAAACCTCCGGCCAGAGCTGTTCCAGGCCCTGTAATGTACTGTATGCTGATGTGCTGATGCGGCATTTGCTGATCTCCATTCTGTCACAAGTACAGTGAGCATGAAAATAAACCAAAGAAGAGGCCAGAGACGGAGACACACGAACGCACTCACACCCATATAAATGGATATAGGCATTGCTCTATGCTCGCATTGTCCACACACACTCAACCCTAGTAAATGCATGCATACACACAAGACTCACCAAGGGCAGCAGAACGATTGCAGTCAGCAGGTAGCCTCTCATTTGTCACCGGTGAAGTGCTCGTATCAAATCGGCCCTCGATTTTTGTCTCTCTCTCAATATGTGTGTGTGTTTTGTCTTCACAGGGATGCACTAAATAAAATCAGTCCCCTCAGCGTCAGCACACTTCAGCATGAAGGACTCAAAGGATACAAATCTGTAAGAAAATAAACAACACAAGAGTTCAATCACTGTATTATGTCAATTTATGATATAAGCAATATGGTGTGTTTTTGGAACACTGCTAATGTTTTTAGAAAGGCTTCACTTATTGATTTGTTATGTTACTCGGTGTTGACGTCATGGCCACCAGCTCTCTATTTTTATCATAATTGAACTATGGAGTCTCTGGCCTCTGCAGATTTATTTCACCTAAACCTCTCTTTAACTCAATTTCTTTCTTTTCTTTTTTTATTTTACTAAACACAGCCACAGTTATTTTGGTCAATGTTCATATTTTGTTGTAAAATTTACATTATTCCCCACAATGAAAAGAGTCTAATATTAATAGTAACAAATGTCCGACCTGTTTCATCTATTTTGTTGTCATATTTTAATTTCTTATACATTTATGCACTGTAGATGGCCTTGTCTTACAGTAAGTATGTTTGTGTAGGAAAACCTCAAAAAAGATGTTTTGAGAACATTAAATTGACGAATAAAATAAAAGAAAAAGAAATTATAGGGGAAACACAGAGATTGTACAATTTGTTGGACATTTATGTATGTAATATTAGAGCATTTTTAAGGATTTGCAAATTCTGTTTGGCTAAAATGGTTTCTTTCTTTTTTTTTTTTTTTAAATTTTTATCTATCAAAGTAAAACTCATCAATAATAATGACAACTCAGCCCTAGGGAAAAAAATAGATTTTAACTCTCCAATTTTACAATGAAAAGTTATTTTCACAGCAGTATTATAGTTAAGGAGATAAAACAGTCAGTATGTCCAGATTTGTGTGTGTGCACACAAAAACAATTCCAACATTAACTCACAGAGCCCCCCCCCCCCCCGAGGTTTTACACGTCATCACATTCTACGAAAATAAGGGAGCTGGGTTTATGAAAGACAGGTTGGTCACGAATGCAAAAATAAATGACACTGAATTCATTTTTTTTCAGGAGGGAATACCTATATATCTAACCCCCCTAAAAACACACACACACACAATCCCGCCTTTGTATCTTACTCATCTGCACAGCTTTCTGAAAACAATGATTCACCGCAAACACAGAGGACACACTAGCCTGCATCAGCACACACACGCACACACGCACACACACATACACACTCACAGTTTTGCTATTCTTGTTTGGACACTGCACTGACATTTGGACGGCCTTAAGCCTCACCTCTTCTTCCCTAACCTGAGCCTAACCACTGTTTGCGTCCAAAACATAACTATCCAGAGCCTCAGAAACTGCGTTTTGCCTAATTAGGATCAGGCTTTGGTCGTCATGAGGACTACTGATCCTGGTCATGTTTATATTAGAAAAAGGTCCTAAAAAGGGTCTGCACAGCTATTCTCTTTTTAGGACTCTGCGTTGACTTCCATTCATTTTGACAGTCCAAGCAAACCCTCAACTTAAACAGTTCCTCAGAAATGAGGTTCTGAAGGTCCTAAAGAAGTAACAAATACACACGCACACACGTACACCTTCTAATAATTCATGCACACACACACTGACAAACTCCACTCTGTGTGTCTTCCCTCTAGTACTGAATCCAATTACCTCTAAAGCATCTCTCGACTGCTTCATCAAGTAAGAGGACAGACCGTGCTTAGAGGAAAAACCCTGAGATATAGAAAAGGATAACATGTGTCAACTAGGACTGGATCTAAACTGCTGGGATTAATGTTTAAAACTAAAGACACACAGTCAGACACAAGCAGGGATGGACAGATACAATAAATGTGCTCAAGCATGGGGTCAGTTTGTCTGTTTCCTTTTGTCGCTGACTGAAAATATGACTGCAACTATGTTGCTGGAGGCTGCAGATGAAGTTCTAAAGAACAACCTTTGGCATTGAGAAGAAATCCAAAATTCTTGTGGTGAAGAAGCAGGAGACAACAGAACGGATTAGCTGTCATCAAACTATCCTGGGGGCAAGAATTCAAGGGAGTGTTTACTTTGCTCTGCGTTAGACATGCCGTTGTGCTGCTCAAATTCAAAATGTTGTTTTAATCCTGTTGGAAAAGGTTCAGAATTGAAAATCAGCCTCTTGATTTTAGGGTTAGAATTGAGTTGAGGTTTAGTTAAGGGTTATAGACATTTAGTTGTGGTGTTTGGGTTAGGGTCAAGGGAGAGGAAATGCATTATGTCTGTGAGTTAATGCTGCACAGGAATGCGTGTGTCTGTGTGTGTGTTTACCTATATTGTGGGGACCTAAATCTGTTTACACAGTGACATTATGGGGACTCGTCTTCTTCATGAGGACAAAAATCAAGTCCCCTTAATGTAAATTATGTATTTTAAGGTAAAGACATGTTTTAAAGTTAGGCTGAGGTTAGGTTAGGATCAGGGTTAGGATTAAGGCACTAGTAATTATGGTTAAGGTTAGAGTAAGTCAATGCAGTGTCCTCTGAAGTCATGGAAACCAGTGTGTGTGTGTGTGTGCAGACTCAGATCACAGACAAACAACAACGGAGGGTTGGGGGGGGGGCGAGATCTGTCCAAGTCTGTACACCAGCTTTAATGATTTATCTCCACTGTGTAAAACAAAAATAAAATAAATAGATAAAGATGTGTCTCATCACGTCAGCTCCCTCCTCGTGTGGGTTGAATCCCTCTGTATATCGCTGTGTATCAATAATTCATTATCAGTTCAAACCGAAGCCACTAAGAGCGGAGGAGAAGCGCAAAATTAACCCAAATGCAAAGTCTGCTTTAAAAAAAACAGACTTTGCATTTTTAACGCTCCCATTCATTACCATCACTTCTTGGCAGTTCATATCCATGTGCCATAATCAAACAGGAAAAACCACCAATTACATAAATACCTCTCTATTTCTCCTGCTATGTTTAAATCAAAGCATGTTTGCATGTATATGCAGAGGAAAAAAACTGTGCTCATAACAATCAAGTCAGTGATAATTTTGTTTTCCCCTTTGGAGATGCGGAATCAATAGGCTACCCCCCTATTCCGTCTAAATCCCCCAGTCCATGTGGGTGACCTTCGCTTTGCACATGGAAAACAAAAGCAAGAGGCGCGTCTGTCTGCAGTCTATTCTAAACCATCGCTCCAGGTTCATCCCCATCTTTTTTCAGTTAAAGAAGAAACGTGTCGTTGAAATGTCTCGGGTTCAGGAAAGAAGCCTTCATTGCAATCCGATGCAGCCGCGGCGACAGCTAAAGATGTGAGTAAAAAAGCGCGCAGCAGGCGTGAAAACAAGTCAGAAAGGAACTTACCGATGCGTGATTTTCACAGGCGCAAATATCTGCACATGGAGCCATCGGTGTTCACGGATCCCCGCGGTGTTTGACTGCGAACTGTTCCGAGCGAACGTCTTGTTTCACACACCTGACACGGTTATCAGCTCCTTCTGAAAATGACAGGTGCCGTTACTGTTGCTGCTGCTGCTGCTGCGGCAGGACGCACGCGCGCGTTCACCGCGTTGAGCTGCTGCTGCGGCACCAAGGCGAGCAGGGGGAGCAGGAGGAGGAGGGGGGTGGTGTCAGTTCCTTCGGGGTTCGCACCTCGTCAGACACAGAAGCAACCAAGTGAGACAACAGTTTAGTCTGCAAATGACTGGGGAGAATCTCACGTGAAGTCTCATGCGTCTTCAAAAGCCCAACGATTCTCTGACGTTGATTGCGCCTGCGCCCCTCAGACGCTGCAGAAGGCGCAAGGTCCGGCGTCCTGTTGGGTGTAATCTTGTGTGGTGCAGTGAGTCGTGTGTGTGACTCAGTGCACCAATATTTAATCAAAAGTTGGAACATCTAAATCTGCATTCCAAATGAATCCCACAGAGTGTTGAGTTGGAGGCTTCTGTCTCTTTCCGGTTGATTTTTGGTGGTGCTTGCAGTTCAGTTTGTCCAAATTTGACCTCCTCCAACTCTGCTTTCTGGACCTACCACTGCATTTTATAGCCTGGTGTGAGAATACAAAGGTGATCCTAGACTCTGGGGGGCCCAAACAAAGAGGCTAATTGGGGCCCTTCATGGTCCCTCCCAAACCGGTTTTCTTCTGGACCCAAACCACTGGCCTGGTTTGTCTGTCCTGTCAGTGCATCTTTACAAAGGGTATAAGTGACATATTGAAGTATAGTGAGGGTTTTTGGATATAGTTTCTAGTGTAATGCTACAATTAAGTTGTCTTTCAGTAACTGCATGTGTTATTTATCACATGCTAGTGATGCTCATCACTGTCATCAAGGTTGCACATTGGCAGAGGTGCACCGACACATCAGGGGTACATTTTTCAGTGACAAACTCACCACTGTTACATCCAAATAGGGATGTCACCATGTCAGATGTCAGTGTCATGATTATTGTTAGAGGAAAATCCAAAAAAAAAAAAAAAAAAGATAGATCAGCTGACCACTGACATTTGATCCTTTAATGTCGGCTCTTCCTATTATTGTGAAGCAGAATTCACCAAGCGTTGGATTCTTCACCCACTAGGGATAGGGAACGTGGGCTCGGTTTAGATCGTCATGAGACTGGTTAGTTTTACCCTACTGAAAATGATGTGTTGTTGCAATAGTAATCCTAAACACGATTATATGATTATCATGATTAATTAATAATAATAATATGATTCATAATAATGAAAAATTCTCACTCACTCTCACTCATTTTCTACCGCTTAATCCACTAAGGGTCACGGGGGGCGCTGGTGCCTAACTCCAGCTGACATAGGGTGAGAGGACAGGGTGCCAGTCCATCACAGGGCCACATAGAGACAGACAACCATTCACTCTCACATTCACACCTACGGGCAATTTGGAGTGTCCAATTAACCTAATCCCCAAATCTGCATGTTTTTGGACTGTGGGAGGAGGCTGGGGTGCCCGGTGAGGGCCCACGCACCACAGGGAGAACATGCAAGCTCCTTGCTGCAAAGACAAGAGTGCTAACCACTACACCAACCGTGGGGCCATAATGAGAAATTAATAAATAAATAAAGTTGGGAATAGTAGGCACATTCTGAATTCACTGTAGCTGCCACATGAAACCAAAATAATATACTATGCCTTTTTAAAATAAAAGAAAACATATAAACAAAATAAACCACAGCTTACAGGCTGCAGGACAACACTTTATGATTTACAAAAATCATAATCATTTTTCGTAGAAGAGAGCGCCCTCCATCCTGTGAACTTAGGTGACTTTAATTGCTGTTAAGGAGTTACACAGTGTTGGGCCAGTTTAGTACAATAAACCAATTTAGTTTTTAATCCTTGATTTGGGCGTACAAAGGCAGACGGTTATCCCGTTGGATGTGTTGCCACACGTATATGTGTGATACACTGAGCACACGTCTTGTTTAAAAATAAATGTTCCTGACGTCATAATGTCATAATTTGAGCATAATGTTGATGATTTATTCTATTAATTCAAGACACAGTCAGATGAGGTCGGCAGGAGTCTCATGGACTATGTTGTTTGCAGATGATATTGTAAACTGTAGTGAGTGTAGGAGACAGGTGGATGAGAGCCTGGAGAGGTGGAGGTCTGCACTGGAGAGGAAGGGAACGAAGGTTAGTAGGAGCCAGACAGAATACCTGTGAGTGACTGACAGTGAGAAGATGGAGTAGAGGCAGAGAAAGTGGATGAGTCTAAATACCTGGGGTCAACCATCCAAAGGAATGGACCGTGCACAAGAGATGCGAAGAAGAGGGAGTGAAGGCAGGGTGGAGTGGAGGGAGACGAGTGTCAGGGCTGACGTGTGACAGAAGGAGAGCAGCAAAAGTGAAAGGGAAAGTCTATGAGATGGTAGTGAGTCCTGCTGTGATGAATGGCTTGGAGAAAATGGCACTGTTTAAAAGACAGGAGGTGGAGCTGGAGGTGGCCGGGCTGAAGATGCTGAGATTTTTGTTGGGTGTGACTAGGGTAGACAGAATTAGAAAAATGAGCAAATTCCAGGGACTGCGCAGGTTGAGCTGTTTGTAGATAAAGTCAAGGTTAAGATGGTTTGGTCACGTGCAGAGTAGGGATAGTGATTATACTGGACAAAGGATGTTAAAGATGGAGCTGCTGGGCAGGAGGAAAAGAGGAAGACCACAGAGAAGGTTCAGGGATGTTGTGAAGGAGGACATGAGGACAGTGGGTGTAACAGAAGAAGACACAAGCGATAGGGCAAGATGGAGGCAGATGAACGCTGTGGTGACCTCTGAAGAGAGAGGCTGAAAAAGAAGAAGAAATTCAAGTCATAATCTCAAGTCATCTCAATAATCTCATAATCTGACATTGATAAATTAGTCCCAGGTCACCACATTGTAAAGCTATGTCAATCTAATTATAATACTGAGAGGCTTCAATCCTTTAATGGCAGTCGTTTTCCGTCTTGAGTCAAAACTCAAACTTGAAATCTTTGTCTGTTGGAAATGCTTGTGAAAGTTTTCAGTCATTCAGGTCATCATATCTGCAACAATATACAGTATGAAGACACTGAAGACATTTCAACTCTCATCCAAAAAACAAAATGATGAAAAACCCCAGGTATTTCATCTCTGTAGGTTGAACACCAGTCTAGAGAATTATTAAGTTAAACAATGAAGGTCGTTCAACCGCCAACACGGTGACAGGTTGTTAGTTTCAGCTGAGTCAAGGTGTGAATGTGGGTCATTAGAGTCACCATTGTCCCTTTAAATCATTTTAAACACAGATCAAAGGGTGTAGTTAATGTGTAGTTAGGGCAGCTTTAAATTATTAATGAATAAATAAATGCCTCATTATTGCAGCCTTGTTCTTCCTTCTTCGCCACAGTATTTGTAGCTATTATTTTCTAATTTTATTTGTTGTTAACATGGTCATACTGTTGTATCAATGATGCTGCTAACGGACCCTGTTTTGGCTCTATCTGTCTTATAAAAGATCCCAGTGTGACTTCTTAGAGACATAAAAGGTGAAATAAGTAACTAAATAAACAGTGCATATTGTAGCATTTTAGTCCAAAAAAGCAACTATATTCCCATTGAAGTCTCTGTGATGTTCACTGTTGCTAATGGCAACGCAATTTACTTTCAGAACCACAGACAGCCGCCAAACCATCGCCTCAGGACATCAGTGAGCTGAAAGACAAAACCCAGCTGAAGTTATACACAACATTTTATCTGCAAATCCACACGAAGGATCATTTAAAAAAACAAGAAAACAGTATATACCAGAGCAGTACAAAACAGGGCTAAAGTTTAAGTGTCCCCTGCACTGAGCATCGCCAGGCCAATCAATATTTTAGATAAACCAACTACAAACTACATACCTACAAATGAAATAATGGATATTGATGAAAAAGATGTTCAGATGCAAAGCAATAACAAAGCTGCAAAAAAAAAAAAAAAAAAAAAAAAATCAGTTGCGAGCAAAGCTGTTTCAAGGGAGTTTGAGGGCCCCAAACAAAAGGGTCCTATAGAGGGCCCCACATGCAAACTAAACCAAAACCCCATGCTAACCCAAATTGAAAGAGACTGCCCATAACAGCTTAGAAAGTATTTAGTCTTAAAATGTTTTCTGTGAAATAAAACTGTTTCAAAATAAACCCACAAAATATCTGGAGAATTGAGTCTGGATTCTTTCAGTGGGTCTTGGTTAGAAGAATTTTACAAAAGCAGAAATATGTCCAAAATCCAGAAATTAGGCTCATTTGTGGGCAGGAGATGTTGTGGAATAGTCCAGAGCAACTGGACTACTAGAAATGTCTATTATGTTAGACAGTTCTACAAACCACAGATATGTGCGATCTCACATTTTTGAACTGTTTCAAAATAAACCCACAAAATATCTGGAGAATTGAGTCTGGATTCTTTCAGTGGGTCTTGGTTAGAAGAATTTTACAAAAGCAGAAATATGTCCAAAATCCAGAAATTAGGCTCATTTGTGGGCAGGAGATGTTGTGGAATAGTCCAGAGCAACTGGACTACTAGAAATGTCTATTATGTTAGACAGTTCTACAAACCACAGATATGTGTGAGCTCACATTTTTGAACCAAACTGACCTTAGCTATTTATGTTAAAAAATGAGCATATGTTACACCGTAAATAGGGGGAAATATATGTTCATAAAGACCACAGGACATGTTTTCACCCTGATGTAATATGTATTTGCCCTTCTGGACGCTCTTGGTGAGATCGACCCCCCATTCAAGTCACAACAGTAGAACACAGAGCAACATAGGGTTAAAACAAACCTTATTGCATTTCGCAACTTCTTTCATTTCCCCTTCACTCTGACATCAACTCATTTTGAGATCTGACAGATGGAATAAGCAAGTTGTAAACAACTAAATAATAAACAGTATTATGCTGTCTGCTGCACATGTTGCTTTGACTGTAGTTCAATGAAAAATATGACTTTTTCACGAATCACGTTGATTAAAAAGCTCCTTATCAATAAAAGCACATTGCTGTTCAGTCTTTGTACAAAATATAAATATAAAAGCTTTGATATCAAAACAATTGTTTAACAAACAAGTAGACGAGTGACATTTTATCGTTTTGGTCACACTTTAATAACATACTATACACCAACACAGAGCTGGTTTAGCTACAGTCCTGCTCTTTGTCTTTCTCTCTTCTCTGCTCTTCTTTTTGTTCGTCTTCTCTACCTAATTTCCTCATCAGGAATTGTAAATGAAGTGGTTTCTGCATGTTTTTTGCATCGAGGTAAGATTACTGGAACAAAAACAGCTAACTAGCAAAACAGTAGTGTAGGAGCAGGTGCAGTTAGAATTTTAGAATTTAGACTTTTTAGACATGCCCAAAAAAATCCCATGCAGAAGAGTGATGAGAAACTGTCTTCAGTCTTTAGTCCTTCACATGTTCTCAGCCACTATTTTCTAACATATACTATGTATAATGTGTGAAAATGAGAAACTCTGTTATTGCTTTACAGGCACTTTTGAGTATTTGCCAGAAATTAGGAATTGAGGGTGATATTAACATTTCCTGGTCATATATGTGTTATGCAGAGTATGTTTAGGGACAAAATGCATGTCCTGGGTTAAAAAAAGGGATCATGATTTTTTTCCTCATAGCATCAACATCGTCTGCAGAAAAGCTGTGCCATGGCAGTAAAACACACCAGGAAATCCTTCAGGGTTTGATCTTGAACTGTAGTCTGCTGCTTGGTGGACGTCCCACGTTAGCACCACCAAACATTTCATTCCATCGGACACTTTTTTCCTCAAAAATAGTCCACTTTACAAATGCTGACAATACAAACACATTAAACATTAAATTCAAACTTTTTTCTTGTACAGAATGTATAAATGCAACATTTCCCAAGGTTTACAGAAAAGTAAAATAATATAACCACAGAGACACAAAATAGCCAAAATTAAGGCACTACATTGTATATAAGAAAATAACCTAACATAAAGATCCTGAAATTGATGCTCCTCAGTATGTTGTTCTTGCATGTGCAGCACAGGTGGAGGATATTTTGTGTTTTTTCTCCCATTTGTGTTTGTAGATTACATACTAATCATCCATTTGTTGATATCATTCAGTATTATTATTTTTATTATTTTGAAATTAGTAGGTATTTATCTTCATGAATATACAAAATATTGTGATGATTCATTTTGTCCAGAACTACAGGTTCAGTAGGTTCACGTTATTTTCTAAAGCCATGCCTTGTTTCATTCTAGACATTTTCCAGTGGCAATCATGCACAGAGTGTTTTGAGTGCAGCATGACACCGAGGTGATTGATCATCCAGCTAGGTCTTTTTAATGGGTTGGCCATAAATCCATGAGGCATAAAAAGTATTAAACCTCGCCATTTTGTGAATAATCTCAGGAAACAGCAAAAGGACAAGACAAGGAGACAATAACATCCTTTTACACTGGTCTTTATGATCAAAATGTGGTAAATGTAGAAAAAGAGAAAGAATATCAACACCTGAGTGGATGAAGGATTGCAATACAATTTCACCAGAACGTTTTGTACGATAATAGCAGGTAAGACAACAATGAGCCTTGTTTCCATGGCAAATGCTGCATCTTCAAGTGGCTCCAAGTGTTTCGACTTTCCAAACCTCTATGAACTTTAGACCACACAGAGATGGTACCGAAAAAAACATAAACTGCAGTCACTGTGATTCTCTTTGGATTTGGGCTAATGAAGCTCAGAGGAATTCTTCTTAATTAAGGTCAGGGAATAAAATAATGGATTCAGGGTGGAGGACATCTGCTAAAGGACATGGTGACACTGGTGCTGGATGCTATAATTTATATGTTTGTCAGGTTCAAGGGTCAAACGTGCAACCCTTTTGCTATGTAATCACCTTTCTATAAGAAAACCAACAGTCCACACAATGAACAAGCACTAGGCAACAGTGGAGAAAAAAACAGGAGGAAATCTCTAACACAACCAGACTCAAAGATGTGTGGTCATCTGCCTCGAGCGGTTGGGGTGAGAGGAAAAATGGGGGTCAGAGGAGAGGTGGGGGACAGAAAGTGAATGAGGGAGGCGAGATAGAGACAGAAGAGAGAGACCAGTAGCAGATATATGACAGCTGGATCAAGTTTAGATTCAAGTGCATCGCCACGTCAGCATTCCTGTTTTCAGTGTTAAATACAGTATTACCACTTTAAATGATTATATGTGATCAGCTGAGTTTTCTCCTTCCTACAGTTCTATTGACTTTTCAGTGGTGATATGATGTGATGTAAAGTGCCAGCATTTGAGAAAATAAATTACACACTTGGCCACTATATTAGACACAAAGGCCACCTTAACACCTTAAGTGGCAGGAGTGGCACACGCGTGGCCTTTTGCTGCTGTAACCTATTTGATTTAATGTTTGACATGTCATGCAATGGTCTTATGGTTCTAATGTGTTTACCTACTGTTGCCTTTCTATCATTATGAACCAGTCTGACCATTCTCTTTTGACCTCTGACATTAAACAAAGCACATTTTCTGTAGATAATTGCAGCTCACTGAATATTTTCTTTCTTTTTTTTTTTTTTGGGGGGACAATTCTCTGTAAACCCTATAGAGATGGTTGTGCATGAAAATCCCAGTTTATTAGCAGTTTCTGAAATCAGGTTGTGGGAAATGACCCAATGTGCAGAACAGTCAGATTAAGCAATTTTAGGCAATTTATGGCAATGGTTGGCCTGCAATGAACTGGTGACCTGCGGATTGATTGATTGGCTCCAGCTCCCCTTGCAATAAAGTGGTTAAAAAGAAATAAATTATATATATATATATATATATTTTCTGGTCTCCTGTTTACGCTATTCTTAAAGACATTCAGTCTTTGAGGACACCACTATCCTTATTTAATTTAAATCACCTTTCTTAAACATCTCAAAATGCCTACATGCAAATGAAGTGAGTTGCCATGTGATTGGCAAATGAACAGGTGTGCCTAATAAAGTGGCTGGTGAGTGCATATATTATGATAGCAGAAACCTGAGTTTTATCCTCTGCACAGTTCCGCGTACATTTCACAGGGATTACAGATAATTCTCTCAAATTTTTTTCCCCCTCTGCTGTTGTATTGACATAACACACGGTCTCTTGAAGGTGTATTTGCTTCATTGTGCCGACACTCGATGAAGCTCTCCACAGGACGTCTCCCCCTCCCTGTGCGTCTCTCCCTCTCCATCACGCACCAGTCAGACGGTTGATATCCACGGAGGCTCATCTTCGACACAGTGTGGGAGGGAAGCATCAAGTGGTTTGAGTGCTAAGCCTGTATACCTGCTCCATCTCGAAGAGGACTCTGTGGGGAACCAGGCAAGACCTCATCCTCACCCTCCATCCCCCCTTCGCTCTCCTCCCATGTATCTGTCTCCCACTGAGCATCTAACTTGTAGGGGATTAATCAATCAACTATGCACATGGTAAAAAGCAGAGGGGGGAAGAAAATCCATTAAAAATGATGGTGATAGGAGACATAAAAAGAAAAAAAAATAATACATCTCCAGTGATTACTTGAGCCCAACTTCTTTTCTCATCAAAGGACTGAGAGCCTTTGCTCCAATTATTGTGCTAATGTGGTGAAAACACAGCTGTTTCAGACACACAGTGTCAAAAATCTTGTTAAAATTTAAATAAGTCAAGGTAAGGGAGGTAGTGGGACTGAAAATATTGTTTGTTATGATCTTGTTTCACAATTTCTCAGCAAAATAACTGGTTTTTTGGTAGTTTTTAAATGAATTTCAGCCATTTGGCCTCAAGAGCAGGCATATTTTATGAAGTGCATGACTGAAATATGTTTCCAGAAGTTGCAAAGAAAAGCACTTGTTGCAGTAACAACAACAATAACATCATCAACAACAACAACAACAACCCTTACTACCAAAGTAAGTGGTTTTGTCCTGGGTGGTGTATAGACTTTGTGGCTTAGCCATAAAAGAGTAATTCCAAAATATGTTGACAGATGACAGATTGAAATAACATATAACAATTTGTTAGTGCCAGTAGGACCTCACTGCTTTTTTAAAGGAATTATTAAACTTTTGCATGAAATTTCAAATAAAGTCAAACGGGTGTTAAAATAATTAAGATCCCCTGTGCGGTATTTAAATATTAACAAATTACCAACATTGATTTAAAAAATACAGTATTTCCATAATGACCAAAAACAGAGAAACTGCTGCCAAAATAAATGAATGAGGAGGAGGAGGAAAAAGAAGAGGAGGAGGAAGGCTGCGTATCTTTCAGCACAGAGGAAGCTCATGTTTTCTCACAGAGGCAGATGGTGAGTTGAGCAAAAGTCTGATGGAAAGATCCTGTCTATTATGATCTTTAAACAACATAAGCATTTTTCCCACGAATTTAACAAAAGTGTGGGAAAGATGCTTGTGAGTTATTTCATTCAACCAGTTTTTGATTTAAAAAGTAAGAACTTACAATATCTTATGCCTTTTACATGTTGGCTCTATACACTCTCACCTGCATCTGTAATTTTTCAATATGCAGCTTCACCAATGAATGTTTCTCAATTGTAACTTTAATTTTACTGCTACTTACATGTTTGGAAAAATTGGTAATAATCTGATCAGTTTCATTACTTGAATTAAGAAAGTAGGATGCCACATTGTCAGCCTTTTACACATTGATTCTATGCACATTTGCCGTCATCTGCAATTCTTCCAGTTAATCAAAAACATGGCTCTGTGGCTTTCGCACAAACTGAGAGATGAGAGATTAATTGGACAGAGGTTCTGCTTCTCCACAATGTGATAACTGAAAAGAATGTAGACCATCAAAGATATGAGTCAGCATTATGGTTGAATTTCCTTAATATTCTTGGTATTTCATAAATATTTTCAACAAAGAATTTTAAAAAGAAATGCCTCTAAAACTATTCCAATATTGACTCTAGGTACAATTTTGAAACTCAATTGCAGTATTTTTTTTAAAGAATGATACTGTAAATTGTGATAAATATGTAGCAAATGTTTTTGAGACTTAGTAATATCCAATTTGTCTTCCAGTCTTTTTAAAAATGTTATGTCAGTGTAAGAATGAAAAGTGACTCCATTTTGTTCCTGACAGGTCTGTTCGGAAGCCTTTCATCGCCTCTAATGTGAGTCTGGCACAGTGGACTGACTTCACAGAGCCTGCTGATATAATTGCAGGTTGTCAGAGGAAGAAAAAGGCGGCTCAGTGAAATGTTCTTTAATGGATGACACGTCATCACAACGTCCTTTCACCAGTGTGGGAGACGAGGATGACAAATCACCAGCATCTGAACTCTCCGGGTGTTTGTTGCCATGTTCAGGCATTTCTACTTCCACCAGTCTCAGCAACAGTGATTTCAAAAAGGTACAGATAAGGAGGAACAAATGTTTACTTGTTATAACAAAAGTGAACTGATTTTACTAAAGATATAAAAATGATCACTTCTTACATTGCAGCCATTAGTTAAGATCATTTTTTCCCCTCAATGCACACACAGCAGCCCATTTTGACAGAAAAACAGAATTGTTGGCAGTTTTGCAAATTTATTAAAGAACAAAAACTGAAATATCACATGGTCACAAGTTTTCATGGGTCTTCTTGGGAATGATACAAGTTTTTCCCACCTGGATTTGGGGATCCTGTGCCATTCCTCCTTGCAGATCCTCTCCAGGTCTGTCAGGTTGGATGGTGAACGTTGGTGGACAGTCATTTTCAGGTCTCTCTTGAGATGATCAATTGGGTTTAAGTAAGGGCTCTGGCTGGGTCATTCAAGAACGGTCACAGAGTTGTTGCTAAACCACTCCTTTGTTATTTTAGCTGTGTGTTTATGGTCATTGTCTTGTCGGAAGGTGAACCTTCAGCCCAATCTGACGTCCTGAGCACTCTGGAAAAAAGGTTTTCTTCCAGGATATCTTTGCACTTTCCTTCAATTGCCACAAGCCGTCCTGTCCCTGCAGATGAAAACCCCCACAGCATGATGATGTGATGGGATTGTGCTAGGCAGGTGATGAGTTTAGAATTAAGGCCAAAAAGTTCATTCTTGGCCTCATCATACCAGAGAATCTTATTTCTCATAGTCTGGGAGACCTTCATGTGTTTTTTATGGCAAACTCTATGCGGGCTTTATGTGTCTTGCACTGAGGAGACGCTTCCATTGGGCCACTCTGCCATAAAGCCCCGATTGGTGGAGGGCTGCAGTGATGGGTGACTTTCTAGAACTTTCTCCCACTTCCCCACTGCATCTCTGGAGCTCAGCCACAGTGATCTTTGGGTTCTTCTTTACCTCTCTCACCAAGGCTCTTCTCCCCGATTGCTCAGTTTGGTTGGACGCGCAGTTCTAGGAAGAGTTCTGGTCGTCCCAAACTTCTTCCATTTAAGGATTATGGAGGCCACTGTGCTCTTTGTAACCGTGGTCAGATCTGTGCCTTGCCACAATTCTGTCTCTGAACCTCATGATTCTCATTTGCTCTGACATGCACTGTGAACTGTAAGGGCTTATATAGACAGGTGTGTGCCTTTCCTAATCAAGTCCCATCAATTTAATTAAACACAGCTGGACTCCAACGAAGGATGACCAGAAGAAATGGCCAACACCTGAGTTAAATATACAAGTGTCACAGCAAAGGGTCTGAACACTTATGGTCATGTGATATTTCAGTTTTTTTTTTTTGTAATAAATTTGCAAAAATAAATTTGTCTGTCCAGAATGAAAAGAATAGTTTTCTGCTTCTTTTCTGACATCTTTAAATCCAAATAGATGACACAAACAGAACAGCAAAGTGTTCTGAGGCTGCAGAGAGAGCTTCAAGATGACTGTGGATCAGGAAGGATGCTACTTGGTCACAGGCCAGGAATTGATCACCCCTGGTCAGGTCATCAGGGAAAGCATCAGGGACAACAATCATGTCTACAAATTTTGACTAATTGTTCAATCAAAGACTGAATTCTTGCTATGTTTTGCTTGAATCACTTTGAAAGGGCCTGGGATGCTGAAAATAATCAATTAAAAAAAATCAAAGAAAGTTGAAACAACATCTGTGTGCCAGAAACATCTCTTTTCTGCTTTCTGGCCGTTAATAATTTCTTTTTCCTCTTTTACACTTAGTGTTGGGCCTGAAACACTACTCTGAAATTAGTAGTCTTTCTCAGTACTTGGATTTTCCTTTCCTTCTTCTTGATGTTGCTGTTGCTTGCGATTGCCAGATCTATCACGACTGCTGTCTTCCGCTGCTTATCGACTACCACTATGTTCGGTTGATTGGCTTGTCATACTGATTTGGACTGAACTGGATTAAATTGTGGCATCTTTTAAGGCTGGACAATAATTCAGTAAGTATATATCAATATACAATATTTTTGGTATCAGTGTAACAGAGGTTTGGTGTTTGTGTGTAATGTTTGTGCACCTTGTGGATGTAGTTTAAAATATAGCACATGGTCGTCCTGGATGTTGGATGTTCTGCCACAAAAATGAGATGTTTCAGGGTTTGACATGTGTTTGTTGTTGTCTGGTTACTGAGAGGGTTCGTTGCTTCAACATTCACTCAGGCTTAGGGCTTTGACTAGCTGACATTTTGTCACAGTATTTATCGACTAATTTGCCCATCTTGCTTCAATTTTCTTGTCTGCTTTAACTTTTTAATGTTTTTCTCTGGTGCAGTGGAATTATATATTAAGGGAGGGGTTGGTTGAGATTAACTGTATTAAAAAAAAAAATTAACTAACTGTAACTATAATTGCACTCAATATGAAAATCCAGTAAACACAGGTGGTGGCATTACTGGTGAAACAGTAACAGCACAAGGCCACAAAAAAAAAAAAAAAAGGATTTGACAAGGAGTGCAAGGATTTGCACTCCACGTTCAAAAGGATTTGAACGTGCAACTTTACATTAAACCTGTTCCTCCAAAACAGCACAACTCTCATTTTCAGTGTGTTTGGAGTTTAAAGTACTGTGAGCAACAGGCAGGCCGAAAACCTGTCAACACAGGTTTTTTTCACACAGACCTGCTGTTGTGTGGAAAAACTGTTGACTGACTTCTCAAAATAGTTTGCTGGTCTGTTGCGGCTTTGACAAACATTCACAAGTGAAGTATTAAGGCCAGTTTACAGCATCATTTGAGTTCTTTGTTTCAAAGTCGGTTCTGGTGAATGTTGACAAATCTGTACTCCTGGCCAGTGATGAGCCATCTTCATGATGTGGAGCTTTGAGGAGCTGCTTTTTCATGGCAGACATTTTGACAGGTCAGGGGGAATATATATATTTTTTTCCAACTGATATTGGCATTTATCCCACAGTTAGTTTCGCATTGTTTCCTCACAGCAAGAAGGTTTGAATCGTTTTCTGTATGGAGTTTGCATGTTCTCCTTGTGCGAGCATAGGTTCTCTCCAGGTACTCCAGCTCCCCCCCCTTCCCCCCCACAGTCCAAAAACATGCAGGTTGGTGATTGGGTCAAGTGAACGCTCTAAACTTAGACTGAGAGTGAATGGTTGTGTGATGGACCTGTCATCAGCTGTCAGCAATGGCTCCAGCCTCCGTGTGACCCTCATGTGGAGAATAAAGCAGTAGATAATGAGTGAGTGGGTGAATGTTGAGTGTACAATCACCTGAATGTGTGAATTGTGGTTTTCATTACCAGAAAATGAGTTATATTTTCACATCACATTCACATCAGTAGTGGTTTTCTCCACAGATACACCACATTTTTAATGGACAAACTAAATGGACACCTTTTGAATTTTACTGATAACTAAAGGCTACCATAGGTTCTCCTACATTTTTGGAAGGGAATAGTGACTTGACAGAAATTCATCTGTGACCAGCAACTTCAGCAATCAATGTTTCTCAATCCTACACATCGTAATTTACATTTCACTGATACTTGCATTTGGGAAAAAACTGATGAAAATCTTTTAAATTTCATTACTTAAAGTAAGAAAGTAAGATGCTACATTTTCAGCCGTTTCTATGCACATTTGGCTGCATCTGTAATCCCTCAAATTAATTAAAAAAATGGGTCTGTGGCTTTTACAAGCCAAAATAAATAAACTGTAACAGGAAAGACTAATTGGTCTGAGGTCCTGCTTCTCCACACTGTGGTTATTGAAAGCAATGTGGACCATCAAAGATATGAGTCAGGCTTGAATATCCCTGATATACTGATGCAGTATATTATTTTATATCATTGAGTGAAAGACAGAACTTTAATGTTACAAAACAGTAAATCTACTTCGGTGCACAAAGGGAGACAAACTAATTGCAGGGCATTAGTATGGAAATGGTTCTGACTGAGAACTGGAAAATCAAACTGTTATATGGTAAAATTTTATTTTCAGCATGACTCTGTTTATTCTAAAACAGTGCGGTACTGATGTCTTTGTTTTCACCACCATGTCTTTTATTTCCTATAGTCACTGCCTAATGATGGCATTACACAGTCATCCAAATGGCATTTCACAGGTTGTGTCTAAACTAAATGGTTTGTTTTGAACATTATGCATCTCCTGCAAGCATTAAAGTTGAAATACCGACGATTAAGAATAATTTCCAACTCCAGTGAATAATTGCACCAAATGCACCTGAATCTTGACTGAGAGCGAAACAGAAGGCTGTTGGCAAATCTGGAATATTCTTCTCTTTCAAACTTCAAATATTTCCTAATATCGTTTTATTCAGCTTCTCCTTGTCATGATTTGTACTTCCTTTTAACATTTTACTCATATCAACTCCAGGTCTGTGTGAGCAAAGATCTGCCATATTGATCACTATACTTGTGCCGTTGATTAATGGTTGCCATGTGAAACATAGTAATCACTGTCATCCTGCTTAGAGAACTAATTACGAGGTGAGAGAAAAGCAGCTGATGACACCCAGGCTTTGTTCGAGCAGCTGGAGTTTGCAGTAAACTACAATGACCATTTGGCCTGGACTGATGACTGAGATCCAATGGTTCTCCTGAGGCAACATTAGAGAATTATCACTGGCTGCTACTTGTTGGTGATCTTTATATTAATCCAAGGAACAATGCTAATCCACATGGGATACTTTGTAATAATGATTGATTTCAGATTGTGAAGTCTCAAAGTGACTCCTTAAGGGAAAGCAACGATACATTCTGTGTACAGACACACTTTCTAATTGTTTGTTTGTTTTTACTTTCCACATTGTAGATGCGTACTGAAGACTATAAAAAAAAAAAAAACACATGTAAATAAAAAGTGATAAATTCTTATAGCCACCTTTTTCTATGATTACAGCTTTGCTTTGTTGCTTCAGAAGGGAGTCACCTGGAATGGTTTTCAGTTGACAAGAGTTCATTATTTCATTCATCATCTGCCGCTTTATCCTCCAAGTGAGGGTCACGGGGCCGCTGATGCCAATCACAGCTGACATAGGGTGAAAGGTGGTCAGCTCGCCCTTCCATCACAAAGTCGACACACAGAGACAATATAGATTGTTCAATTTACTGTACCTTGGACTGTGGGAGGAAACCAGAGAGCCCAGAAGAAACTCACACACTCACTGGGAAAACACACAAACTCCATATAGGAAGGTTCTTGTTTCATCTGGGTTGCGAACCAGATCTCTTTGCTGCCAGGCAACAGCACTGACCACTGCTCAGCTACGTATGTGGCCCTTGACAATAGTTTGCGGAATTCCTTGTTTTCGTAATTTGTGAGATTATTATTTTTTTGATGCAGATGTAGGGATGGTACACAAAGGCCTATACAGTGAATAGACCTGTTCTTATCCACAGTATGGCAAGAACCCTTCCACTCAGTATAGAGACATGACAGCACAGCAGAAGATTTTCAGCAACTTGGACTGCATCCGCAAGTATATGCAGTGTAACGACCACTCAGCCTTATTTATTTACATTTTTTGATGTCTAATGTCAAAAAATATTGCATTGTGAAAACCTGGTCGGGGATGTTCATGTCCTCCTCCAGGATCGATGAGACAAATGGACATATGAAAGAGTGTGTCTGACAGAGACAGAAAACACAACAAACGCGCCAGGTTTTCCATTTCTTCACACCACCAAAACAAATAACTTTCCCATCTGCCTCAGCAGCAATGTGAACCTGTCTTTTATGTATTTTCTTTTTAATCTGTGACTGTTCTGCACAGCTCTTATCTTATATTACATAGCCGTTGTTTGTCTGATGCTTCTCTTGCAATGACACTGACCTAATCATAGTGATTTCACTCTTAAATTATCTCAGCTCTTATATTACATAGCTGTTGTTTGTCTGATGCATCTCTTGTAATCACACTGACCTAATCATAGTGATTTCACTCTTAAATTATCTCAGCTTTTATCTACTGGTACTGATATTGTTATAAATAATATTAATGTTCATGTTTACTACTGAGAGGTTTTACATCATCAAGCAGAACACAGATTCCATACGTCGTATTATTTTTATCTAATGCAGATGTTGAACAAGATTGTAAATCTTGTACATTTCCTATTTTCTTTCCCCAATCCCATGATTGTTTGATATCTAATTCCACTTCTGCAACACAATTTTGAGAAGAATGTTCCAAAAACATGACCATCAAGGACACTGAAATGCAAAAGAAATATTAAGTTCTTTGTGTGTGTGTCCTTCATCTTGATGACATCTTTCAATTTAAAGAACAGGAAGCCAAAACTATCTTCCTCTTGGTAAAATCTTCAAAAGCCAGCTAAAGCTTTTCCTCAGCATCTTAGAGAATCTTTCACAAAGCAGTGAAATTTGAAAGACAAGCTCATTTTCACCAAATGACTAAACAGACAAGGGACATCTTTATGATATTGATGTTCATAATTAAAGGGAAAACATTCATTTAAAATTATTGTCAGCAGTTGTACTTGTAGGTGCAGCTAATATAAAATAAATCAAATGAATATAAAGGGGCAGAAATAAAGACAAGCCACATTCCAACAAAACTGTCTATTAGTATGGATATGAGCACAAAAAGCAACAGAATAATCTGGTTGTCATAGAGACTAGTCCTTTACATTTACAGCATTTGTTGTTGGAGCAGATCTGGCATCAGTGTCCTCCTTTTAGATTAGAAATAAGAAAGAATAGACTCAATTTAATCAAGAAGAAAAGAGACAAAGACTATTTGTCACAAACATGACAAATAGTCTTCTCTGATCGTTGAACATAAACCTCTAACGTTCTTTTTTTTCCTTTTCATTTTACTAATGCTTGAAGAACACAGGTCTCTGATTATATGACAGGAGTATTGAAGTACTCAGGAAATTAGGGTTGTATATTATGTGGGTGCATATAGTCAGGACAACACTTCTGATGCCTCTAACCCAAGTCCACAGAGCTATTGATCCTAAATTTTACATATGAAGTTAATGCAAACACTTAGTAAACACACTGCTAAAGACAGAAGAAGAGGAAGACAAAAGCTTTTACTAAATGAAATGTGTGTGACTCTGCCTCCTCCGCCTCCTCCTCCTCCCACAGCTAAAGCAGTTCAGCAATGAGTTTATTCAGCCATGTGCAAATTTGTGGGAATGGAAAATGAATCTTTCCGCTGATACACTTATCTGTATAAACAGCCCATTTGCATCCGCCTGCATACAAAATAAAAAACAAAATTAAAGGAAAAATAAAAAAATTAAACATTAAATAAATAATGCAAATTAATAAGCACCATTAAGAAAAAGAAAAGAGAATATGCTTCATAACAAAACTAGAAGCTCTCGGAGAGCACAGACCTTCGCCAAGCAATGCTAAAGAGTAATTCAAAAAAATGGATCCAGATGGATCCAGATGGCGTGCCAGATCACCACCAAAATCTAATCATCTGTTCCTTGTCCCATTACACGCCTTTCCTGAGAATTTCATAAAAATCCCTCCATAACTTCGGATTTTTGGTGATTTTGCTAACAAGCAGACGGACAAATATAAACTCCTTGGCGGAGATAATGATGGACGTCACAATCTCAGTTTAAATGGTGGCTACTATTGCAACAAAAGCTAAAACCATTTGCTGTGACAGAACATTGACGACAGCATGCAGGAGTTTGCCGGAGCCTTTGGATTTATTTGCAGCTGTTTGCAGGCTTAAAAGGGGTTCGTGTGTAAAAATCACAGAAGTGCAGCTTTATTAAATGTACACTTTGTAGGATTTAGCAACATCTATTGCTGGAGTTGTTGCAGCTGAATGTCTCTTACCTTCACCTTCCCTTTCAAGTGTGTTGGAGAATCAACGTACCCTCCAGTTATCAATAAACCTCAAATGTTGTTCAGTTTGTCCATTAAAAAATGGTGGTCCAACACGGTGGCCTCCATAGAGAAACCCTGCTCCTAATGTTCATATAAAAGGCTCATTCTGTGGTAATTTATACATTCAGAACTGCTCAACCACCCTACAGTCCATCATACATACAGGCTCTTTTACCTAAGTAGATTATTTGAGTTCAATTAAGTTAAAAAACATTACAGCAAGAATTATACAGTTCAATGTAGACCTAAATTACTCATGAATATACATTTAGTGTGTACTACATTCATCACTGTGTTTTTTTAATGTTGCACATTCAGAATGCTTAAATAATTAGTGAAATCCAATTATGCTGAACAATGCAAACAGGAATCTAATTTTGTAAACCCTGAACACAGTGAGTGGGGTATTTAAATCATGGTCTAATTTAATTTACAATAGCTGGGCTAAAAAGAAGCATGGTAACACATGGAACGTGATGTTTTGTTTTACATTTGAACTTTACACCTTGTTTGCCCAAGCACAAAGAAAATAACAGTTGTCAGTAAAATGAGCGAGAACTATTCACACAAGAGTGGAAAACAAACAAACAAAAATAGGTCATTTTAAAACCTCAGGCAATTGATCGTTAAAGCTCAGGTCAACACTTAAAGGAAAAACAAATATTGTTCAAAACGAAACATATTTGAATGCTTTTGGGTTGTGCTTGGGATTTTGACGAAGTACAGATCTCACAGTGCATTTCTCACATAGATGTTTAAACAGATTTATAAAGTTAACATTCAAGCACAGCTGTTTTGCTTTCTGTTACTACAAAATAGCACAAATGTCAACTTGCCCGTAGGGACAATATGCTGTATAGATGTAGAGATAGCCTCTATGAGAAACACACACAGATACTGTACATGCAAGCATTAAATGTTGGCAGGATACAGTGACCACTGTGTTCTGACGAGTTTACACAAAGTGGAAAATAATATGTGAAGTATGAGTATGAATGTACAGTACAATCTAAAGTTTAAGAGCAAAAGGAAACTGCCGACTGAAGAACACTGCATTTTCTTTTGGTATAGCAACAAAATATGTTAGACGGGAGCTCAGAGAGGTCACAAATATAGAAATAATAAAAAAAGAAGCCTTAAATAGAAAAATTCATTGTTTCCATTCATCCAAACTGATACCTGCGGTTCACACATGCAGGCTGTTTTTCAATCAGGCCTCTGATTTACACCAGCAAACACTTCAAAACAGCGGCTCAACTATGTTTGGCTTTGTAGCTTGTCATTAAATGTGATGCCTAAAGTGAAGCATGAGTTTGATTCAAAAAAAAATCTTAATTCACTGTTCCTGGCTTGGGAAACACATGCACATCTGTCAGAGTTATATAGAGCTCTAGTAGCTGATGACACAGAACACCTCAGGCAGCTGAAACCCAACAGGGAGGAGGAGCCAGAGGGGCAAACATGGAAGGACAAGCACCTACATGGAATGTTCCATTGTCAAATCGGAGAAGTGGCTGATAGTGGTAAAACATACCAACGGCTGGAGAAAGCTGGACTGAAAGAAGCACAGAGGCGCTGATCACGGCTGCACAGGAGCTGCACACCAGGCAGGACCCAAGGTGTAGACTGTGTAAAGATGCCCCTGAGACAGTTCAGCACATCACAGCAGGGTGTAAGATGCTGGCTGGGATCTCTGTCCAGAAAAGCACAGTCCTAGGAACAAACAAGATACTGGTAGAGGACCCGAGCTTGACGGGAGACACAAGACCATGTGAGCGAGAGGGGAATTTCTTTTATATATACAGTATATACTGTATAGTGCAATATTTTGGGCAACTTTTCTCTTTGCTGGCTGTATTCATAAAAAGTGAAGATGGTGGACAGCTGTTGTGCCCCAGGAAACCAAAACAATCAAGGACATTTAACCAATACATAAGTATTGGAGATACTGCCCATTCCTGACAAGTCTGGAATAGGGTCCTCTATGCTCAATTTCCATGCTCGTGAAAAGCACCCGGGGTCATTGCAAGGGTCTGATAGATTCAGTCTATCAAGTTCTGAGATATGTTACTCAATCTCTGAATATCTATAGTGGAGTAAACTCTTTGAAACTGGAACTTGTGCCATTTGTTTTGACAGATGCTTTTCCTGCCACCGTGCTGCTGATAACAAACTGGGTCATGTGACATCGGGAGCTCTATAGAGGTGGATGAAAGAGAAAGTGAGCCCTTGTTTGACAAAAGTGTGACATGAACGTGGCACAACAGGAGTGTGAAGGAAAAGCCATTCAAGCTGAGAAGCTGAGAAGAGGTCTAATCAGGCAACATAGTGGATGCAGGTGTGTGAGTACACTATTCTCTTTCTATCTTGATTTCTGCATAATCTTGTGCATTCTTTACTTTCTAGCATTTGTGGAACCTCTGAAAGTTACGTAGGGATTGCGCCATTAAAACTGTGCATTCATGTTCAGGTAAACTGTCCATATACTATTCAACAATAGCAACTAAATACAAATACAAAAATAAAAACAACAGCAAGAGAATAAGTTGATGATGCCAACCTGACCTGTTCAAGACATAGGCTTGCTTAAAGGTGATAGATACTTGAAGGACAAATTAAAAATACATTATTGTAAAATGTATGTAGAACTGAGTTTACTACACTCACTTGTCACTTTATTAGGCACACCGGTTCAACTGCTTATTAACACAAATATCTAATCAGCCAATCACATGGAAGCAATTTAATGCATTCAGGCTTATAGACATGTTCAAGACAACCTGCTGAGGTTTAAACTGAGCAATAAAATGTGGGAGGAAAGGTGCTTGACTTTAGGTGACTGACTTTAAACGTTGCATGGTTATTGGTGCCAGACAGTCTGATCTGAGTAATTCAGAAACTGCTGCTCTACTAGGATTTTCACCCCCAACCATCTCTTGGATTTAAAGAGAATGGTCTGAAAAAGAGAAAATAACAATTGAGCAGCGGTTTTCTGGGCTAAATTGCCACGGTGATGACAGAGGTTAAAGGAGAATGGTTCACAAAAAAAGCACAACATAAACTGACATCACTAGCTGAAATAACCACTAGTTCAACCAAGGTAGGCAGACGACCATCTCTGAACCCTGAAGCAGATGAGCTACAACAGCAGATGACCTCAGCAGGTCACTCCTGTGATTAGGTGTACCTAATAAATTGGCAAAAAAAAAAAAACATGCATTAATCTTCAATATTTAGCAAGCAATTTCTAAAATCTCAACATTTAACAGAGGAGTCTGGTGTATTTAGTGACAGCACTGCTGAAAGCCGCCGATTATGAGCTGAATCCCAACTTGTTAAGCTGTATTTCAGTTCACCTGAAGTAAAACACAGAAGTAGAGACAGTGTTTTTCCCCTTCCTCCATGTATACACAATAACATAATCCAAACAGACATTCATTATTTAGTCCACACTATGTAACCTGCAGGTGACTTCAAGTCAGATCTCCAGACACCAGCTAATAAAATCAGTGAATGTACTTTCACCTGTGAAAACATATTTCAGCAGGTTATAGCCATTGTCACGTTACATTTACCAGAGAACATATTTCCTCTGTTGACACGCAGCACGTTGACCTGTGCTCTGCAGTGAGTCTGTTACCTTCGCTCATTAGTGGACATCTGTCTGAGATGTGTGTCAGGACCACACAGATGCATCATATTCTTTCAAATTTTGCAAAGTTTGATGCGAACTGATAAATGTTCTTCATTAAATCTTAAACTTGGGCCTAATTAACCCATGTGGTGCTCCCACTGCGATGCTTCTATTTCAGTAGCAGATTCAGCACTGGGGAAAATGGGAAATAAACAATGCAGGTCACAGGATATCTTCACAGTAAATGCTAAGAGCCTGTGGTTGTGAGTGGAGAAAATAATTGTTGTTTTTATTAATTTGCAGAAATATGGCCAATTGTTAGCACTCATTTTAATGTTTATCCAATTTAGTACATACAACTCCCATGCCGGATTAAAGGTCCAGTATGTAAGATATACAGTAGGTGAAATTATATGCATGTGGCGGGAATGTAATATAAAACAATTGCACAGTGTGTTTTATTTTCTTTTTAGTGTACAATCACTTGATTTATGAATTGTTGTTTTCACTACAACAGCATGAGCCCTTTATATTTACTGTACATAAGGAGTGGGTCTTCTACCATGTTTTTAATGGACAAAAGAAGCACCTCTCATTTTTTAAAGATAACTGAATTGATATAGTCACTTGCAACATGCAAAGGCACCAAAGTTGCTAAAATCCTACACACTGTACCTTTAAAAGCCAAAGGGAGTCTTGAGACAAGATTTAAATGGTTCTTCAGCAGAAAAAAGAGCATTACTGATATTAGAAACTGCACTTTTTAAGAAATAGTGGAAGGTTTATGGTACTGTCACCTACAGTAGCTGCTTAAATCAGGACTTCCAATAAATTCAAGTAGAAAAGGTAATTGTGAGGAATAATTAAAATATGAGGCCATTTTATTACATTGTAATTTAAAGCGTAAAACCCACAGGGACCTATAGATTTTACGTAACTGGCCACTTCTTTTACACAGGAGCAGTCATGAAAAAAATCCCAATACTGCCCTGTAACACTCCACAGTGTCACTCCTAAATATTTAGTATTTTGTTCTTATCTTTAATGAAATCTGCCAATATTTAGGAGTAAACACTGTGTAAGAGGGTTTTGTATTTCAGCTTTGATGACTAATCAGCACTTTGCATGGCTGGCAGGAGTTAAAGTTACAGGAATATAACATTATAGCCAGCAGGGTATTGCACATTTCAAAAGGTGTATGACCCTGTGCAGTGAGGTGAGTAATTAAAACACTGTCAGGTATTAACCTATTTATATGTTTTATTTTTAAAAAAAAAAAAAAAGATTGTATGCCAAAATCTGTGTTACATCTGAATACAGTACATATGTATTCAGTATGCACTCAAATTTAAAGTTTTTGCCGTGACACCATTTTATGATAAAAGGAAAAACAACAGCAGGGATGATATAGCCTAAAACTACTCATTATAACATATATTTCATTAATAAGAATATTGTAATGATAAGTTAAACCTGCAGAATTTTTCCAACTTAAACAATGCTGCTCTATTTTCCTCTAAGGTTTAGTGTAACTTCTAATCAGTCTTTGAAAATAATTAATAAATTCACACTCCCGCAAAATCTATTATTATACAACAAATGTCGTAGTTTGCAGTAGTAAGACATTGTTTGTCTTTGTTTGTAACTTAATATTATTTGTGGATTTGAATTGCAAGACATTGCAGCAAACTAGAAAAATCTATTCATTTAAATAGAGCTGAGGCCATGGTTGTAGCGAGAGTAACTCATTTCACAGTGCTTTAGTTTGACATCGGCGGTGTCAGTAATCTATTCAGTGCAAACCTTGATCCTTTTGAAAAGAGAACTACAGTAGTTAGTGACTGATGTGCAACAAGTTAGTGAAAAAGGAGACACACGCTCAACATTTTTTGAATGTGTTTACTACTTCTAATAAATCAGTAGAGAAGCAGAGAAATCTCACAGTGACTGATGTCACACTTTACTGGAACTGGCTCTGTGCTCACCACAAATAATAATCCAGTCTAAATAATTATGGTTAGCTATGCAGCACGCTGTGGCAATCAAACCTAAGCCATTCAATCATGACTCATCACCATCTGATTGCCATAGCAACGTGGACGTCTAAGCATGTGTGTGAGTGTGCATGTTAAAGGACAGAAATATCTGAGGTACTGTTATTTGTTTGTTTGTTTTTTTCTTTAATCATTTCAGTAACACAGGTGTCAGATGGCACCTGAAGAAACTGTCATCTGACGCATCTTTTCCTGGATGAAAAGTGTCCTCGTGCCTTAAAGCAGAACTGTACAGGATTTTTACCCTAATTTAACAGCGTTGGAGTCATTGTGATGGTGAAATGTCTGGCTGCAGGGAGAATGGGGGCTGTCTCCACTCCCCCTACTGTCTGTTAGGGGAACACCAGCCTTGCAAGATCAGGGCTGCCGACCCAGTTTCCTCAGAATCTCAGGAGGTCTCGCTAAGTCTCTGACCGGCTATAAGATCAAGGCAGTGATAGCGTTATTTTAGACATTTATCGACCAGCATGGACACAGTTACACGACCTGTGTTTGCTGTCTCCGTTGAAATGAAATGCACATGTCCAGGAGAGTTTTTACCTCATCAGTGGTGAACTTTTACAACAATGAGTATAAAATGTTAGACAGTTTATGGATGGATGTTTACACTGGTAGCGCAGAAATATGTACTCCGAAACTGTAGAGGGAGCTCTGTAGAGAAAAATGCAAAAAAGCAACCAGACTTGCAGAGAAAATGTGTTACTAATCATTAAGTAATGAATACTTGGTCATCAGATCATTCGTTACTGTTTAGTTAATGTTCAACTAATTATTAGTTCTTTCTTAGTTAACATTAACTAATGATTAGTCAAGTTGACATTATGTCATTAATGCTTCACTAATAATTACTTAATCATTATGTAATCATTATTTAATGGTTCTTAACCTCTATTTCTCTGTACCCTATTGTTAAGTGTTACCACCAACGTTAAGAAACACAAAAACAAATATAAACTCTTGATAAATGACAGAAGAGAGTTTAAAAGTTTGTACCGTACTACTACGGACCGAGCAGAAAATTCTAATCATCATGAGGGTTGATGAAATTTCATAAATTTCATTCATATGACAAATTTGTTGACTTGTTTACTGGTATATTTCTTTCCTCTAGCTTCACCGGCATGTAGATTTTGGATGAATTGTTATTAAAACTGAAGTGCATACACTGTTAAATATAAATAAATGTCAGTAACATTCAAACCATTGTCAAATTAGCTCACATAATGCTGATTAAGCCTAGGGAAGAGATTTGTTTTACCTTAAAGCAGACAGAGGCAACGGCAACATTGTGCGACAACTGCAACCACAAAGAAGCACCCACAAAAGGCGAATTCTACTGTCCAAAAACCCCAGTCGTTCATCAGTTTGATAGATAAATGCTTATTGTTCCTTGCAAAGAATTGCTCCCTCAAGCAGGTCTGATAGTATTGCTTGACAGAATCTGTTTTCAGATGAAGGACGCAGCATACAAATAATGTTACATTGTTTCTGCTCCCAAAGACCAAACAGGCAGAGGAATAGCATCAACAATAAGAAAAAAAATCACCAAAAGTGAACCACTGCAGCTTTAATTCTTGTGGACGAATGGTAATATAACTCGATAAACAAGACACATTTTCATTTATATATAAATTTATATATCACATGGACACATAATTTATTAAATCAAATAAAACACATGTTTTGTTAAGTTGATTCAGAAAATGGGGTCTTGTTTATGGTCATTATGAGTGGGACTTGAAACGGAGTCCAAAATAAAACAGGGCAACATGAACACAAACCCAAAATGTTAATTGGATTTAGTGTGTGACCACAGAGAAGATTCATGGATGCTGTGGAGGAGAGGACAGCTGGTGAAAACAGGGGAGGACACAAGCGAGAGGGCAAGATTGAGGTAGATGATCTGCTATGGCGACCCCTAAAGGGAAAATCCAAAAGAAGAAGAAGAAGAAGAAGGAGAAGAAGAAGAAGTGTGACTCATGAATACTGAGGATTTGATCTAGTGTCACAGCCAGTTCTGTCCTAACCATCTGCTCTGTTCTAAGGGTCGAGCTGCTGTCATTGTACTATGCCCCTGTCTGCCTTTTAGTCTGTATCTGACACACACACAGTCTGATTTCCATCACTTCGGAGGACATTGACTTACATTCATTTCCTGAAGACTTACTCTAACCTTAACCTTAACTACTAGTGCCCTAACCCTAAACCAAAACTTAACCTAACCCTAACCTCATCCTAACAATACAACATGTTTTCACCTTAAAATGTAACAATATGGGCACTTCCTTTTTGTCCCTGTAAGGAAGACAAGTCCCCATAATGTGACTGTGTAAACAGATTGAGGTCCCCACAACATGAGTGAAATCTGGAACACACACACACACACAATTGCACAGCATTCTTATGAGGACACTCATAAACATACCATAAACCCTGACAACTAAATACCTAACCCTAACCCTAAAACCAAGTCTTAACCCTCAAAAAGCCCTTTTAAGGGGTGACAGAACATGAGGACCAGCCAAAATGTCCTCACTTCCTATGGTTTATAGGTTTTTAGTCCTCACAAAGGTACCATACAAGAGCACATGCACACACAGACACTTCCTCTGCTTTCCTTTCCTTCCCTTGCTTCCTTTTGTTGTCGTCGGTCCAGCTGGTGGTTTTTTTTTGTAGAAGGCTGTCAGATGCTGAGCTCACTGTTGCGGAGGCGAGGAGTGAGGAGAAGAGGACAAATGGATGAATAAGATCACAGGCTAGCTCTCACCCTATTCCTAAAAAAATCTGACACAGTTCAACATGAAATGGAAAATGCCACCTTGTTTTTAGTCAGTATGTGAGCAAAAAGGGAACAAGGAGGGGAACGAGTTGAATAAAAGATTCCGTTTCAAAGAACACTTCAAAACTTCTGTATTGTAATAAAAAGACTGTAATAACTATTCTCACTGAAATATGGCATCTTTGGTGCTGAGCGGTCAGTGTATACAAATCACCTAGAAAACAGTCAGTAGAGTATCTGCACTTTTAATGGATTTAAAAGTGCAGATTTAATTTATATCTGATTTAATTTCTATACTCACTAACATGCTGTTGTCTGATATTGGCTGATGTGGAATCTGTTTGGTTTCAAGGAACACTGCAAATAAATGTGTTGGTGATGTTTTAAATTCCAGTAAACTTGTCATTTCAGTCCATTAAGCTTTTATGTTGAGCTGTAAAATACAGCCAGACCAATATTTTAAATATTTATGGTGTACCGCTTCTCAGTCGCTAAAATTGTCTGTTGTCTTGACGATAAAAAAAATTACACATCTCACAATTAAACAGGTCAAATAAAGCTGAGGAGCCACTGGTTTTAATGCACAGTGCCGATGCGGGAATGTATCAGAAGAAAATCGCCTCAAACAATCTGTGATAAACGGCTGATTCTAAACAAACAAGTCATATAAAACTTTTAGTAATGATATATAAATACAACAGTACATTTTTGACCATTTATTTGATGACATTTTAGAGGGAGTAGCCCGTGCTGCCAAAGAGCAATCGCCTCCAATATACACACATAAATGTAATTGAATTTTCTATTTAAAGTCTAAAACTTCTTGTTCACGTCTATCATCCACACATGCAAAAAAAAAAAAAAAAATCCCATCATCCTCACTGATCATACTGTTTGCATACAAGAGCTCCATTTAGATGTGTCCTCTGTGTAAACAACACGTCCTCCTCACCTGTACTCTCCTCAGAATAAAGTAATTGTATGCTTTTCCACGCCCCAAGGTCCACAACGCTTCATCCCTGTGGTTGAACGTTGAGCTCGCCGTTGTAATTAGTGGGGTTAATATCCCGGGCAGCATCACTAAATTAAATCTCCAACTCCACAGTGATGTGGCTGAGTGGTGCACCTGTTCATAGTAATTACAGATGCGGCCTGGGAGTGAACTCATAATGAGTTGGGATAGTCAAGGTTGAATCACTTTAAAGGCACATCCCACCACTTTGCCAGTAATCTTTTTTTTAATCTGTCTTTATGGAAATAAAGGCAGAATAAAATACAGACTCACACATAGGCCTTGCATTAAGACTCGATGGTGGGTGAGCCTGAATCGACAGTGTAGCTAAGAGTGGCTAATGTTGCTAAAGTGATGGTAACGTGATCACCATTGTTGGGTGCACTTTGTCCACCATAATAAAAGAAAACATCCTTTTTCAAGAGCTCAGTTTGAGCTGTGTAATGCTTGAGATGAAAGTGATTTGATTGGCCACCTCACTTGTCACTTGGCGACTTGCAGCATCTTCTGACGTATACAACACGAGCAGAGCAAAGCGGCCATAATGCCATTCCATAACACATGATGGGTCTCCGTTTAAAGTGAATTAAAGTGTGCCAGTTGACGCCTCCGCTGCGTAAACGTGAGTCTGCTGTCTATGAGTGGGTGCAGACAGGAAAAGGGACCCCAACATTCTCACCTCTCAAAGATTCTCCTCCTCCCAATAGCTAAATGAGCTAAATGAGCTTTTTGGCGTTTCAGATATCAGGGATGAATACATAAACCATTGTATATGATTGGGGCACTATTAAGATTTATCATAACATAACCAGTGGTGTTTGGCTTCAGGGCCCCATAAAAATACTGGGATAGTATCACAGAGGCTTGGGCTTTCAGGGCCCTCAGACCCCTTGGGGCCCTGGGCCTTTCGTAATCCATCCCTGGCTGTCATTGGTGACGCTGCTTTTATTTTGCAAAACAAGACCACACACATCCTGAAACTACAACTAACTATGACCCATTTGCACAAAACACCAAACATATATGCTGTAAACATAAAATCATTATGTAATTATCACTGCTTATTCTAGGATACTGTTGAAAGCTGTGATTGAGATTGGGACCCACAAGTAGTTGAACCAGTTAGATCGATGATTCCCATATAGCCTCCAGCATCACTAAGATGTTCATATTGATTCCTTTAGGTGAATTTTTGCAGAATGACCCAGAGAATGTGACCTGACTACTTGGGTGATTCCCTGCCTTTTTTAAAATCTAGTGCCACCTGACATTTTTGTTTTTGAGTGAATTTTGATTATTACCACTGGATGGATCTTTGGAAAAGGCTTTGGCAATTGTCTGGCTTTATGTCTTGATACCATGATCAGGTGAAAATCATTATTTCACCAAACTGATATATAGAGAAATAACATTCAACATGCTAGCTTTCCACTTTCAATAATTTAAAAACATTTTCAGAAACTGAGGCTCAGTTTCTTGAAAATCTTAACACCAAATTTTCTTCAACAATGTGTCAAAACACAGCAACCAAAACCATGTTCTCTCTTCCCAAAACAGATTCATTTTCACCAAAACAACATACAAACATAGGTTGTTCTATACCTATGTCTCGCAGATCATACAGTATAATCAAAATAATGAGGTGATGAATTCAAAATACTACCATCAAAAGTGTTCATGTGTGTTTTGTGTGTGGAGATTACATTACAACATGTGACACACTACGGAGACAATCAAAGCACAGACACTAACCAGTAATAACAGAGCTGTCCAGTGTAAGTCAGCTGATGTCTCTTATGCTGACGCCACTGAAGTGTTTTTCACATTCAGTTTGCACAGGGTGAGACCAATTGGTAGTCAGTCCTGCATTTTGCAGGTCACTGTTTCTTGATAAACAAAAATGATGCAAAACTGTGATTTAGGATAATATTTAAGTCAGATCATTGCAAGTGTGCTTCAGGTTTATTTACATTACCATCCCTTTTTTATTCAGACAAGCATTTCAGTGACACTTGGGGAATTTGCAGCTCTCTTTCTACCTTTAACATTGTTTTTATTTGAAGTGAAAATATATATTTTGCCATTTTCTTTTGACAATTTTAAAATTGTCTTTTTCTATTGGATATTTTTGTTGCTGTTTTCCCCACATTTTCTTTTCTTTTTTATTACTGAGCAACCTTAACTGCAATTTCATATATATGTTTTGTGCACATACAATGGGGGAAAACTAATCGAAAAATGCTTTTTGACACATCTCTGCACCCATGGTCGTCTTGGCCTCAAACTGGGGATTGGCTTGGTTCATTTATGATGTTTTTCTTTCATCTGTCAACACTGGACATTATCAGCTCAAGCAACATGGACCCATCAATAATCATCTATAATAGTCATTTCTGTCATATGTCAATATGATGTCACACACAGGGTTTATTGATATATGACATGTTCTGAACTGACAATCTCACAGCAATGCAATGTAAAGGCTTTTCTGTTGCCCCGGCAGTCTTCCTCGATGTGACCCATGCTCTCAAATCTCCTATGCCAATTTACTCCAACCCTTTGAGGCTGGCTCTCTGTGTAAGTATGTGCTTAGGCAAGACAGCCTCCTGCACTAATTGAAGTCAATGACACACTCTGCAGGGGCGCGTGAATAAACTGCAAATCTCCATGGAAACGCATGCTGAAAAGTTTGTCCAGAGTAACCTGCAGCGCTACACTGGAATTGCTATAGGCTCTGAAAGAAAGAAAGAAAGAAAGAAAGAAAGACACCAAACCTTTCCCAAATCACAATATAAATCAACTAAATAAATAATGCATAATTATTAAAAGTATGCATAATGTAGCAACTAATTTACAGTCATATATGTAACACGAAGAAAACTGTGTGACTGCATTTAAGATTTAAACATTTTAGCTGTTGCATTCAGAAACAAGGTTATAAATAAAATAGAAGCATAAAAAATAGCAGGTAGACCAAAAAGAAGGTACGGAAACGACAGGAGAAACATGCCAGAATCATGGAGATGGACTTTAATTTGCTGGGTTCACTGCTTCTTGTCAAAGCAAATTAAACAGTAATAAGTGATTCAACTGCTGTTCCACGTTTGTTAACATTATCATCATTAGTAAACACAACAGTAAAATGTGAGTAGCTATTCTGACTCTTACGTTTGACTCCAACTGATTAACCTCCATTTTAATCACAATTTGCACCAAATAATACAGTCATGTCCAATAAACCTGGTATTAAATAAACAGGAATTTTATGAAATGGCACTTGAATTACTTCATCCACCAGACCCATCACTTTTATTGAGTCCTCTATTTATATGTATAGTGAGCAGTGGGTTGGGTTCAGCAGTACTTACTACCTTCTGATGTTCAGCATGAAAACATGAAGAAATAATAAATAATGAAGACATTTAAGGTAAGATACAGCAATAAACGACCTCTCCTCAGAGAAAAGAAGACCAACCACTTTGACTTCCACTGAAGAACACATTTAGCTGTAATACATTCAAAAATCACCTTAGTGTAAAATCTGCAGTATTTTAGATCATAACAAATTAATCTGAAGTACACGGCAGAGGAGGATTGACCAAACCACTGGAGAGTTTTACGTGCAGTAGGAAAAAATACGTGTTTTCACAATTAACTAACTCCTGGTGATGTCACTGCTGGTGGTGAAAACTGCAAACACGTCCCCGACAGCATTTCCTCTGAGGAGCAGGATACCTTTAGAAATAACATCTCTGATCTTTTGAAATGTTGTGGGCAGAGGTTGCTCTAACAGAGTTGCCATGGAAACAGTGACCATCACTATAGATCTCAGACAGAAGAAAAGCTCTAATGAAACAAATATGCCCCCCCCCCCTTCCTATGTCTGCTCTTTCTCGTCTGTACATGATTGAAGATTTGTGGGTGGATCAATACATGATTGGAAAAAGTAGTAACGAAATAAATATGGCTCAGAAGCTCATGAGCCTGGACTGACTTACAATAAACACTTTGATACATGAAGGCACATACAGGACATATTATCCTCGTTGCTGTTTCTCGTCGTGAGTGTGATTCACGTATAGTATTGAGTCATCGGCTGGATCCATATCCGTGACTCTCAAGACATTATAATGATTCTAACAACGTTGGCTGAGATGCTGGGAGAAAACAGCAGCACAATGAATCACAAAAAAAGAATCAGTGGGAGACTCAGCAAAAAACGTCGCCGCTTCCTCTGATACCTGTGGCAACGAAATTAAAAGGCAGGTATAAAAAGAGCTGCTGTTTGAGAAAAGTGCAGAGTGATGAGGTCACCAGCATCATGACTCACATCCCTAATGGTGGAAAATAAGCACATTTTCTCATGTCATTTTTAATGACGTTCGTCTTCTTTACTACGTTTACCTTGTACTACTGTACAACAGAGCATCCTTTTACCTTAAACGAATGAGCCACAAAAAGGAATCAGTCCCATTTCAGCAACCTAGCATGCATTTCAACTCCTTCATCCCTCAAATAATCAACTACTCCAGATTTTAACAGGTTTTACACACATGCACTGTATATAAAAATAGATGATTTCTTCCATTTGTAAAGCAAAATCCCGTTATGCCATCACCAGCTCCTAGGCACCTACTGGACAATAACAGCTGTCAATCCCACTGGTGTCCACTCATATGTGCTGTGCTTTATCGCCAATCTTCCTCTAAATGGGAATATAATTAATACAAATTGACATCATGTTTTATTGTAAAAACCTGAATGTAGAGATTGAGCCCATTAACTCCTCAGTAAAAAGTTTACTGAATGATATTACAAATCAAGTGCAAAGTAGAGTAATTTTACCATAGACTTCCCTTCAAACTGGTGACAAAGTACCACTTCTGTTGCACTCACTTCAAACCAGATGGCTATGTCCATTTATAGTATATGTATAGTATAGTTACAAGACATTAAAAAAAGGAAAGATTGTTTAAGAAGTAAGATTTGTCATGCAGATCTTTAGTTTGTCTTCTTTTAATGGTTTTATTTGTGGCCCACTGGGACAGTATCAACACTTTAGTTATAAATCATGGAACTGGACCCTCTAACTCTATTTCATGTGGCCTGCCAATTAAAGGCGTCTGTGTTTTTTTTTTAATATTTATAGATTAATTTTGAATGATAAATATGTTGTTTTTTATATGTTGCGTTTTACTACGTATGCATCATTCTGTCTCCAAGCAAGCACTTTCATTTTGAATTATGTGGAAAGGGCCATCACAAATGTTGTAAATGCTATATCATGATGGAATATTGTGAGATAGTTGTGAGGTCATATGAACAGACTAGAAGCTCCTGCACTCCCCATGTATTCTGAGTGTGAGACTCTCCATCTATACTGCAGTTCAGTAGACGATGCCACATCAGAAAATAACACATACAACATAATTAGTGTTTTAATAATCCTTAGAGGAGCTACATTGTTGATGTGTTGATTGATTGCTGCACACCTTTTTGCCCCCCCACACACACCCCCTGTCATCACACTCATACCCCACATCTGTACTATAATCCTTACACACTCAAACTGAACCAGACTGCTATGTCAATACTTATAGTTATATTTCTATAACCTATTTTATTTCTTAAATATTTTTATATTTTATTTATATTTTTTATATTTTATATATTTCTGAAGCCCCTGAATGGAATTTTGTTCTGTTGTACACTGTATTGTGAAGAATGCCAAATGAAAATAAAGTTTAGTCTAATTTTAATTTTTCATTTACTTTTGAATCTTTGGAAAGATCTTGCTGTTTTTCAGCCTTTAGTGCACTGGGGTCGTATCAGTGTCTTTATCTAACTGCCGTAAAGAAAAGAACTATGAGTATTTCTCAAAATGTCGAACTTTTCTTCTGCACACGTACGTATATGTATTTGAGAGCGGGACTTATTTATTTAAATTAGATTCGTTGTAATGACACTTCCTCCACATGTTGACCTCAAGGCAAACCTGAGCCTTAGGCTGGCTTAGGCTGAGTTTGCATTTGCTTGAACTGATGTGTTTCAGGTCCACTTACATCAAAGCATGGAGCAGCCTGAATGCAAGATTGAGGTGAAACCAGGGACAGCATGAAGTTAAAAATAAAGCATAAATGAAATAAATAAAGGAAGGTTGGGTCCTACAGAGGAAACAAGTTCTGCTGCTGCTGCCGCTGTGTGGAGAGAGAGTATCTGACAGGCCTGCAGCTTGTGATGAAGAGTCCCAGTGCAACAGGAGCTGTAACCATCAGGCTGAAACAATGTTTGACAGGAGCAAACTGCCTGAGAGGGGCCAACACGATCTGCTGTTCCCACTCCGGGGGCTGCACAGCAGCCTCTGGAGAGTAACTGCTAAAAGAAGGAACACGTCCGCACATACACACACAATCTGGTTTCCATGGCTTCAGAGGACATGACATTGACTTACATTAATTTCCTGGAGACTTGCTCTAACCTTAACCAAAACTACTATACAGGCCAAACACTAACATTAACCCTTTTCCTAAACTAAACTCAATCCTAATCCGAAAACCAAGCCTTAACCCTCAAAAGGCCCTTTTAAGGGGTGACAGTATGTGAGGACCAGTCACAATGTCCTCACTTTCCTAAAGTGTCCTCACTCCCTATGCTTTACAAGTTTACAAGTACACACACACACACACACTAAACTCACAAACCGATGCAAAGACATGCGTAGACTGCAGACGGGGACTCAGAGGTGAGTTCATATCAGTGCTGCAGCCTCTGTCAGCTCACTCTGACCCATCTTTATTCAGTTATGATAATGCAGTGTCACGCAGGTACACCTTATGTTCAAGTGTCTGAGGGGGAAGCTTAAATGATGAGAGCTCTCAAACTCAGAGAATTGCCGTCGGCACTGTTTGTCACACTGCTGTAATACAGTTTAGACAGAGTCGTCTCACAGAACTGCCTAAAAACACTTTATTTTATTGTATATATTTAATTCTTTTATTTTTTTTTAATTACTGCAAAGAACAGGAGCGGGTTTAGATTTTTAACATATGTAACTTGGAGTTAGGGAAAGTTACATCAAATGTATATGTATGCAGAGTATAAGTGCAATGTGCAGAAAATACTAGTTCAACAATTTCCATAAAAAATCGAGTTAATGTGACACTTGTGATTCTAAAAGTTCCTTTTATTTCAAGTTTCTACAATGTTGCCCACTTTCCTGCTTTTGTGCTGTAATCCCAAATTATGTTTGATCACTCTATAACTAAGACAGTATCAGCTCCATAATCTGAGCTACAATTATCCAAAAATTTGTTTTTTATTGGTCAAATACATAGAGTAGTTTTTATAAATATTCCTTCCAAAAAAAAAAAAAAACCAAACAATTTCAAATTTAGGCCATAGGTCTACTGTACAGTGCATGATGTAAAAGTTAGTTTTGTTTTAGGTTAGAGTCTAAAACAGTGAATCTGATAACCTGGTCTTTTTCTTTTTTTTTTGACGAGGATATAACATCTCAGGTCTCCTGCAATTTGTAAATTGCTCCTATCAGTCATTGCAGCTTAAGCTGTGAAGAGCTGCGAGGAGCAAATCATTTCACAAGCGAGTAGCTCAGATAAATGATTTATGACACATTTCCGGCAGGTAGCACACAAAAGCGACCGTGTGTTCGCTGAATCTCTGTGGAAACACTTTGCAAAATGCTTTACATCCACATCGAGAGACTTTGACGAGCTGCGAGGCGAAGATAATGAATGAAATGAAATAAATGAAATAAAATGAAGTGTTCCCTGCTTTTTTAACACACATTTTTGTGTAACTGTCAAGTAAACAATATCCGAACAGAGGAGAGAACTATGAAGGATGTGCTCTTCATCATAGGTGTGCATGCATGTGTGTGTGTGTGTGTGTGTGTGTGTATTTTTCTGTGCATTATGTCAGTGGGAAATTTATTTCTATTTATGCTCTATATGCAAGAATCCAATCACTCCTGCATTCTAATGTGTGTGAATTACCTCATCTTTGTGTGTGTGCGCGCGCGTGCGTGTGTGTGTGTGCATTCATTGCTGTATGCAACACACACACACGCATGCACACACACAATTGTTTTTATGTCTAAGTGAGGACACATCAGACATAATTTACCTTAACCATCACAAACAAGTGCCTAACCCTAACATAAACCTTATTGTAACCCTAACCTTAAAACCGAAAAAGACCTTTAACATCATGTTGACAAGCCATAATGTCCCTACGAGGTCAAAATGTCCCCACCAAGATAGACAAAGCTATAAAAAGATGTACACACACACATATGCAGAGGTTGGCACAGTTATTCTTTCTAGGACAACGTAGTGACAGTAATTTGGACAGCCTAAACAAAGCATCATCACAAACCTTAGCCCTAACTAGTTAATGTCTAACCCTGAACTTAACCCCAGTTCAAATCTTAGCTCCAAACTTTACCAGTTCCTCAGAAATGGGGTTCTGCCTCATTAGGACCAAGTTTTGGTCTCCATGAGGACTAGGTGACCTGACATGGTCAGTATTTCTGCCAGAAAAGGTCCCACGGAAACAAATACATGTACACACACACGCAAACATGCACACACACATGTGCACAAGTTCATACATGTGCACATCCACAGTGCAGATTCGGTGAGGGCAGCAGGCAGAGGAGGTGGATGTGACATGCTTTACAATGAGATGATTAACCTTGAGGAACAGAATGATGTCAGGCACATAAACACTCTCTGTGTGACAGACACCTCACACACACTCACACACAGTTTAAAGCTGATGCACTTGTAGAGGTTCCTCAAAATATACATAAGAAGGTGACTCAATCACGAAACCCTACCACATTGTCCAACTGTGATTCACATCAGATGTGAAGGTTAACATTCACAACTGCAAATGTCTTGCATCTTAATGCGACTGCCCTCCCAAATAACACACGTGTACAAATACCCTTTTGCATGCGTCACAAACAAAAACAGAAAATGTGTCAGACCACTCTGTACTGTACTCACAAAGGAGCTCTTAAAGATATATAATACAGTATGCACCTTTTACTGATCCCCTGTGGAGGACATTCAGAGACAGAATCTGTGCTAGAGGACGACACTCTCCTCCATGGTTTGATTTTGCCACGCTGCTGCTGCTGTGCAGGTTGATGATGTCAGTGCTCAGGACATGCATTTAGGGCAAAAAGCTGCATTGATTCTCACTCATGTCGCAAGGCCACCTATGAGATACGGTATATATCTAATCATTTCAACCTAGTAATCTGAATGAATAATGTATGTCCCGTTTCATGATCTGCATTTGGCTGAATAGAATGAAAAACATGATATCATGCACAATAGATAATGGATGCATGTGAAGAATATTACTTAATTTCACTCTAAGAATGAATTTAGAGTTTCTTGTTGATTGATTTGATGAATATAACTTTGAGCATTAAGAATGTTCACACTCACATTGATGATTCAGCAAAAACTGTACCAATATAGAGCAAGGCATTATGGGTAGCAGTAAGTCACACAGACATGTGCAGACTCAGAGGAGAACAAGCTATTTGAGTTGTTTAAACGTCTGTCAGGACCATAGACTGAATATAAAAATGGACAAAGCAAAATGAACTCCTGTTCTGATGTGTCAAGATTTGACCGGAGCCATGATAGTTTTTGGGAACAAAACCCGCAGAGTTCACCAGCAAATGTCACACAGGACTCCACTCATATGTGCCGTGCTTTATTGTCTATTTTCCTTTATAAATTGACATCATGTTCTATTGAAGAAGAGCTGAAAACAACAATTGAGACCAATAAGTCCTCAGTAAAATGGTTAAAGACTTTATAAATCAACTGAGATTTCCATTAAAGTAAAGTTCTTTTTGCAATCAGCAGAGTTGTTTTGCCCCCTGGTGGTAAACTGCTACTTCCACTCTATTCACTTTTCAAACTGGAGGACTATGTCCATTTTTATTGGCCAGAACACAAGCTGGAAAAAAGGGCTGTTTGCTGAAAATATTGTGTAACTGTTGGGTAAAATATGGTGTCTCTTTTGGTTTAAAGGCGGCTGTTCCCTTGTTAAGTTTTTAAACAATAATAAAGCAGGATCTCCATATAAAAGTACATAGTGCTCCAGTTTGAAAAGTGAATAGAGTGGAAGTAGCAGTTTACCACCAGGGGGCAAAACAACTCTGTGTTTGTTCTGGAACTATGAAATATGTGCCCTTCATCATAGGTGTGTTCAAGTCTGAGACACCAAAGAAGAGTCCAAGTTAAGTCAACGTCCCACTACCTGAGTCACAATCTTGGGATCATTACCAAGATATAACAATACATTTTAAAGGTGACATAGAATGGTCTTTTTGAACCAAAACCGAGATCACTGATGTCTACTTAGATAAATTAAATAATATTTATGGTCAAAAACCTCATAGTCTCTTCAGATTAAGCCAGATTATTGCTGCTCTCTGCCAGCCTCTGAACAGGTACTGTTTCTGAGCTAATGCCCGCCCCCCCAGAACACTGAGTCTCTTCTTCTTCTTCGGATCATTACCAAGATATAACAATACATTTTAAAGGTGACATAGAATGGTCTTTTTGAACCAAAACCGAGATCACTGATGTCTACTTAGATAAATTAAATAATATTTATGGTCAAAAACCTCATAGTCTCTTCAGATTAAGCCAGATTATTGCTGCTCTCTGCCAGCCTCTGAACAGGTACTGTTTCTGAGTTAATGCCCGCCCCCCAAGAACACTGAGTCTCTTGTGATTGGCCAGCTACCAGCTGACTGACAGCACCGCGCTGCTTCTTCTTCTTCTTCTTCTTCTTCGGGTTGAATGTTCATGCCCATGACCGGGATAAGCTGTTGGGTTGAGGGTTCGTTGCACGGCAAATGTGCTAGTTACGTAACTAAACTCAACTTTTCAAAACCGCTTGAGTGCAGGTAAAAAGAAAAGCCCTTCTTTCTCAGAAGTGGCTGAAGTGATTATTGTGACACTTTAGTGATGTTTAGATACGGGAAGGACATGGGGACACACTAGATCAGTGGTATCAGCATGCTTTGATGATGACAAAGCTATCACACACTATTATCACTTCATCCTCATTTATTTTCTCATAATCTTGAATAGCCTCCATTATAAATCTTTAGGACATAAATTACATTTCAATAAAACATTGTCAACAATCAATTACAAGTTAAGTCTCTCTGGTCAATGCAGCTGTAAACCTCGACTACAATCACACACACACACACACTAGATACAATGGAAACTGAAAGACCATTCATCAAATGGCACAAAGGCTCATGGGAAGCAGACTGACGAAAGCCCTTTCAAAAGTGCATAATATTGCAGTTGTGTTGCAATGTCATCAAAACAGAAACTCCCTTTTCAGAGCAATAACTAAAAGACAAATACTTCTCCCCCAATATATGGTATTTGGCAATGTATCACTCTTCTTACTTTGATATACATACAAAACGTATATATCGCCATGTCAGGATATATTCAAAGCAAAAGTTATAAAATGATTTGAAATTGTTGGAAGACACTTTAGAGGTCAGTCAGTATGATCAAAAGTTTATCTGTAAGACACAAAATAGAAATGATGACTGCAAACAGGTCATTGTCAACTTCAGATGAGTATAAAGCTGATTTTTCAGGGTTTGCGTAATTTGAAGGCTGTATGATGGCATTCACACACATTCAGTCGGACACTCTGCAAAACTTATTCAGAATATTACACAACAGTAAACGATGGTAGTAAAACCTCAACAACTTCTTCAATCTATAAAAGCCCTCTATAAATAATTTTTTTTGTTTTTCTTTTCTTCTTAATATATAGGTATGTATGTCTCACAAAGTAACAGTATCCCTGCTTAGCTAATGCAGAAACATCACAAATTTGAAAAACATGAGTGATGGTTCATACTGAGTACAAAGTAAAAATTAAATGCTTAAAGCACTGACATATAAAGGTACAGTGTGTAGAATTTAGCAGTATTTAGTAGAATTTATTTATTTATATAACATTTATCACCTCAAGTGCGGTGGGGAAGCTACATAGCCTTCAGTTTGCATCAAAACTCAAAGCAATTTGTCCATTGTCCATCAGGTGATTGTACACTAATAAACTGTTAGGTACAGTTATTTTAATCATTCATTTCTTCCAAATGAAATGAATTAGATGCTTATTTTTACACACTGGTCCTCTAAGTTACGATACATGCACACCACTCTAAACCCATTGAGGGTGTAGTATGAGCACATTCTTAGTGTTTCTCTCCTTCTGTATCTGCAGTCATCAGAACCCCTTGTACTGAAGTGAAGACTCCTGAGTGAAGGCAATTAAAGCCGAATGATGTGCTGGTGCTATAGCTTTAGCAGAATCCCTGCTCCTTCCAGTGATGCTTTATCAAAGAAGCAAAAAAAGAAAAAAAAAATCTCTCTAGAATTTCAGCTGGATAAATAAAAGCTATATTCATTGTAACTGAATTAAGTGTGAACCTTAAAATGTGATTATAGTGGTCATTTTGGGTACAAATAGCTTTCGATTCACTTACTGTACTTGAAATAATACTAGCTAATGTTTTTTTTTACAAAAGAAAACAAACTGTTAAAGGGGGTTTTTACTTATGGTCTTAATACACTTATTTCTGCGACTAAAGCAAACTTTACTGTATAGAATCTTTGCTGTCAACACAGACAACCAAAATTTTACTTTCCACTCAAACATTAGAAAACTGTTTGCAGTGCTTGATATATAATTTACTCTCCTTTTATCATTTTGTGTGTAAGACCACTGTGCACATGACTGAGCAGTACTGACCTATGTTGTATTATTATTGCATCACTGTGATAAAGGATTTTGATTCAATATGTTTAACTCTCAGGAGTCACTAAACAGATTAATCTTTCTGGTTTTAATTTTTATCAGAACATTCATTCAAGCCTTATTTTAAAACTAAGAAGTCACATTGAGTTTAATTAAAATTTCTTTTGCAAGTGAAATTAAACATAATTTGATACCAAACTTCCCCAGGGTTAATAAAGTATTCTGATTATAATAAAGCCCAATCAAAGTTTAACAACAGTATTCTTCATTGGATGCAAATAAAAGGAAAAAAACTTCAAGGAAGCAGCAAACTGTTGCTACAAATTCACAAACCTGTTAAAAAGGTGTGTTCATGCAAAGTTCACCAATTCAAAAATGCTCCAAACATCTAATCATAATTAATTCTACAATTAAATTACAACATTAAGCTTATATAAGAGGGTACATGCTCACATTCAGTCTCACATCTAGTGTTAAAACTGTTTTAGCTTTTGTTTATTTCTTCCATGATCAGAATTCATCCCAGAACTGTTTGGTGAGTTGATAGGTACCTGGAATTCCTGTTTGTGAGCTTAAAGACTCTGAGTGAAAGTTTTCAGAATTGAAGTCAACTTCTATGAGCTCCTCATGTCACAGTCAGGGGAGGTCAGTGCCATCGTAGACCACAGGCTTGGCCAGACTCAGATGATAGAGCACTTTCTTTGAGATGAACCTGACCAGGATAGACAGAAATGTTAGCTTTAGCTAATTTTGGTCTAGTTCAGAAATAAATAAGCACAAAAATAGTGGGTTTTTTTTGTTCCTCAATGAGTGAATACAGTTTTTGACAGTCAAAAAAAGAACAGGGTGACTGACCTGGAGAAGGAGTTGTCAAAGATGAGTGTGTATTCTCCAGGGTTTCTGACCTTCAGTTCTCCTTGGATTGTCTCTTTGTGGGAGTTACAGCGAGTCAGTGGAATCAAAACCTGTACAAAGGAAAATACAGAAATCAAGTTTGAAATGTATGGTGACAGCAGAAAGAAATATCTGCATACAAATTGATTAAGCACATTTTCTGTTTGATTTAGTATTGGATTTAGAGCAGAGATATTCTGCTTTGCAGTGTGGCATTCATTAACTCTGTCTTTTTTTAATTTCCCTTTGTGACAGAATACAGCAGCCAGTAGGTTGGAAGGTAAATATTAAAAGAGACTTAAATGCTTCCACAAATAGAGCATGAACAAATAGCATTGTTGACTTTGGTGTACATTTAGTGCTATATTCTAAAGTGCTGACAGATTTTTAAATGCCTCCCTGAAGCGGCAGCAGCAGCAGCAGAAGCATACTGTAAACACAGCATTGACATAAAGAATCATCACACTTGAAGTTGACTTTTCACATTTTTATGAATAAGTTGCTAATTAACACACTACACAGAATCAGAGCAATATAAGCTCAATACAGACTGCTGTTTGTGTTTATTCATGCTCTTGTAGCTGTTTTTGGTTGCTACAGTACCAACTGCTGCAAGAATAAGTTACACACAGCTAAATGATTCAGCTTGTTTCCTATATTTTTGAGACTTGGGGCAAATCCATCCCACTGTCACATTGTTTACACTAGCCATACTCATACTTGTGTACTTAATGAACCTATTTAGTCACACACATGCCCATGTCTTACCTTGGCCTGCTCCAGCGGGGTCTCTGTGCTCTCCCTGTAGACCACACTGAAGGAAATGCTCTTAGGTTCAGAGGTGAAAGTCCAGGTAACAGTGGGCCCGGAGATGCTCATGGTGATAGGGATGGTGCTGTAACAGCTGGACTTGATGAAAAGCTCTTGAGAGGTGTCCCCAAACTCTGAGATGTCATCGATCATGAAGGGGACAGAAAGACTGCAGCAAGGGGCATGAACCAGAAAAAAAAGGAAAATTTTGCTATGCAGGAGAGCTGTCATTGGCTATTATAATCTTTGTCTTGCCTATTCCAAGATTATCTGATAAATATCTCAATAATTGAGACCAAGTCATGACTTCGATCAGCGTGTGCTGAGAACAAAGCAGGGCCAGAGCGAGTCAAGAGCAAAACCAGTATCTCACAGACATACAGTAAACTTTTATTCATTTGCAGTGCACTGAAATAATAACCTTATCTACATTTAATTACGCTTTGGCTGCATTTCATAGGAGTCATACAACATTTAAAAATTTTAAAATGTATTTTGCAATGAACAGAGTATAGAGCCCAGCCTGCCAATGCACTGAAAACACACAGGGGACTACAATTTGATGGTGTAAGAGTATTTGGACTCAAAATTAGCAATATAAGCAAAACATGAACAAAATTGATGTTCCGTCTGCTTATACCCAAGGATATGCATTTTTTTTTCATAAAATGGAAGTGCATTAATCGATCTACACGCTCTGCTGTCTCATCTCTTTCACCCCACTGAGGGAGTGGTGATGTGGTGTGTATTGTTTGCTGTATGTTTTCCTGTGATGTTGTATTATAAGTTGGTTTTGTTTTAAAAGCAAACTTATGACAGAGAACTTGGCAACATCTCAACCCACAGCTTCTCTTTGTTTCCATGATCCTAACTTTACTACATATGATGGCAGGGGTAGCAGCTTTTTTCTGTGACTAAACATTTTTTCTACTTACACTGTAATACACTGCATTATTGGTTGCATTTGAAGATCAAAGTTTTCCATTCTATCACAGTAATGATTTGAAAAAATGAAATCATTTGCGGTCTTGTACAGTCTTGTGTGCCCAAAACTGAGACAACAGCAAGGGAAGATGAGTACTACTGTACAAAATTATTGTTTTGTCAAGACCTGAAAGTAAAATTAGTGGCACTTTCTTTTAAATATCACAGTATGTTTAGTTACTGGCATGAGGATTTAAACAGTTTTTTGATAATAAAACAAAACAAACAAGGTTTGCTGTAACAGAGGTCCCACATGAACCAGTAATAATTAAGGGAAGATGTTCATAGTTTAGTTTCATGTTTCACTTCTTGGTTTAAGAATAAGCTTTACATTTACTCCATGGAAATCATTGTGAAACTTCCTCTGACACATTTTGACCCTGTCCATGGCATAAGTAAACAGGGAACTTCTGCATTCACATATGTTTTTCAGTGTAACTTTCACTGCTTGTAATAAACTCACGTCAGTTCTCCAGACTTTAGCAAGCAAATCTCTGCATCCTGTACCGCAGCACTGAGGTCCTCAGTGTCCTCAGATGTGATGTCCCCTGCACTAGCGCTGGGGCTTCTAGAAAGAAAATACATTTATATCAGTTTGTCAAGAATTCATTTTAATTTTACATTTTTTGTCACTTTGTTGATATATAACTTATATTATACACATTTCTATAATGTATTACCTTATTTTTATATACAGTATATGTCCACTGCCATAACATTCTCCAGTGTGGAACTAATAAAAAATAAGCCTGATAAAATGTGTCACTTTCTGGCTGTGACTGCACAGATTTCCCTGAATGCATGTGTTCAATCAGATATGTTTATGTTTATGATGGCCCACTGTAGTTTATAATCACTATCACTGACTGTGCTGCACTCTTAACAGCCTGTGACTGACTGCAGGAATGATACTTACAGTTGTGCTGCCCCCTGCTGTCCATGTCCTGGAGAGCAGGCTGTGGCAAAAGAGAGTGAGTTACTGGCAACACTCACTTCTTCATCAGTGATGATGTCAAAAACACCATCATCCAGTTTGTCATCTTCGTCTACTCCTGAAAAACAAACCATATCTTTATGTTTATTACTGCATTTTCATAACATTCTTAATGTATTGTTCATCTCATCATTAACACATAACTGTGCTGTGCAGATATATTATTTTTTGACTAATTAGACGGACTAATATAGTATATGTTCCCTTACCAGACACACTGGTCACAGCTCTCCCAGCCTGCAACAAACGGCTGAAAGGGGTCAATGGTGTGCTGTGAGTCACTTCCTCCTGTGGGTGGCGCTCCACTACTGCACTGTGCTGGTTATAACAGTCTCTACAGCATCGCTCTTTGTTGCCGCCCTGTTGGGTGCTCACTGTGTTGCTGCAGCAGTAGTAGCAGAAGGGACGCCCACACAGCCTAAGAAAACAGCAAACACAGCATGATAGAGTGAGTGAGATGACTCAGTATCTTGAAATGTATTCAGTGTACGGACGATTATTTATGTGAGTAATGCTGTAAGACATGTTTCAAATCTGTTCACAACAAGACTTTTTTGCATCTTCCACCACAAATAAAAAAAACATTTAAAAACACTTTTTTACCATAGAATAAACTTTTGAAGTGAATGGGTTGGTTTCGGATTTTGCAGAAATGTCTTCAAATAAGTATGAAATCCTAATAATTAAAACTTATTTTATAGTCAGAAATAGTGATAGTATAGGTGTGAGACACATGCAACATTCTTTAAGACAGGGGCCCAATGAGGGCAGGATGAGATGGATATAATCTGGGTTCTGTGGTTTATTTTTATTTTTAAAGAAATTCTATTTTGATTTGTTGATTTATCAGTTAAGTGTCTATCATTCTCAACTTTATTCTCTACTTTGCTGCTCTTTTGATGTTTATGTTGTTGTTCTCATTTTTTCACTTAGTGTTTGCATGTCTAGTTGCTTTTACAGGGAATCCAAACAGGAATACATTTTAAATGATTGAATAAATTGACTGAAAGACTTCTTCTGCTGCATGACCAACTGTCAGAATCTGTAAAACTTGAAACATCTCATAAAGGGGACAGTACGAAGAACTGGTAACAGGTGAGGTCTAAGCTGTCAATCCTCAAATTTTACTACAATCCATTACTTGGCATCACATTGTTTACAAGTTCAGTTAGCACTACAGTTCCTGACTATAAAGTATTGATGGACACTGCATAGTTGGCTGGGTGGGTGTCTCACTTCCCAGTCATGTTACAGAAGCGAAGGCAGTAATAAAATGTCACTGCAAAAAAGTGACTAAGACTTGGTTCTTGTTGACTGTTTTTTTTTACAGGAATTGAAATTAGAAATATGGTTTTGGTGGCAGCAAATCAATGGGAGAACTAAAATTAAATTAAAACTGACCTGCAGTTGTATTTGCGGAGCCACCAGCTGAACTGAGTGTGACAACCCAAACAGTAGTTCACGTCCCTTTCCGTCTCCTCATCCCGCAATTTCTGCTCAAACTCCAAGGCATCTGTCTTTTGCCAAAGTGCATCTTTCTCCCTGCAAAGAGCAATAACAAGCATTTTTGTAAATGCACTAAATTCACACATTATACTGTAGTTTGTTCAAGCTGGATCCATTTGAAGACAAGCAGCAAATGCAGGTACCAGTACTGGAGAGTCGTCATTTTGGTTTTATTAGGTTTATACCTGATCAGTTCCACAAGTCTCTCCTCCAAATTGATTTTGGTGCGGTAGAGGTCATCGAGTTCAGCTGCTGTCTTAAGATCAAAGCTCTGTTTGTCTTGCTTGACTCTCCTTAGACTTTCACTCATCTCCTGACAGGTCTTCTGAGCTGCGTGTAGACTCTCCTCAGACCTTCATATCAAGAATATCAGGTTCTCACAAGACTATACTATATATAAACAAACACTCTGATTTTAACACACAAGGCTGGAAACATTTCATTTCCAGTGCTTTCATTTTGTCCAGGAGGTGTGATTGTGAATACAACATCTCACCTTGATAAATTTTCTTTCAGATGGATTATCATGCCTTCTTTCTGCTGGATGAGATTTTCATACTCAGCCATCTGGTGGTTTTTCTCCTCAATCTGTTGGCAGTATCGCTGATTCTCAGCCTGCAATCAGCAAAGCAAAGCCAGACATTATTTCCCGTTCTTTGCGAATTACACTTTTGACCATACCATTTTGATTACAGTAGAAAAACAGACAACTTTTCATCTGCAAATTGCCATATTTTTATGAAATATTTCAATATGCATTTAGATGAATGTATATGCAATTTGTGGGAGATTTTCTATCCCAGTGTTCTGCAGCATGTCCATGTTCAATTCCATTTTTGGGATGTACAATTAAATCACAAGTCAACTCTTTCACCAAAAATGTAAATCTTTGAAGAGTTATCATTGATCAAAGTGAAAACAGATGTCCAAAAACCAATAAAAAATATGCACATCTGGATACTAAATCTGCCTTTGCTAAATTGCTCATGCTCTGTCTAGTTCTTAACTCTGATTTAGCCACTCCATAATAATGATCAGTTAATTTTAGTTTTGGATTTACAGTGGGGATCATTGTCTTGCTGCAAAACAAATTTAATGATAAAGCTCAATTATGGTAATCATCATACCACGAGGAGACAACAACGTTCTTCCATCTGACTTCAAAATCTGTTTAAGTAATGTGGATGGGCGTAGAGGTACCTGTTTATTATTCATTATGTTGTGGAAATAACTATGTAAGTAGCAGGTCATTCTCTCACCTTGAGCTCTTTGAGTTTGTTCTCCAGATCTATCACTTTTTCCTGCTCAGTCATCAGGTGTAATTTTACTTCCTTTAACTCTTGTGTCACTCCCTGGATGGGAAAAATAAATAAAGAAATGAATGACATGAACGACTAGGTAAAAATCATAAAAATCCTGACACTGCAATAGATTGTACTGACGCATTCTATTAAAGAGCTAATAGGAAACCAATTTTTTTTTTTAGAGAGACACTGTTACCCCCAAGTTTGCAATTTATACCATATATACCATATATTTAAATTAGCTTACATCTGAAAGATAACAGTAGCATGGTTGTGCACATGCATTTGAATAAAATGAAGCATAAAACATAAAACTGTTTAGTTGACTTTTTTTTCAAGCCTGACCTGGAGCTGGCTGTCATAGTTCACTGCTTGGCTGCTCAGCTGGAAGTGGAGTGCCTGGATCTCATCTTGGTTTTTCCTTTGCAGAGTTTTAGCCTCCTGTTGGGCCTCCCTTAGCTTCTGCAGCTCTTGTTTGGTTGCCAACACTTCCTCCTCATTATGGAGCTGATTAAGTAGTTGCTGGTTCTTTTGCTGTAACTGTGCAATGCAGCTATTCAGCCTCTCAGCTTCCTGAGATGCATCATCCTCCAGCTCTTGCACACTTGTTGAGAGGCCCTCCCAGCGCAGACGGGCCTCTTCATTTTCAGCAGTAAGCATGCAAACATGGACGCCAAGCTCGGCTGTTTCTGTATTGGCTCTATGGAGCGCCTCCCTGGATTCACTGTTTTCGAGACACAAGGATTCATATCGTAGCTTCAGTTTATTTAGCTCCTCCCTGGAGGCAGTCACATCTGCAGCCAGGCCAACACGAGCCTGAGCCTCAACATCTCGCTCATGTATAAGAGCCTCTTCTCGTTCCCTTGAATGAAGAATCTCATCAACATGCCGGCGGTTGAGATCCTCCACCTGGGCTTTGAGTTGTTCAGCTAAAACACAGAGGTCCTCTCTGGAAGCCTCTGTCACCTCCTGCAAGGCCTGAAGTTTCATTCTCTCTTCAGTTCCCGAGAGAAGCTGAGCCCTCAGCTCCACCACCTCTTCACGAAGTCGTTGCACCTCCCTCAAGTTTAGCTCCAGTTGAGCCTCAGCTATCACCAGCCTGACTGGGCCTTCTTTGTTTTCCACTGAGGAACTCTGATGCTCAAAATGAAGCTTCTGTACTTTCTCATTACTCTCTGAAGCTCCCTTTTCATTATCTTCAGGCCTTCTCTCCAGTTCCTCTGCACGAGCCTGCAGAAGCTCACACTGAATGGTCTGGTCTCTGAGTTTTGTCTCAGTTTCTTGGAGTTTTTCAAGTAACTCTGCTTGGCTTTTCTGGGACACTGAGAGGTTCTTTTCAAACACTGAGGCTTTGGTGGTCAGAGAGTCCAACTCCTGCTGAGTTCTTACTAAGTCCTTTTTCAACAATGACTGAACCTCAAGAAGGTCTCTGTTCTCATTTTCTAGCTTCTTTAATTGAGCATCTAATTCCTCCTTCTGGACAAGTATCTTCTGAACAGTCTCTTCCAAATGCAGGTTTTCATCTAGAAGCTTTTTTTCTCGAGCTTCCACATTCATATTTGTCGCTTCTGCTCTACTTTTAAAGTGTTTTTCTGAAGCTTTCAAAGAAGCTAGCTGATCTAACAAGACTGTCTTGCTCTTTGTTAGGTCTGTAATGCTATCTTCACTCTTCTTTACTGTTCGGAGAAGTTTAGTGTTTATTTCTGTGAGGTTGCTGCATTGTGTTTTGTACTCAACATCTTTGGTTTGATCAAAAGTGAATTCATTATGAGTAAGTTTGGAGCTCAAAGTTTCTTTCTCAACACTCAATTTCTCCACCTGCTCCTCCAAGTGCTTGATTCTCTCTGAACCAACAGCTAACTCTCTCTCTCTGTTATTTATAGTTTTTCTTAAATCTAGGATGAGGCTCTCAAGTTCCTCATTCTGGCTGTTGCTAACACTACATCTCTGCTCTTCCTCCTCCCTTTCTACCTGCAGCCTTTTCCTTAATTCCTCTGCCTGTCGTTCTCTGCACTCCAGTGACACTTGTAGATCCTGAAGCTGGGCTCTCAGGTTCCCTGTCTCCTTCTCTTTCAAACTCAATGCCCCTTGAATTCGACTGACCACCCCTTGGAGCTCTTCCAACCGTCTGACTGCCTCTTCCCGTTCCTCATGGGCTCTAGCTTTTTCTTCAGCTAGCTTCTCCTCACTGTTTCTCAAATCTTCTAGCCTGAGTTTGAGTTCCTGTGATAAGCGCTCTGAGTGCCTGGCCCTGTCTTCAGCCTCCCTCTTTGCATCCAGCCTCTCTTCCTCTGTTGTCTTCAGTTTATCCAGGAGCTCCTGAATTTTCCAAACTGAGTCACAGTAGCTTGCTGTTTGTTGGCCCTTTTCTTTGAGTGCTTCATCAAACTTAGACATAAGATCCATATTTTTGTTTTCAGCAGCTGTGAGTCTGTCGTGAAGTTCACTGTTTATTGCTTCCGTAGATGTGTGAAGATGATTTGTTGTCTCCACATTACCTATTTCTTGGAGGGTTTGGGCTTCATTGGCTTCCAAATGGCCAGATGACCTCTGAGCTGCCAGCTCTCCTTGAAGGTCTTTAACCACACCTTTTAGCTCAGCAGCTTCTTTGCTTAACTCCTGAATGTGTACCAAAAGCTCCTGCTGTCTCAGCTCAGACTGATCAAGCTCGATGCGGAGATTCTCTGCAATAATACAAGGAGAGGGCTCCTCCAGTTCACCAAGGAGACTGTGATTCAAGTCTGGAATTGGAAGAAACTCTTGTGCCTAGATAGAACAAAATACCTGTGGTCAGACACGTCAGACAGCATGGATTTTAAGTGCTATATGTGTATCCAAATGTAAGGCCACCCCTAGGTAAACTCCATATATTTTTGAAGTGAATAAAAGTAAAAAGCCTGTATCAAAAATTCATTAAAATGACCCTTTCTTCAATCATTAATTCAGTGGAACTTTACATTTTCTTAAGTTAAATGTAAGATGCAAATATGGTGTGGACAAAACTCATCGAAGACATTTAGAGGTAGTCAGGGCTTAGTAATTTTTTAACTTAGTAGAATTTTATCAAATAGCAGTGTATGAACTTTTTTTGATCCAGCTAAGGGTTTTTGTATTCCAGATTTAGGAATAGTTCTCTTAGGTTAGTTTTTTCGATTTGTAATTTCCTGGTGACCTGTCCAGGGTGTACACTGTCCTGCAAGGACATCCCAATGGATAATAATTGCGACTGGCCCCTGGTCCATATATTATAATGGTTCTTTCACTGACATGCTGTTCTAACTCATTTTTCTCTCCTTGTCCCTCAGAATTAGTGGTGATCTAAAACTTCCTAGTCTTGAATTTTGTCTCAACTTAGATAGTTCCCCTAAACTGGTATTTTATAATGAAATTTACTGAAGAAGTGTAAAACATACATTTTTTGATTATTATGTGGCCTGCTCTGCTTTGTTGGCACCATTAATTTTTCTTTTTTACATCCTAACTCAGCTGATTTAGAGGAGCCCATAGTTACCACAAGGAATCAGAGAATTCATCTGCTCTGAAAATGTCATCAATCAAATATCAAATGAGTTAATGAAGTTCTCAGTAGCAGGCTGCTACTTATATATAGCCTTATAATTTGAAAAAAATTGTAATTTTTGCAGATTTTATGTAATAGTCAGATCAACTTAATATTCTACAGTTATCAACACAAAATGTCATTTAACCAAACTATTGCGTGCAGTAATATCAGTATGTACCTGTGATTGTGAATAACTGCTGACCAAACTGTTGATGCTGGAGCAACGACTTGGAGGCTTCCACAGGAAAGCTGATGAGGCTGAGCCCAAAGTCCGCCTTAAGCAAAAAGAGACATCAAATATTAAGATAATTAAAAAAAAAAAACAGTCTTTACACAAAAGGGAATTCACATTGACAGGTGGTTCTACAATAAACAGTTAGTAATAGTTCACCTTGTTTCTTAATATTATCTGAGGTAAATTCTTAGAAGGCAATACATGATCTGTAGTTGCAAAACAAAGTTTGTGCACCTTAGTATTTGTGCCATGAAAAATTTCAGTTGCTAGGAAAGTAGCAGGAAATTATAAAACAACTATGTGTCATATCTACAGGCAGGGGAAGACTTTCAGAGGAAGTTAAACGCATTAATATTAATCTAATAATTACAAACTTTGGTAGGGGTACTTTTAAATGTGACACCAATCTTCTGCAATCTAATACAAGTGGTCTATCATAAAAAGCAGTCAGAGGTGTTTATTTTATTATGATTCAGAACTGTACAGATAGAGATAATATTCTGAGCTGAGCTGTTTGAATATTACTACAACTACTATCCGAGAAATGTTCTGTTGAAAGTTTACCCACTGATTTTCCTATGACTAGCACACAAATACTTCTAGTAATTTTCTAAAAACATTTTCAACTAAATGACACAACTACTAAAAAAATCAAAGATTGAAAGTTTATTAGAATTTGAGATGCTGGCAGCTCTCTACTTGCTCTGCTGGCATCCCATGTGCTGCTTCTGGTTGTGATATTGGGTGGGTAGCACTGGGTGGTGCAATGGCCCAAAACACCAAATCTCAAATTGTAATTACTTATTACACTGATTATACTGTTATTTTAAATATCTATTAATATAATACATTTCTAAAAGATATCACCTTTATGTATAATACAACAGAAATTATGTATGTATCATATATATCTTTGCAGCTAATCTTTCATTGTACAACAGGATTTAAATAATAATCACTTTGCAAGATTCCATAAAACAACAGCACATATTCTTCTTTGGAAAAGAATTGTAACCGTCCCCTTTAGAGTAAGTGCAAATTAATGAGAAGGAAGTGAAAAGTTTTGGGAAAGGTGTTGACGTGATGAATGGTGATCAATGTTCACACACTGTCAGCACCGACATCCTCTTATACACACATTTACACACACATTCAAGCCAAAAAAAGAGCTGTGACTGTGCTGAGTGATCAGCTAATTAAGTGTTTCTTCACATTTTGAAATACCTAACACTGTACCATTATTTTATAATAATTGAACTTATGTGGTGTGTTATCTCATAATACTTAAGCTCTTTAACCAATCATTTTGCTAATTATTTCCACTCTCACAAGGATCTTTAACCTTTCAACTGTTTAGTGTCAACAATTGGTATTTGATACCTTGCAAATGCCGGCCAATCCGCATCGAGGTCGTAACCTCTGGCTGCCACATCAAACTGGATCTGATTGAGCTCATAAAGATGGTTGATTATGTCAGCTGTAAGGTGACACTTAAGGAATGGACTGCGGGCGTAATACCAGTCACTGAATTGGAAGCATAGAAACACAAACACATGAAAAGTGTGAATAGAGTACACATACACACAGGAAGGTTAGGAAAACAAAGCACTGCCAAAAAAAGCACATTTAAAAAAAGTAAATGGAAATTCAATTGTGTCTATAGGTTGTATGACTGGTTAACCTGTATGGGATGCTGCCTTACCTGATCGAAGGAGAAACACACACACATGTATGCGTGCAGACAAATTGCTATAAGTTATTTTTGAGGACAGAAACAGAATTCTTTCTGATTTAACAATAACCAGTGAGCCTAAAACAGGCTTTGTACCAATTGAGCACACACAGTTTTTTCTTTTCACAATAAAGTTGATGCTTATTTCAAGCACAACACACATGCGCGGGCACACACACAGGCCTTTTAACATCTTTTCCTGTTTCACCAAGCTCTCTTGATGTTAAAATGTAATCCATTTAAATGTAAAAATGTAATCCATTTAAGATCCTCCTGTTTAAATATGTAAGCAAAAACTAAATTGACATTTCATCATTTGAAAAAAAAAGGAAGTGAAAGGTGTCTGTCCGTTCAAGTCTGTGGCAGTTTTTTCTTGCAAAAGAAGAAATAAGATATAAATCTGGAACAGAAAATCACACTTCCTAAGACAGGATGCCAACAAAACTACCAACATTATAAAAACCACAATAGAACACATCAGTATCTTACATGGAAAAAAAACACAATCGTGTGTGCACATATCTGGCTCCTCTGACCTTGTGACCACGTGGTTTATAAGACACTGCTGCAGTGTGTCTGCGAGACGTTGGTGAACAAGTGAGTAGCGGATGAAGGCCCGTCCTTTCCCCAGTGACGTCTTCAACTGAGAATGCACAAAAAATATTCACATTAGTTTATGTTCTCCTTCTATAGTCCAGTGTAGTCTCCAGTGTCAGAGAGCTGAAATGTTTTCTAGTGGTTCCTACGAAAACCTGAACCACTGAATGTCTAGAGCTGAATGTCAAATGTCTTTATGTATGTGTGTATATATACACAAATTTAAAGTTATTTTTTATTTTTCTATTAAGAAATTGACTATATATGATATATTTCACCTTTAGTTTTAAATTAACCCAAGAGAAATGAAGGTAAAGGTCCATCATGGCTTGAAGACTTTCCTGACCAGACATTCAAATACACTGACAGATGGAAAGGGGTTTAGTTAAGACAACTGACTCGCAGATCTACCATAAGGACACCAGCTGGAGACTCTATTATGTCTGTAGCTAACATGCAAGATTATGAAGAGCAATAGAACAGGAAAAGTAATATATGTAAGAATTTTCACAACATTATTGTCAGCTGTTATCAAATTAACTGTTACTTTAGAAGAAGATTATACTGGCACATAAATCCCCAAACAAAGTATAAAAAGAAAAGTTAAGTTAAAAAAAAAAAAAACATATTGCAATTATCATTCGTTGTCTACTGTTTTATCCATCAGGGTCATGGGGCCTCTGGTGTTAATCCTAGCTAACATAGTGCATAAGATGGGGTTCACCCTAGACAGGTCACCAGTCCAATATATAGAGCCACAGACAACCAACCACTCACGCACACCTATGGCCAATTTAGAGAGACCACACATCACAATGGGAGAAAAAGGCAAACTCCCTTTTTCCACACTCCTCTTTTCACTGCAAAGGCAATAGTGCTAACAGTACACCAAACATGTGGCCAACATGCTTGAATTATTTTGACAGATACTGTAAGTACAGTACTAATCCAAATTCATCACTTTTTAGTTTTACATCTTCCCTGTCATTTTTCATAAAAACCACTTCAAATAATGATCGTTTGACTTTTTTTGGAGTCTGTCAAGGAACAAATACAGTTTTCATCCAATCATAACAGGGTTTGGACAAGTGAAAATGAAATTTTGTACTCACCCTTGGCAAATATGAGGAAAAATATATGCTGGTAAATGAAATAAAGGATGGCAGTTGATACTGAAATTATGCTTAAGTAGATGTATTTCATAAGCATCTTTTATCACTATAATTAAGCCGGTTAACTTGATTAACTCCTACTACAAAGAATAGTTCCAACCAATGATCATATCAGATACCTTGATGACTCACATTTAGTTGGGTGGGAAACACCAATGCACTGCTTTGCTCATTCCCAAATGTCACAACTGGGTTAGCTTAGCTTATGTCAACAGACTGATGCAAGAAAATTCAAGCAAAAAAAAATCTTTAATTTTCCAACCCCCTCAATAAAGGTTTTACTGCTTTTGTTTGTTAAGTAATAACAATAAACTAGACAATTAATTGAATATATAATCAACAGATATCGCAATTGTAACCATATTCAAGATTACCATGGTTTGTATGTGCTATACTGTATATACCCTCAAGGAAAAAAAGAAAAAAATTAATATACACAAAGAACACGAACTCAGACTACTGTACCAACAGACAGTTAGTGGAGAATGAAGCTCACCACTGAGCGTTCCCAGGACAGACGGTGAAGAGGAAGCAGCACAGACTCCGTATACCTGACTGACCAGGATTACTAACATGGCTCCACTGTCACTACTCATTTGTGTGTGTGTGTGTACACTTGTGTTGCATGCCATGACAGAGCTGAAGATAAGAAAAGTGTGACTGTGTTGCACTGGGAGATTACCTCAGAGATAGACTTAACAAAACGGATGCCATCGTTAGCTCCCTTGATCTTAATCAGGCAGTCACAGAAGTAATCCCAGTAGTCTTTCCTCTGGCCAAGAAATGTTTTCTTTTCTTTCTGGTCAAACTAAGAAACATACAGCATCTAATTATAGCAACTTTCTCAGCAGTGTTGATTGTACATTAGGGTTGTCACTTTTTATTTGAAATTGAATATTATTTCAAACGGGGGTTGTTTGAACTGTTATTATTAATTGCTTGGAATCTATGCTTCCATCTCAAGCGCCTACTGAAGTACTACCCCTTAGAATCCAGCAGAGGACACATCTCTCTGCAAATAGCAAGCACCCCCTACTATTTGGAGAGACAGAGTGTGCACTGAATACTAATAACCGAACCCAAAACTTGTTCAAAAATCTCTGCGTACATATGCCAGGATATCTGCATGCTCTGAGTGTGTGTTCTTGTTCATGCCTAATTCTAGGGAAAAAAAAACACACTCGATCCCAATCAGGTTGGAAGACCTGTGTTTATGGGAAATAATATCAGAAATGATGTTGAGTCGGTAACCTTGAATGTCAGGTCTTCATTTTAACATAGAACCAAACCAATTCAGATTTATTTGAACAAATTATGGGTCCTACAAAATTTGACAGAACTTGATTTTAGGAAAAAGTGACAGCCCTATCATACAAGAATTCTGCCTGCCTTTAATAAAACAAGCTGAAATCAACCAGTCATCATGTTACCATCTCAGGTCACAGGAGAAATACAAAAGAATTATTTATATTATATTATAAATTAGCCCATGGCCCTTTATATTTTCAAAACAAAACAGTCCAGAAAGTGTGACGAGCCATGTTATCACACTCTCAAATTTGAAACATTTAGTTTATTATATAACTAGTAATATTATATTATTAGTAGTTAGCTGTCAGAAAAAACAGCATGGGGCAAAATCAATTAAGTGCAAAACATGAGTTGATGCCAGCCTCTTAAATATTAAGATGTTGTCCATCATCAGCTCTAGAATCTTATAACACCCCTTAACATTTTGAAACTAAACAGAAGATGTTAGAAAGAAAAGAAAAAGTTAGTTGTCCTGGTAGATTTAATTAGCCCACCTGGAGCAGGTATTCCAGCTTATAGAAGAACTTGTGCAGGCTGGCACTGTCATCTGTTATGGGTTCACCACACTCCCTGTATTCTTTACTCAACTCCAAAACAGCATCTAAATAAAAAAGTGACGCTGTTATTAATACATAAACACACATATAACACATGTCCATGTGTTCACACATAGCAAATAAGAAAATAAATAATTTAAGGTAAAAGGCACACATTTTACCATGCAACTTTTCAATTAGTCATAGATCACTGCCCACAAACGAAGATGCTGCAATTAAGTATTTTTGAGGGGTAGAAGTCAACCAGGGTATTATATGACTGATGTCAATTTATAGAGACAAGGGCAGCAGACAGGTGATATGTTTGGCTAGATTTCTTTTTCTTTTTAATATAACAGTTCTTTAATAACAGTTCTTTGGTCCACAAAATGTTGATCACTCACTCACTCATTTTCTGTGTTTCCCAAAATTCAAAATGATGGAGCAAAGAAACCACAATGTATTCATACTTAAGAAGCTGGAAAAATCTGAACTTTTTACTAAAACTTTTTTATTAAAAAAATAAAGAAAAAATAAAGACTGGAGGGACAGGAGGGACAGACAAAGTCTGTCTCTCCAGCCTGCATTATGTCTGCATTACAAAAAGTATGTAAACTAAATTTAAAGACATGAAACACATTATCAAAAAACTTTCTCAAATGTTTGGATGAAAAAAGTTTTTTATCATTATCATTATTAAGTTTCTGAGAAAAAAAACATTCAGAAATGTTCATGTTTGGCTAATCAATTATAATCTGCTAATGCTGATCACAAATAAAATTGCACATATCAGGTGTGGTTGTAACATGGGTTGAGAAAAGGTGTTTTATGAATAACAATTTAATATTAATATTAATTATTATAGAATATTAATATTACTTGTAGGCCCATGACTGAGATGTCTTGTGTACTTAATAAAGTGGCCAGTGAGGGTAGATGGTTTATTGTATGTCTGGACAGCTTTATTACCATGCAGATCTCTAATAATCCTCTGCAGTTGATTATCTCCAACTGAAGAGCAGGAGGCCATCGTGGAGAAAATGTGAGGGAACTCTGTAGGATTTAAACAGACATTTAAAATTATTTAAACATGTTACTGAAATGTTGTCATAACACAAAAACACCAACAAAATAAACCACAGCATGTGAACAGTGAATACATGCCATATAGCGCTGCAAGCTGCACACAAATAGTGTTCTTACTGGGTTTCCTGCTTGCTCTCTTTCATAAAAACATTGCTGAATCCTGGCCACATAAAACTGACAAGACAACACTCAGCATGTGCGGATGTGGCAACATGAGACACTGAAGAAAACACATTACGTAGCCAAGTTAGCTATTTCTGCCCGCAGAGAGCGGTCAAGCCTTGATGTAATGATGACAGGTAAAAGCAGAGACAGTGACATCATCTCACCGACATAAGATGTATCTCCGACAGTCGTTTTCAAGTAGACTAGTTGACTTAAATCCCTTAAAAAGTGCTTTTCGAAGCAACAAACCGCAACGTAAACACTGGATGTATGACATACACCTGCTGTGAGCTCTTCATTCCCTGGTCTCATTATTAATTTACGTCAATTTCATCTCATAGACCATCGCGGTTTGGATACAAATTAATGAAAATGCCCTAAAACGTAACTGAAATGTAAATGAAACACGTACTTTGATGTAAAAATTGTCCAGAGTGTCCGGTTTGTAGGTGAAGCGGTAGAAACTTGCTGTTGTTGTGGGCGGGCACTGTGAGTGATTGACAGCTCCAACGGGGAAACAGGCGCCATCCGCTGCTGGGATCTATCCAAGTTTGGTTGAGGGACACGAGCAAGAAAAACAGAAATCTGAGACCATAATCAACAGTTTATTTATTTATTTATTTATTTATTTATTTATTTATTTATTTATTAAAAAGCCACTTGTTTTGGGTAAAAATAATAACAGAATATATATAAACTTCTGAAGAGCTCGTCAATATGTCAAAACCACTGAATGTACATGTGACTGTTACAATTAATGAAAAAATCCTCAGTATTATTAAAATTAATAATAATAATGATAAAAATAATAAAAAATAAATAATAACCATAAATAATCAGGTTTGGCTTGAAAATGTATTATTATTATTATCATTATTATTATTATTATTATTATTATTAACAACAACAATAATTTAATACATTAGGTACTGTAAGATACTCCAGCATGAGCACATTACCCTTGAATTGTGATTTGTTTTTCCTTGTAAAAGAAACACACACTGAAATAGTTTACCTACGCAATATATTGTCACAGAGACAATCACACCAAATTATGTTTGTGATTTTGAATTTCCCATGAAATCCAAAATGTGATGGCATCAGAAAAGAAGCCATTTAGAGGAAACATGTCTTGTCACATGGTTAAATCGTGTGTTGGGCTGATATGAAAATAACTGTCAGACTTCTGTTTACCTTTGTGGTCAGTACCTAAGGAACAGTTCGCCACGGTTTCATTGCATGACAGACTCTGGTGTGTGCAGAACCACTGTGGAGGTAAGGTACATTCACTGATACTTTGTTTCTCTCTTCACAAGACTGAGACGGTCATAAGTGAATTAAGTGCTCTGTTTTGTATTTTCTATAGACCTTGTAGAGCTATTGTGACTTTTGTGTCAGGTCAAAAGTGAATGGTGATCAAACATGGAGAGTCTTGTTTGTTCTTTTTTACCAGGCCATTATAAGATGAAAGGAAAATGGTTCACATCAAAAGATATTTTATCATAAAACCATTCCACACAGAAGTTCTTTTTTTTTACATTACATTATGCCCAGTAATGTAAAACACTATATAGGAAAGTGATATTGCCATAAAAATATTCATATATTTTGATGAAAAATCTTGGCTATTTATCATTTCCTCCCTTTTTGTTTAATTTAGATTTTCTTCTTCTTCTTCTTGAGGAAACAATGGCTACAACAGAAGATTATATGGACAAAGATTCCACAGGCAATACTTCAACCTTTGACCCAACTAATGATCTGTATTATTCCAGTGACTATGACGATGAACTGTGTGACGAACCAAGTGTCACAAAGTTTGGAAGCAACGTCACTCTGGTTTTCTACTCCATCGTGGTGATCCTCAGCCTGTCTGGCAACATCCTCATCATCGTGATTCTGGCTAAGTTTGAGAACCTCAAATCTCTCACCAACGCTTTCATCCTGAACCTAGCTGTATCTGATCTTTTCTTCACCATGGGTCTACCCTTCTGGGCCTACTACCACATATACGGCTGGACTTTAGGGGAACCTGCATGCAAAATAGTGAGCTTTGTCTTCTATGTTGGCTTCTACAGCAGTGGCGTCATCCTCATTCTGATGACTGCTCAGCGCTATGTAGCTGTCATTTATCCTCTGTCTAACATCATGTCAACCACAAGCTTCTACGGTGTCTTTGCATCTGTGATCATTTGGGCAGCAAGTGTCTTGATATCCAGTCCAGCCTTCATGTTTACCAAAGTCATAGACCAGAATTATTGTGGATATGCAGAGTCATACTGGAGCTTATGGGGGATCTACCAACAAAATGCTCTCTTTGTAGTGAGTTCAGTGGTATTCATTTTTTGCTATTCTCAGATTATTAGCAGGTTGTTGCGTCCTAATGCCCAAAGAAGGAAGAACAAAACTTTGAAACTCATTTTTATTCTCTTGGTAGTTTTCTTTGTGGGATGGGCACCATACAACGTCGTAATATTTCTACAGTCAATGTATTTCTGGCCCCAAAAGGAAGTCGATTCAAAGGCTTTGGTTGCCCGTTGTGAAAGCTTCAAACCTCTGAAATTTGCTTTTTACATAAGCCGAATTTTTGCCGTCTCTCACTGCTGCCTCAACCCAGTGTTTTACGTGTTTGTGGGGGTTAAATTTAAAAACCACTTGAAGAAAATACTCCAGAGCTGGGGCCACAGCAACAACAGCAGCAGCAGCATCCGCAGCAGACAAAGCCGACTAACAATCACATCGGTAACAAGTGGGGGGGAGTTTTCTATATAGCCAATGTCTTTCTTATAGAGCCACTTCAAAATGATATGTGTGGCATGCAAATAATTGAAATCCACACATGTTACAGGCACTTGCATGGTTCATTTTCTCTAATGTTAATTTATAGTACAACTTAAGAACTGCCTCACAGAGCCACTAATGGGGTTGCATTATTATTAATCAGCAGCTTGCTTGATCATATTTCTAATTAGCTGATTTAAACTTAGTTTATTAGCAACAACACTTAACGGGGCTGATCACTGGGCAACAACTTCATAAACCATGCACATAAGACATTTATTTGCCAGACGGCCCAAGAAATGTAGTCAACATGACTTTTACTACATGGCCTGGTTGTTTGCTACAGACAAAGAGGTCACTCACACTCACAACTGTTTGCAGAGTTTGCAGATAGTGGTGTGAATAAAAAAATCATGTGAGCTGAAGAATGGAGATAGGCACCAGCGCCCCCCACGACCCTTAGTGGATAAAGCGGTAGAAAATGAGTGAGTGAGTGAGTGAGTGAGCTGAAGAATGGGCATAAAAAGCGATTGCTTATGTTTCACTTCATACATTTTCCAGATTTGGGATCAACTATATATCTGTGGGATTTTAGCAAACTTTGTTTCTGATGCAGTTCCTGTGCATCATCTAATCATCATTGAAATAGCTGCATCCAAAAAAAAAAAAAAAAGTCATGACACATAATCTCAAACTAGTATATCTCAGAGGCAACCTCTGTCACTAAGTCTAAATCCAATAAAACATCTTTGCAGTGTGGAGCACAGAATGATTTCCTTGTTGAATACACGTCATTAAAAAAAAAAAAATCGGGCTGTTTTTTGGGACAGAATGAGGTCCTAATATAAAATCATTTTCAATAAAGTGGTCACTGTCTATAAAAGCGATATGAGAAGTCAGCCTTACAGTTCATCTGTGATATGTCATTTTTGAGTGTTTTATACTGCATGTCAGTGTATACAAGTTTTCAAATGAACACTTTCATACTTTCTTGCTCATACAACATATTTAAAAGTCCCTCCCTCATTATCAGAAGTAAGTCATTTATGATTTTCTGTTAAAGGACTGGTTAACAAATACAGGGGAAAATATTATCATGAAGTTGGAGCGACTTCAATGTGAATAAAACTGTAACCGCTGACAGTTGTTGATGAGTTTTTTTAAACCGTTTGATTATTTTTAGATTTATGACACTTTGTCCAGTCATAGGGACAAAGAGGATATGGTGGATGAAACAATCACTGAGCCTAAGGACACAGTGCCGGGGCTGACTGGTTAGCACGCTATCTTCACCATGTATTTATAATAACGTTTATTTTGTTGTAATCTTAAAATGTTGTGCCTCATTACAACATTTATATCTGTTTTATATTCTTGTAAGATGATGTCACAGCAATGAAATCACACAGTATGTTTCTCTTCTGGAGGGCATTCGTGAATTCAAAGAATTCACATAAGCTTAAAGTGAAACAATGATGTGACATGTATGACTTACTTTGGAAGTAAAAAGAGGAACCAAGCTTTGGCATTTATAGCTAATTTTCTTTCACAATCCAACACAAGACAACTCCGTTGGATATTCAGGGTAAGTTGCTTTTGTACTTGATATAAATATACATTTATAAATATGTTGCTTTAGATAAACATCCAGGAAATTCTTGAATAAAATCAAAAAGGTATAGAAATCTGCCCAGGCTCAATGACATATTTGTGCTTCTGTGTTCTAGAAAATTCACCATGAACAACTTCACTATGAGCAATGAAGGGCTGAGCATCAATGAAGAGCTGGTCTATCTATGTGATGAGATGTTTGACTTTGCAACCCTCACTGGTGTATTTTTCATTTTGGTCTTCATCCTCAGTGTCGTAGGGAATGTCCTCCTCCTGTGCGTTATTTTCATCTATGAGACGCTGAAAAATGTCACAAATCTCTTTGTCCTGAACTTGGCCTGCTCTAATTTGGTCTTCACTGTCACACTTCCATTCTGGGCCACCTATTATCTGCACCATTGGGTATTTGGGGACTTTCTCTGCAAATTTATGATTTCTGCATATTTTGCTGGTTTGTACAGCGGTATCATTCTGCTGACTGCTTTGACGGTGGATCGTTTCATTACCGTGGTGCTTCACAAATGGCCAAACAACAGTGTAACTAGGCAGAAGTACGCGGTTGTAGTATGTGCAGCTGCGTGGGCCATTGGCATCGGTGCGTCCCTGAGTGATGCTATCAATGTGAAGGCAAAAACCCAATGGAATGATTTAACTACATGTCAGTCTTCCTCTGATGCCGATGATGCCAGGCTGGGATTTTTTCTCCAGGTGTCATTGCTTTTCATCCTCCCATTTGCCATCATTGTTTTTTGTTATTCTGCGATCCTCAAGACAGTTCTGCAGTGTTCAAACCGGAAACGGGACAGGACTGTAGTGGTGGTATTCTGTATTGTTGCTGCCTTCTTCATCTGCTGGGGACCTTACAATATTATGATTTTTCTTCAAGACTTCTACGTACCAAATGATTGTAATGCAAAGCAAAGATTCAACATTGCCTATCATATTTGTCAGATACTTGCATACTCTCACTGCTGTATGAATCCTCTGCTGTACATGCTCTCACAAAAGTTGCGAAAACATCTGTTGCATCTTTTACACTGTGACAAAGTGTTGAAGAAAAAAGAGGTGAAAGGACCAACAACTGTTATTCAGAATGCAATGTCTGCGACACAGAACTCTGCTGTTATACTGGAAATGCAAGATTAGAAATGCAACCCCATTCATTTATAAAAGAAAAAAAACTAATTAACCAGTTTCATGTCAAAATACCGGTGCTTTCTATTTAATTTTACTACTTTGAACCTTGAAGCATGTGTAGAAAAAGCATAATAAATTAACATTGCTGTGTTGGTACTATGTCACAAATGTATTTAGATTCCACTGTCAGTGTTTTTACTTCCTCTCTTTTAAATAAATGTTGTGATAGAACATGGTGGAGTACACTGTTGCACAAGTGCTTTTTCTCACGTTGAATTCCCAGAACAAGGGTGTAAATATATACTACTGTATATATTTACTGAGAGAAACATCACTGGAATAAGACTTGATGGATTGCAGTGGTATTTTCCGTCTTTTTTTTTTTTTTAATTTTTTTAATTATTTTTTTTTTAAATAGCATTTTAAAGTAAACCACCAGGTTTGTTGTTTTTATGCCTGTTAAATTTCTGTGATCATTTGCATTTGGACTGAAATCATATGACTGGAAGCTGGTTGTCAGTGGGTTTAACTTAAACACAGGTTTGACCAATAACAATAATAAGAGTTCCACTCCAGGCTGAAGCTAGCCAGATTATATAATATATAATTATTATTATATTATAGCCAGATGCTTTTTTTCAAATTTAATGGTAAATCACACAAAATACTTGACACTTACCGATAGAAGCTTTTCTTCAAAGTGGAAATGTTGTTATTTTTAAACTACATAAATGTTTCCTATATTTTCTGGATGTGTTCCAAAAAAGTGATTGAGAAATAATTATACAATTTGGTCATTACAGCGTCACTACTGGTGGCCTAAGACTTTTGGACAGTACCATAATGATTCTATCATTTTTTTTTATTTGTCCAATTCAAAGTGTGATGGAGATACAATGTAGCCTTCAATTAACATCAAAACTTCAGATGTTTAGCTTGTCTATTATGGGCTATTGTAAAAAAAAAAAAAGATGGTCCAAAATGGTAGCATTTGTAGTCAGGTGATAGGGCATTTAAAAGAAATTAAATGTAATTATTTCATCTTCAGTTTCTCCTAATTTAATTCCTCCTACATTTTACACACCGGACCTTTAATGTAATTAAATGCAACACAACTGAAATAAATGGAAACCACCCTTTATGGCATACATATTTCAATTTCTTAAAAGGAATCGAAAATCCAGTAATATTTTTGATAAAACTAAAAAAATGCTATAATTACATGAATAAATCATACTTTTATAAGCAGATATTCCACTGCTAGGACCGCATCCAATTTCAATGTACAGTGTGAAATGACACTGACAATTATATATATATATATATATATAGAATTACTAAACCACACACAAACTGTTCTTAGTTCATTTTAAACTCAAACTAAACTAAGTTACTTATAGGTGGGTATATCTTTATTTTTCTTACAGATCTTCAGCTCAGCACATTTTTTTACTTGCTGTATGGTAAAAATTATTACCTGCGCATCAGATGTTATGTCTCTGTCCACATCTGTTTAGTCTCCGCCTTCATACATGTAAGCACCAATTAACCAGGCTGTGCTCCCACATGGACCCACTGTAACTGCAAATAAAGCAACTCTGAATCTTGTTAATTAATTTCTCCCGCTTCTGTTTTACACATCAGCCAAGCAAATAACGTTGAGGCTGACCTCGGCTGTGAGAAGTAAACAAAGGAGCTCTTACAATACTATATTATGTATGTAGTGATTAAACATCCAAGTATCTTTGATTGCTTTTCCAAAATTGTATGTCGACCAAGTCCCCTTTTTCTTTTTTTCCTTCAACCCAAATCTTTCACCTATTAGATATAATGTGTTTCTTGTCTTGCCCTGTCGCTGTACTTGAACATGGTTGAGCAGCGCAGCCCTGATGGCTCCATGGGGGGTCCAGAGAAGAGTGCACAGGGACAGCTCAGTGGGCCACTGTAACAGCACTCATATCCGTCTCTGGGGGTAGATTAAGCTTAATTAACTAAACCATCCAGCACGCTTGGATGAATGGATACAAGTCAAGGGCAGAGTACTCACATTCTCTGGCAGGCCCTAGGAAAAGGGTTTTTGAAAAGAATATTATTTGTGTGCTCATGTAAGTGTGGCAAAAAAAGATACTGCAGATAACAATTCATTTAGCTTTATTTGTATTTCTTTATTTTCACATGCAAAAATAAACTCAAATATTTAATATGACTCCCATAAAAACATAGACAATTGCTTTAAAAAAAAAAAAAACCCTCAAGGAAATAGAAGAAAGTGTATGCTGAATATCACTAGTTATCTGTTCAAAACATAATGCAAATAACCTTACAGTCATATGATTTAAACCTGCATCATAGATTTTAATAAACATCGATGTGATCCATTTGAAAGCCCATATGGAAAATGTTTGGTATGTAAAAAAGAAGTGTTTTTAGAGCTCTTTTTTAAACTTCTGTTAAGACACATTAAAAGCATGTACTGGCAGACAGTTCCATATGTTGAGTCCTCAGTATATACTAAACTGTGGATGTGAAGCACGGCCGGCCCAAGCCTTTATGGGGCCCTGCTTCAACCCCCCCCCAATCACCACCTCAGAGTAGCCAGTGCTTGACTATTGATGATACAAGTGTAACACTGTGAATCGTATTCATTATAGTTGCATCATTCAAACCACAACCATTAAATGAGTAAACCAGTTTAATGACTTTGGTTTTTAAAACTTGTGCTAATGTGTAAAAAAACTATCGTCAATTTCAAACTGAAACCAAATAATTTAAGGTATTATGCTACTATGTAGATATCTACATATATCTAAAGATAGCTAGATGTCTTTAATATGGTAAAATATATTTTTTTTATTTTTTGGTATCTCCACACACCACACCCTATCAGCCGCTCATAGTTCACTTCAAATAAATAAGTTGATAACTGAATGCAAATATATCATGAAAGGAAGAGTTCTTAGTTTTATTGTCTTTCTTTGTGTGTTCTGTGAATATATTTTAAACAAAGTAATTAAGGTTTAAGAAGGTTTAAGAAATCCATTGATCTAACGGGATTCAGTTCATCCCACAATCCTGCATACAGGCTCCTCTGTGTTCTTAAAACAGAAGTTATGAATCCTCTGTGATATCATATAGAGCTTGGGGGAGACAAGGATTTTATTTATTTTTTTTTTTCTTTAATATACATAGGAGATAAAGTGCAGGATCTTTATTATAAGAAGTAATAACACAAAAGACCAGACTCAAAAAAAAAAAAGCATCCACCCGACAGAAGAGACAATCTCTGGTATCCCATTTCTTATCTTCGAGACACTACAATCTCTTTTCCCTGATCATTTTCTTAGCAAATGATGTTGTTCACTCCTGTTTTTAGCCACAAGCTAAACATCTGTTGTTGTTTTCTTACGTCGTCTCTGCTACTAGCCCTCCCTGGCCCTAACATTCACTCCCTGCTCTTCTTTTCTCCAGGGCAACTTGCCCTCCTTTTTCACATTGATATCTCTCCTTTCATTCCACTTATCTATAACGATAATTACACTAACCATATGTGGATTTAATTGATGCCTTGCAAATGTCTGTGTGAATGTCTCTGTGTGTGTACCTAATGTGTGTTGCTAATAAAGTCTTATTTCTTGTTAATCTGGACTGTAAGGGAAATGCGTGCAAATCGATCTAGTGTGTCAGGCTTGTCAGTACAAACAACTGTTTTAGTGGGCAAATATGGACGACGCAATCCTCGCATGACACACACAGACACTGGCATGTATGACATTTCACTAATGCACATCATCCTGATCTAATCTGTCACGGGAATAAAATGTTTTAAAAAAAAAATGGATTACATTCACTGTTTAACACTCACTGGCCATTAATTCACATACACACACCTTTGCTTTGTTCAGTCACATAAGGGTGACATGTTTTGGGATCCATTCTTAAAAAAAAGAATGAATATTTCATGAACTTAAATGATAAACCGTTTTTCATGGTGCATCCTGGCCTATTTGTCACTGCATTTCTACATTTCTCCACTAGAGGGTACATGGGTAAAGGCTTACTGCTGTTCATTATCACTGAGCCACATTATTGATTATATTCAAATACATTTTCCATTTAAAAAAATCAAACGGACATGTACAGTACTGTGCATAAGTCTTAGGTCACCATTAGATTTATTGTTTTAGCAATGCTATAATGACCATCCTGTACAATTAATTCTCAATGACTTTATTGGAACACATCCTGAAAATATGGAGAAACACATATGCAGTTTGAAAATAACATCTTTTTCAACAAAAATGCTTGTATAATATCAAATATTTAGTGTGAGCTACATTTCCACTTGAACAATAACACAACCATGGCTCTTTAAAACCTGGAATGGAACCCTAATGTTATTGGTCAAACCTGTGTTTCTCCTACTATTTCATGCCAACAAATAGCTGCTGTGAAAAAGGTCTATTATACCTGGTTTACTCAAGACATGTTGGAGCATTACATACACATGTTGCACAAGTTCAACTCATGGACAGGTTGATCATATAGTATAAGACTGACTTTTAGTCACATCTTTTCAATCTAAACACCAATGATCACAAAACTGACATAAAAACACCAAAGCTGCTGGTGGCCTAAGACTTATGCACAGTACTGTACATCCTATAATGGTCTCACAAAATAAACCAGTGGCTCCCATTGACTGATATCATTTAATTTAATTATTTTCTTGCTTGATAAAACTACTAATTACTGTATTTTTTAAACACACTTTTTTTGCACAAACAACAAATGCATCCTGTCTGCATATCTCATACTATCACATCTCTTTCTTCATTATCTTTGGGTCACCCTCTTCTACTTACCTGCTGTTGTAAGACTGGGAATCAGTGGTTAACTACCAAAGAGACTTAATTAACAAATTCAACATCTGGATATTCAGACTAGACTTCCTGCAAAGTCTGAGCTGGAGACTGGTCATTTGATGTGACAAACAGTATGTCCTGATGTTTTGTTTTTCCTCCGTTTTTGCCATCTGGCTTTTCTCTCTCTATTTGTTTATTTATTTTATTTCATTTCATTTTTTTAATTTTTTAACTTTGACAAATACATGTTGCTGGAAAAAGTATTTAATACATACACTGAGGGGGGGTGAATAATAACATTATATCAAATCACAAGGTTAACAATTGTGCAAAAGAACATCCTGGATCCATGTCCAAATCACCACCAACATCTAAGCTCAGAACCTCTGTTGTCTGAAAATGTAACCTAAATCCGTGCTATGGCCAAAAATGTAGTCTTCTTGGTAGATGTATAACATAACATAAATGCAGGGATATAGGCCTTCCTGTAATTTTACTGAGAAACATTGTTGTATGTTATTGTTTGTGACAAGAAAATATGTTTGTGAAAGTTCAATTTTGAGCCAGTAACAGTCAGCTGATAAACTGCCAATGAGTGGCACAATACTATTTTACATTTCTCAAGACACTTTGCAATTATTTTGCCCGTTGTAATATAGAATATATAATATAGCACATAGCATCACACCTGGCCTAATAACAGCCTACAAGCCTTCTGCATTTTTTTGTATTTTGAGGAAACAAAACATAACAGTCATTAAATTAAAAAAAAAAGACAGATGGTAACACTTGTAATATGCAGTGTGTATTGTACAGTCTTGTGATCAACAGTCATGGCTTCACAGTACTGACTGTCAACCCGAACCAGTTCTTCAGCATGTTGCGTAGAATCAAGATGAAGCTTGATAAGCCTGACAACCCATATTTAAAGAACAAGTCTCAGAAGTTATAATACATAATTGTCCACACCTGATTAGAATGACATCATTTTTCAAAACAATGCAGTACATATACAGTATAACATAATGCATGCAATTAGGTGTTAACATTCATGATTGATTTTAACATAACATAACATAACATAACATAACATAACTGTGAGTTGTAGTCTAAACTACTTTGCACTACAATATGAATGAACATTTTTTAGCCTGAATGTCCCAGTAAGAACTGGACCTCCAAACCTGGCGCTAACTTATCATTGCTCTACCCAGTAAGCTGATATCCAGACCACGCTTTTTGGCTTACTCGTCCTTATCCTCAGGCTGCACCAGCTGCCGTCTACCTCCAGCCCCACTCCACGCCAGTGATATGTTGTCCTCTATACCTCGACCCTCCTCCTCCTCCTCATTTGTAGCAGTTCTATCCCCCCTTTTTGGCTACAACTTTCCAAAAGGTGAACAGAAATGATTTTCAATAGCGCCGTGCATGACTAATGGTGGAAACATGTTAAAATCATTGCAGAAATGTCCTTGGGAAGACAAATGAATTTTCAGCAGAATAATTAACTTAATTAACAAATTTGCATGCATATTCATCAGGGCCATTGAAGTCTTTCCAGCTCAGCTTGATGAACGTTGCTGTGTAATAACCAGCTCATTTACATTCTGCCATCCACTGCCATTTGTGTGGATTATTGAGAAAAGGCAATATGTGTGTGTGTGTGTGTGTGTGTCCATAATATATGCTCACACTTTCCTTTTTCCCTTAACATGTCACTGAGAAAGTCTGATGAATTGATTTGACATACTGTTATGTGGGATATACTGTATGTCCCATTATTGGGAATACTCACACAGTCACACACACACATTTGGGTGTCTGTGTGCCCTATACCCATATCTCCTTGCACCTCCACCCCCCTTTCTCTCTCTGGTGGGCAGTTCTTGGCACCAATCCTGAGTCGTAAACCCTCCCGGGTTGCCAGACTGTGTGTTGTTAAAAAATGTGAGGCCCTCCGTACCCCCTCCCCATCTCTGCAGGGCAATCTTTAAAGGCAGCAAGGTGTGACGGCACAGACTGGCAGCTTGGCAGCCATGCCCGAGGATACCAACACTCCGTCAGCCGTGAACGGGCACCATCACATGGGCTCGCCTAACTAATGCACTCACCGTACATGTGCCTTTCTCATGCCTCATCTGTGCATTCAGAGACAAAGGAATTCATTAGGAAATTTCACATGTTTTGTGATTTTATAGTTAATTGGGAATTTCACAGAAACTAAGGTAACTGGGGGAGACATGATCCGAATGAGTTGGGAAAAGTGAATTATACTCACTTGGCTGTACGTGCTCTTTATCTGGTTGGGGCAGGAAAAGATGGGAAAATGTATTTTTACAGAATTTCACCAACAACATATTTCTGGTTCTTGACATCGACTTTATTTCCTGCAGTTTGCTTGCATCTTAACCTGGTGAAAAAGAGACTCTTCTCAGCAGGTTCCTCACTATCTGTCAGAAAACTGCTGCACCAGTAACATTATCCTGCCAAAAATGCAAAAGAAATGCAAAGCAAATGCTTTTGCACCTTTAACATGTGCAATATGGTGTGCACTGTCCTGAGATTATGCAGGAGCAATTATCACATTTATTAAAGAAGAAAAGTGGCAAAAAAAAAATCACCTGACACATAAAAACTTGTTATATTCAGCATACTTTCTTCCTTTCTTGCTTCTGCGATACTTTCTCCTACGCTCTTTATGCAGACATATGTGTGACACTTGAAGCTGTTATCATAGCTGGAAGTGTGAAAGAGAATTGTTACAATAATATGCCGCTCTTGAGTGTTGTGACAGGAAAATGCTTTTGAAATTCAGAATTGGCATTTTCAAGTCGTGTCTGACACCACAGTGTTGGTGCTCCATACAGATGACAGTGAAGCCAAGTTCGCACATGATTTACTCCAGAAAAGCTTTGATAGACTCTATGGGATTAAGTTATGCGATAAAATAAATTCCACTCTTAAAGGAAGAATTATTGCATTTTTAACGACATGTTTTACTCACATTTATTGTGTTGTCTGACCCTCTTTGTTTTGAAGCTTCCACTGAAGCAAGACGCATACAAAACACAAATGGACCATTAAACTGACCTTCAAACTGGGCTGTATGAAAATCTAATGGCTGTCAACGCATGGATGAGGAAATTTACACAACTACAGCTTTTCTCCCTCAAGCGAAAAATATGAAAGATACACATCAGATGCTCGTTTTCTTGGTGCGACAACAACTCTCGCAGCTCGAGTGAATAAATCTATAAAAGCTTCGATCACAGAGCATGAAAGGAGAGTTTGTTGGATGGACAAAAACAAACAGAGTCTCCCCTGCAGACTTGTTTTGTTGGCATCCTAGTGTGATTGTTGCTCTTCCATTATAGCCACAGCATATTATTGTAAAGCTTGTCTTCTGATCCAGGCAAAGACACACACACACACAGTTCTGTTCTATCAAAGTCTTGCATGAGAATAAAACAACACCTGGATTTTCAATGGAGGAAAGAAGATCATGCCTTCCACATAGACACTGAGTCTTTCTGTCTGTTGTTTCCACAAAAGTCAGCTACTGAACTTGGCCACATCTACCAGAAAATAAGATCTTGTAATTTGCAACATATAAGCAATCTCTTTTTTGACATCGGGGGGGGGCTGTGTTTGACGATGGCTCCGTTTGATGGAGCAGTTGATGGGAAAGTTCTGAAGAAAGTCCCAAAGCCTCAGAGGAATTTGATTACCTCCATCCATTATCTGCACAGTGAGCAATCGCAGGGCTCACCATCTGTCATCCGTTTCATTTGCATCGTCAACACCTGCCCTGCCTGTTTATGTCTTCACATTTTTTATAAGCTGCCTTTCATGGCAGAGGAAAATGTTGACTTTTTTCCCTCTAAATATATTAATTCCACAAGTTCAAAGAACATATTGAACGTGAACAACTCGCTCTGTGTCTAATTGAATTTGGATACTCTCTTTTTATTACCTGATTTAAAAAAATGATCTTGGCAGCTTTGTGAGCCATGAGACATGATGGAGCGAGACAGACAAGCAGACAGACAGACAGATAGATAGGCAGGCAGACAGACAGACAGACAGACAGACAGGCAGGCAGACAGGCAGGCAGACAGGCAGACAGATAGGCAGACAGACAGACAGACAGACAGATAGGCAGACAGACAGACAGATAGACAGACAGACAGACAGACAGACAGACAGACAGACAGACAGACAGATAGATAGATAGATAGATAGATAGATAGATAGATAGATAGATAGATAGATAGATAGATAGATAGATAGATAGATAGATAGATAGATAGATAGATAGATAGATAGATAGATAGATAGATAGATAGATAGATAGATAGATAGATAGATAGATAGATAGATAGATAGATAGATAGATAGATAGATAGATAGATAGATAGATAGATAGATAGATAGATAGATAGATAGATAGATAGATAGATAGATAGATAGATAGATAGATAGATAGATAGATAGATAGATAGATAGATAGATAGATAGATAGATAGATAGATAGATAGATAGATAGATAGATAGATAGATAGATAGATAGATAGATAGATAGATAGATAGATAGATAGATAGATAGATAGATAGATAGATAGATAGATAGATAGATAGATAGATAGATAGATAGATAGATAGATAGATAGATAGATAGATAGATAGATAGATAGATAGATAGATAGATAGATAGATAGATAGATAGATAGATAGATAGATAGATAGATAGATAGATAGATAGATAGATAGATAGATAGATAGATAGATAGATAGATAGATAGATAGATAGATAGATAATCTATCTATCTATCTATCTATCTATCTATCTATCTATCTATCTATCTATCTATCTATCTATCTATCTATCTATCTATCTATCTATCTATAACAAAATGGCTTCTCTGGGCTAAAGTTTTGTATGACCCTCCGTTGCAGTTCAGTTGGTTTTGTGGTATATCATAAAATCGTGTTCATAAAATTGTGGCTGCCTTGTTTTTCTCTCTCTCTGTCCAGGTGTGTCCCCACAGTTCCTTTAAAATATTTCGGTCTGGACTGTGTGAGAGCCAGTCCATGATTGTTTGTATTTTATCAACTGTTTTTTTTCTTTTTTTTGTGCTTGGGATTGTTGTCATTCTGAAAAATATAACCACTACTTTCCAGAAAGAATGGCAGAAATGTCCTTGCAGCAGCTTGAGTGCCACATCTTGAGTATCCAGCTTGTTTGCTAATTTCCCTTTTTTTTTAACAGTAGCCATTTTTTGTGACATGAATAAATACAGTACAGTTGCCAGTTTGAGTCCCGGGCCGGGTCAAGGGCTGTGTCACCCCTGAGCAAGGTACCCAATCCCCATTGCTCATTTTAACACTCTAAACTGTATAAATAAAATAAGTGGGAGGGAGCCAAAAGAATATAATACAGGTGTTACCAAAGACATCAGCTTTACTCTTAATTTAGGTGAAAGAGAGAGAGGACCTTGCTATTGTTTAAGTGTAAGGGCAGGTTATTATAGGTTTTGCCATGAGGACCCCAAAGATCAATTACACTCAACTACCAAAATTAAGAGTTGCTGGAGATTATTGTATAAAATTAAAGACAGGCATAGGTGGCAAGATGACTGGCTAGTTTGCAGAAGACAAAGTAGAGGACAGAACTAAATGGCAGAATGGTGGAGTGATCACCAGGCTTTTATATGGTGGTTGATGAGGGATAGGAACCAGGCGTGCCTTGTCAGATGCTATAGCCATCCACACACCCTGCAAGAAGAAACAGGGACAAAGGAACACAAAAAAGAGAACAATAATAATCCTCACACAGGTCACTCTAAATACTTACACCCATAGATGATCATTTTTGGTTTTTTTAGGTACAGTATACATATTTTCTAAGAAATAATCACATACAGTAAAGACTTTTGCACAGTTGTGTAATGCAAACACAGTTTCATTCAGTGGGCTCATTGTGCAAACTGAAATTTGACAGTTTTCAGTTCTGTGCAGCATCACACTCACGGCCAGTGGATGTGTCATTTACTCAGAAACGTGTACAGTACAAACCCATGACTCAAACATATTCATCGTGTATGTGCATCACTGCCTTCAGCACACCAGCGTCCTGCTGCTGTTGTTCAGATCAGGTCAGTCCGAACATGTGACTTGTGATGTCGAGTCTTTTTCTTCCAGTAAGACAATACCAGATTAATGAGATCGCACAGCAAGGAAACTTTGACCACACCACTTTGAATCCCTTCAGGTCCAGTTCTGTGTCTGGGACAGATGAGCTTTTTTTCACTGTGTAGTGGAGACAAAATTCCACTGCCTTAGTGTTGCCTTCTGTCTTCACTGCACAATGAATAAAGCTCATCTGAACCAGCCACATGATTAAAAGTCTTCTTCTGCAGGACAAAAAACAAAACACAGACAATTACTTGATAATAATCCAATGCAGAGAATGTAGCTGATAACTTCCATTGTTTGTTCCTTACAGAGCATTTAACAAACATTAAGCATTTATTAAATCTACTTTATAACCTGCAAGACTAAACAAGGAATCACGACTTGTTTAAAATGAATAACAATTTACAATATTTTTTTTACTTAATTTAATTTCCCTGATACTTTTTCAAACGTATGCTTTTTGTTAGGGATTATGCAAATCATATTCTGTGTTAAAAAAGGGGGTGGGGGGGCAGGGGGTGGGGAGAGATATATATATAACTGAAAATGGCACAAATAATCCAAGTCCACATACTCAAGATGGTTTGGGGAAAAGAGTGACTTGTTTTTGTTTTTTTTCAACTTTATGTTGATTTCTAATGACATTTGGTGTTAAAGAGAAAAAACACCAACACGTATCAGCTTGCACCTTCTTCAGGGTGTAGTGGCACACTGAGACAAAGAGGGAGTATAATTAACACAGGTGTGCCCAAGTGAGGGTAGGTAAGATTCATTTTGGCCTCTAGGGGCATCACATAAATGTGGCAAAAACAAGCAAATAAAAATATATATCTCTTCAAATGTACAAACACAGATGACATGTCATTTAGAAATCAACATGTAGATGTAACATTTAAATGAGTCCTTTACAAATAGCACTATATATATATATGTATATATATATATATACATATATATATATTTATTCTGACAGATTCTGACTCCGATTTTTTTGACAAAAACGTGAATGGAACTTATCCAAGATGTGCTGTCCTTGGAAAAAAGGAAAAAAAAATCAGAAGAATAAATGACATACAGCAGATTTGTACACCATATTATAAATTGTCTGTATGTGGTGTCATACAGAAATAAAGTTGTGCTGTCTGTCTGTCTCGCCAGTCGACAGTGACGACCAGATGCTCACATTCACAGTCGAGGGATTTGAAACCACCTTACCCAGTAGCACAGTCTGCCCTGAAATAGGGTGTTGCTGGGGTGTCAGAGGATCACACCCCTTTATGCTTCCCACCTGCTCCAGAACCCATTCTATACTGTCTCATGTTGTGGCCACACACACTTTCTCTCTTACTCTCTCACACACACACACACATGCATGCATACACCTACTCTGACTAGATAGAATAGACAAAGAGCTCAAAGCACAAAGGTGATGTAGTGACAGATGCTCCTGTCACATGCTTAGCATATCTCCACCTCCAAAGTAGTTCAACTGCAGGAGTGGATCTGCCTCTCTCACCGCACTGAAATCATCTCTGCTACTATTCATAACTCATTAATTTCCACCTCATCTGACAGATAAAAGCAGCTCTTAAACTGCAATCCGTCACCCAATATTTATCCAATCTGACCAAATATTGTAATTAATGCTTCCTCTCCTCTCCACTCCTCTCTCCTGCGGGCAGGCCAATACATCCCCCGTATCCATCCTTTCCTCCCACCCTGTCTAACCTTTCGGTGCCAAGTTCACAGATAGAGAGAAAGTACTTCCTGCGAGAGGCCCGGGCTGGCTGCCAGAGAGACTGATCCACCAATCTGACACGTTAATGAGATCCTGGCCCACGGTACCAGAGTGTCAGGCCTCCTCCACTGTAGCATCAGCCCTGCCGTGACCTGCAGCACATACACACACACACACACACACACGCACACACACGCACACAGATACATTTACATCTCTACTCATTTTGTTCACATGTGCACCCAGAGAAATATGAACACACACATACTTGGAGAGGGGGGTTCAGCTCCTTAAATCTGTCTAATTAAAACACCAAATCCCTCTACTCCCCTCACCCACCAACACAGTCCTCACTTCCCAGCCACACACACACACACACACACACAGCCTCACACTCCCCCACCCTCCTCCCCCACTGCCACCACCCCCGATTCCGCAGGAGAAATGATTATTAGGAATTTAATGGGGGAACGTTTCCCATCCCACACCATCTGGGGCTTGGGAATGGGTAAGAAATTTGAGGATGCTTGCCGACGTGGCGGGGAACATTATTTCCAGTTTTTTTCTTGACTGGCGTTCAGCTTTTCAGACACTGCAGCGAAAAAGGAAAAGGAAAAAAAGGGGGCTCGTGATTACAATAAATTACCATAATATACCACCAAATAAAAATTACGTATGAAGAGAACTTTTCCCAACTTCCGAGATGATTGTCGTGGTTCCCGAAACTTATCTCCATAGAAACGTTTGTGTTTGTTTTGCACTAATTATGACACAACATCTCAGATTGCACAGGCACCTCTTGTATATCCTCCATTCCTGTCCTTCACCTCCCACACAGTGCTGGGCCATATGCTCTCCTCACTCTCTCTCTCATTCCTTTCTCCCCCTTTTCTCACTTTCTTCCCCTTTTCCCACCTTCCTCCCCCCCCCCCCCAGCTTAATGAGCTGCATGAATGTAGGGGTACATGTACACATTTGACCCCTTGCTAAACTGCTGTACATCGCCCTGTGGACCCTGTGGGTGTGAAACTACCACCTCCTCCTCCCCCTCACCCGTGTCAGCCTCCATGTGAGGGAGGGCCTACCAACAGGGATTTGAACGATGAAACTGATAGGGATCTTAGTGAATTGGACAAAAAAGGGATGGGGGGAGAGAAGGATGGGGGCTAAAGAGGTGCCTTAAAGCTCCAGAGGAACTTCAAGCAACCTGGTCCTCCAATTTTATGAACAAACAGAAGAAGAGAAGGATGAGTGAGGGAATGAAGGCAGTAAAACAGGCCTGGTCCTAAAAAAAAAAGGAAAAAAAATTATGTAAATTACATTTATTTTTTGATGCAAAGAATGAGTTATATTGTGATTCCCAAATCAGTAAAATGTCACTGGAAAGTGGAAACACACAGATCACCAAAATCAACATTTATTTATATGAATCAAGTCTAGACATAGTGTGAAATTATTAGCAGTTGTGATGAGGATGAGATTTATAAAACATAATGTTTAATTGTATAATTCAAACCAGATTCTGGTTAGTTTGAGAGGTTGAGGTTTTCTTAGATAAGCTTCCATCTGAGGTCACTCTTTTTTTATTCTTTGCCACTTCCCTCCACCCAATTAAATTCATTCTACTTTCATATGTTCTCCAATATTTAATTTTGTCCTACAAACACAATGCAACAGACATGTCAGTGGTGATCATGTTACATCACCCTATTACGGCCTCTGAAATAAAGAGAGCAGTAGAATGCGATGAGGATGATTAACATAACCATTAGTCGGCCTTTTGCAAAAACAATATTAATCAATATCTAAAGTTAACTTGCTAAGCGAACACGTTTTTCATGTGGCTGCAGCTGCAGCAAGAGACATGACAATAAATTGTCCCCCACATGGAAGATATTAGTTTTCAGAGGTGTCACTTGTAATTTAATTAGCACATTTGTTATTGTTGCAGAGGTGAACTTGCCTTTCTAAACAAATTACAGATCAGGCAAGCCCCTTTTTAAACTCAATAAAACTGCAAACAGGTTGTCAGTGTCTCCACAGGCAGGTGCTGAAGGTTATTACTGATGATGACAGAAATGACTGCAGCACTTCAGCAGTAAGAGATGAATGACCTTCTCTGCAGACACTGCAGTTTGGAGTGATGGAAGTAAAATTTGATGTTTAGATAAGGTGTGTGTGTGTGATAGAGAGAGAGAGAGAGAGAGAGAGAGAGAGAGAGAGAGAGAGAGAGAGAGAGAGAGAGAGAGAATGACTGAAGCAATGTCCCTTTTCTCACAAGCAGGAAAATAAAAATACATAATATATTAACTCCAATAAATGACTTTTCCCCCCACATTAATTTCATGTCTCGATGTTGCTTGTACTTCTACATACAATGCATATTATTATGCACTTTATTATAATACGAAATCACTTCATACAGTCCAGAATTTCTGCTTCTCAGAAACGGTTTTTATCAGTTTTCACTAAACGAAATGACCCAAAACCTTCTGCAAATAAAAGGCAAGAAGAAGTGGTTTCATCCATCATTAAATCTCAGCCTCCCTATAAAATCCTAAACAGAAGCCAAGTCGCCAAAAAAAATACTGAGGGAGAGAAAGTGATTTCTGTTCTGGAGCCAGTCGACGCCTCTCCTTCCAAATCACAGCGGAGCTCCTGGGATTAACACTTCTCTCCCTAACTGGGAGCACTGGGATCAACTGTCTGAGCTCTCTGGCTGACATCCAACACCTCGTGGCCATTTGTGACACAAATCAACCACCTGATCAGATGAAATTAAATCACATGATGCGCATTATCCCGATTTCTGATAACGGGATAAAATAAAAGAAAAGCTTTCTTTTTGGCAGCTTTACATTTTAACATGAACTGTCTGTAGTTAGTGATTACAAAGCCTTTAACATGTTCTTTTTCTTTTAAAAAATGTCAAGGCAGCTTATTGTTCAGCAGGTGCATCACGAACAGGCCTCATAAGTTATGGGCGAGCCTTTACTCGATCCAATTGCTTGATAAATAAATAAATAAATAAATGAAAGTATGGCCTCGTTATTTTTATTTTTATTTTTTACCTTGATTTATTTTTTTTTCCTTAACAATTTATATTTTCCGTTTAATTGCAGCTGCTGATAATCAGTTGCACAAAAAGCTGAGTAGCCTCTTCATTTTATTGCGACAAACACATCACAAGACATAAACACATTACTTCACGAATATTTCGATCCATAACGAGTTTCCATGAAGTGTTCTCTCTCTCTATGTGTGTGAAAGTGTGTGTGTGTCTGGCAGATGAGTGTAACTGCAAAATAGATCATTTTAGAAATACGGTCCAATAACCATCCATCATTCGGGTAAAGTTACAAAATCAAACAGAGTTTATGTGATTACAGTCACCAACATTGTGCAGAAATTACATGGAGTGCATCACAGTTGCTCCTCTGCAGCAGCAGGAACAAGGGAAAGTGTAAAAAGTTCACATGAAACGATCCAAAACTTTCATTTCGTTGCATATTGACGGTCGCCATCTCCTTTTTAAGGCATTTTAATCGGATTCATATAATATTTTTTTTTGAAAAAGTCTGTTCACCTCACGCGAAAAGAAAGAGACATTATTATTTTTTTTTTACTTCCAACGCTCAATACACAACAATGAAACATAAACAAACTTTGAATGCGTGGAAATTCACATTAAAGGTCACACTGTTGTTGAATTGTACAATATCGTTTTCTATAATATATTATCCACATTCAAATCGACGGACTTCGAATAAATAAGCTTAAATCAATCAGTCAATCAATAAATAAATACAATAATTTTACATTCACCTCTTTACCACACTATTTACTCCAAATACAAATGCATTTAATTTATTTCAGGTTCCCCCCCCCATAACTTCCTGTATTTAATTCGTCAGATGACATCATCATCCCCACCAGGTCTCCTAAACACGTGCACGTCTCTCAAACTGGCTCTTTCCTAATAATTAATTTCGTGTGATTGCCATCATTTTAATTAGATATTAGATTATGAGAAACGCCTTGAGGAAATAGACATATATCATTTTTTATAAGCAAATATTTCATTTGGTTGCCTTGCATAGCTCAGTTGACCTTTATTGCTGACAGACTGAATCTCTGAAGTCCAATTATGGGTCAGAAAACTTCTGAGATTAAGTGAACGTTCTCTGTTCCACGGTTGTTTTTATTAGATTTTAATTGTTTTGTATTATTTTGCAAGGGGAATTAATTTAGTGAAAGAACCCGCCACGAAAAGACAAATATAAACATGTATCAATAATCGTTTTACACATGAGATTTTTAAGATTTTCAGTGAAATCGATTGTGATTTTTCTTTAAATAAATTTAGAAGAGCAACCTTTGAAAAAAATGTGTACTTTCCTGCTTTTTCTTCCTCAAATCGACACAAATTTAGAATTTTGCTTTGTTTTAAAGAAAAATAATACTGGATTTAAAGTGTTGTTATGGATGTTAAAATAAGCATTTTTCGCTGTGCATCTCTGTGTCTGGAGCTTGGTTCCACTCTGCGGGGGGAGAAAATTGCATCGCTTATGAAAACTTGAACTTTGTCCAGCTGATTGATTAATTGTGAAAAGAGCCATTAACTTCCCCTTGTGCTTGGAAGGACTGGCTGCGGACGTGCAGATCGTACGGGAAACGGGCCTCTGGGGAGACTCGATACATGGAGTTGTGCGCAAGAGCCGTGCGCCCTGGCGCACCGCAGTAGCGCACGCCATAGTGGCTGCTTTTGCCGTAGTCAGGTGGATCCTCGTGTTTTAGCGAGAAAATCCCGTTGAAGTTCATCGGGGGGCTCAGCTGGCCGTCGAAGTGCGGGCTCCCGCTCTCTGGGGACGGGTTCTCGAAGTAGGGCTCGTAGGCGCTGCTGTAGCTGTAGTGGCGGAACGTTTTGGCGCCGCTGTCCAAGGTGCTGCCGCTGTGGCCGGGGGGCGTGTTCACGTCTGAGCCGGGGTACGAGTACATGGCATCGTAGGGCGATCTGCCAGAGAACATGACCTCCCCGTTGTGGTCAGTGAGGAAATTTCTGGCGTTCAGCTGCAAACAGCCCGCCACCAAGTTGGTTGTGGGCTGTGATAATCCTTTGCACAAAGTCTGTACGAAGGCGAGGAGGTCCGGTCTCTTCCCCGCGCTCAGAGTCTCTGACAGGGCCCAGATGTAGTTTTTAGCCAGTCTGAGAGTCTCAATCTTGGACAGTTTTTGAGTTTTGGAGTAGCACGGGACAACTTTGCGCAGGCTCTCCAGCGCGGCGTTTAAGCCGTGCATCCTGCTGCGTTCACGGGCGTTGGCTTCCATGCGCCGTAGTTTGGACCTGTCCATCTGCTCCTTGCCGGGCTTCTTTTTCCGGGGGCCTCGCTTTTTAGGAAGCCCGTCCTCATCCTGGTCGTCCTCTCTTTCGTCTCCCTCTCTGTCGGAGATGTCGTCCTCGGCCTCTCTCATCACCGGCCTGTCTGCGTTGCGCTGTCGCTCCTGCTCCAGGCTCTCAGGTAAACTCTCACGGGGATAATCGGCACCAAACCTCGGCTCACACATCATATGAGGTTCATCGAACGGCAGCGTCAGCATATTTCCTGCGCGATCAAAGCAAAGACAGGATGCACATGAGCACAGGCTATACACAGCGACGTCTTTTCAAGGTTGTTACTTAATTACCTCTTGAATGGGTCTTCCACCGGAGAGGAGGAAGAGCAAACAGACAAGTATAAGGCCAATGTCACAGCTTATAATCCTTTCAATGATGTTCAACTTTATTTTCTTTTTGATTGCATTTATTCTCAAAAACAAAATAAATTATATGTTATATGAAATGTTACATTAGGCCAGATAATCTAGTTATTCTTTTATTATTCAAAGGGCACAACAAAATAATTCAGCATAGGCACATAAAAACTCGAAAGAGTAAACAACATTGCACAAACAACTTGACAGAAATGACACTAACCTGCGGTCAGCGTGCAGCTCGCATGGTCTCGAATATCTCCAGTGAATCTGCGCTGCAGCTTCTTCTCTTGTAAACCACTAATTAACAGGAAAAAGCTGAGACACACGCTTACACCTCTCTCTGGTTTGCTGTATTCTGCTCCCTCTCTCTCTCCCTCTCTCTCTCTCTCTCTCTCTCTCTTTGAGGAGGAATGACACTCATGCCAACAGCGGGTACCCGTGCCATCTGCCGCTGACGTCTTGTGGCAGCCGAGACCACGTGCTCAGTGTCCCGTGGGACCTCCATTCCGTACCGATCATCTGGCATCTCCGGTAATGGGCACCGGGAGGCCCGCGTTTACCGTCACAAACACAGACCGGAGAGGGATAACAACGAATATCGGCATCTTTCTTCTTATAAGAAAGATGAATTAATGTCTTTTTTCGTCCTGGAACAATGGAGGGGAGGGGAGAGCCCTTCAACAGGTGAAACAGAGATAGAATGAGTACAGTGGAATGAAGGGAGGAAAAAAAACAAGACAGACAGGCAGATAGATAGATAGATAGATAGATAGATAGATAGATAGATAGATAGATAGATAGATAGATAGATAGATAGATAGATTAACTTAGATTAATTTATCCATCCCTTTAGAGAGAAGAAAAAATAAATAATGAATAATGATAAGAAGGAAACAATAAGATGGATAGATGGATGGATGAATGTATGGACAGACAGACAGACAGATAGATAGATAGATAGATAGATAGATAGATAGATAGATAGATAGATAGATAGATAGATAGATAGATAGATGGATTGATGGATGGATGGATGGATGGATGGATGGATGGATGGATGGATGGATGGATGGGCAACCACCTTATTTTAAATGAATAAAAAAAATTAAACAGCAAGTCAAGATATAAATAAATACAACTGGAATGTTCAATTAAAATAATGCAAGAAGAGTTCGGGACTTTTTGTGAGTTTAAAACTTGTGTCTTCATATATTTACTGTGGCATAAATGTGGAACTGTCTCATCCTGAGTCAGGGGGAGGCGTGAGGCTTAACTCTTCCACAAAGACCCTCCCTTGATTAAATTACATTTAAATAATTATAAAGGAGGAGCAGCAAATAAAGACAAGAAAAGGCACGTCTGGACTGAGAGGATTTAAATTACACAGTATTCGCTGTATTAAAATGTTGTGCTTTACGGTCGCGGACACTTCCGGGACCCTTTATCACAGCTCAGCATACAAACATCAGAGGTGATGTCACAGTGAATATAGAATGTACCAATGTGATGTTACAGCTTCAACGCTTTAACACATATTATCAGACTATTGTTAACAGAACAATGACAGCATGTGTTCAGAAATGACTATCAAGTGTCCCATATGCCGATCTAATTTTACATACGTTTTCATTTTAACTCATCGTAGTTTATATACGACCAGATCAGACAGGTGATTTATGTTCTTAGAGTGTTTTTTTTAGCTTTAAAATGACATACAGACATACATGACTGCAGTTACAATCTATATTCAGTGTTCAATGAAACCTATACTTGTTTGGTTTGAAAAAGAAAACGTACTTTATGTGAAGGAAAATTAAGGTTTTACACTGATAGGCATTTCTGTAAATGTGTCAAAGTGAGCAGTGAGGACAGATGTAACAATGTCACCCTAAAAACAGAATATAAAATTCTACATCACCCTGCATCACTGGGGTGTGAGGAATTAACAACACTGTACGAGCTGACAAACATGGCATTTTATACAAAATAAGACAGCTAATCACTTCATTATTGATTCAACTGTAGACCATGTAATCTCATGTGATCTTTGTCCGTGAGAAATAAAAAAAGCTTCTCAGTTTCCTCCGCTAATACTGTAGCTGTCTCAAATCAAAGTCCAGTACAGTGGACAAAAGCAGCCTACATATATCTTCACATCTAAGAAGTTAGCCCCAATAGATTAATATTCTGTTGATCAATAAACAAATCATTTGATAGATATTTTCTACTAAAAAATATGTTGATAAATTCCACCATGCTCCATGCATGGGGAGGCTGGGCATACCAGAGGAGTGTGCACAGTGCTGGTACCTCAGGACCATAGACATTAAGTACACCCCACGGAAAAAGGCCCAGTGGCAGTCTGCCAAATCCACAGTGGGGCACAGCTGGCACTCGATATGGGTATATGCCCTCCTCAGTTATGTGGAACGCACACACAAGTGCACACAAACACACGCACACAAGCACAAGGTCTGTGAATGACCTTGTTGCAAGGAGAATCTATTAAAGGGACTTATCGTTCTCTCTGTATTGCACATTACCAGACATCGATCAGTGGCATGTGGCCGGCTGCAGAGCCTCAGTGTGGTGATTACACCTGGGTGTGGGGTGTCACTCAGAGACGACATGGAGGTAAAGCTGCACTTTGTACACTGGAGAATGTGTATGCACTTGACCTAATGTGTGAGCACTGGGAGTGTGGGTGGTGTTCATGTGGACACACGCACACACACACACATACTGTACATGTACAGCCCAAAATAAAGGAAGGGGAAAAAAATACAGTTCCTTAATCGCAGCCTCCTCCCCTTCTTCAAAATGCCTCAGCTGGTCGACTGATCGTTCTGGTCCAGGACTCAAACACACACACACACACACACACACACACACACACACACACACACACATGCACCAGCATCTGATAAGTCAAACTCCCCATCTCAGACTAATCAGTTGACTGCACTAATTGCAAATGCAAATATGCAAATTTATATTAATTAATTACTCCACTAATTAGTTCTCTTGTCTTTTCAGGTAATAAATCATAGTGTGGTTGAGAGAGGAAGGCGAGAGAGTGAGTGAGAGTGAGAGAGAGAGATGGCAGTGATCTTTTGTCTGCTGCAAATGCTTGTCTTCGCGGCTTGAATCAGATCCTGTGATGTTTCCGGGACGATATCATCACAGCGTCCTCCACTGAGACCCCTCAACTTTGGTGCTTTCACAACATTCCTTACCTAATTAATTATTTCCACTGATACTTTATGTCCCATACATACATGGGTGGAGGCACTGTAATCTGAGAGGGATAACAGACAGCAGAGGCTGATAAATCAGGCATCTCGCTGACTTCTTGCCTGTCAGCTCCTTTAATTATCACATTATCAGCTTTTATAGACACGAAGCGTGGTGTAGAGCTGCAAATGAATCCGCCGTTGAACGCATGCTGAGTTGCAAACGTTTCTCAAAGGATGTCAGCATTTAAACGGGGGTTTGTGTCTGGATGATGAGTGCTAAGTTGAAGTGGTCAAGGAGACGGCGATGGTATGCCAGTGATTCATGATTCCCGATGAAAGCTAATTCACTACATGTGTTTGGAGTCACTTCTTTACACTATTTTATTTAGTTAAATGGTGTGAAGCAGAAGTACTCTCCAAAAATAAACTCAAAGGCACAAAGGCAAAGCATGTGCCCCCCCCATCTCTCACTGACTCTACAATCAGGTCTCAACAGTTAATTTTCAGTTTTTCAACAACTCTCACTGTTTATTTTGCATTGCTTTACACTCACATGTATGAATAAATTTCAAAACCCTAAACACAAATGCTAAACGAAGAAGTTTTGGAGCTGTACTAAAAACAAGAGCAGGTTGGAGTATGTGTTGATAGCTAATACCGTGGTGAATTTCTCTGCTGTTAAACAACTTCAGATTCACATACTCACACCACGCCATAAAGCTGTTGTTTATGTTGGGTATGGTGTGATTTGTACTCTTTTTTTTTCATATAATTAAACATTCCCAAATTCCTGAAATTATGCTCCTTATTAACACCTCATGTCTTGAGTCTTTTTTTTTCTTTTTAAGTTTCCTTTGTTTAAAGGATGTAGGCAAAGTCTCATTGTCTACCACGTTGTCCTTCACATGAGTTTGGGCCCCCGTACATGAGGCTTACAGAGAATTAGAGCCAATCCCAGCTAGAGGAAACCCACGCGCACACGACGGGAACATGCAAACTCCAAACAGAGAGGCACTCGATGGAGCCAAGATTTAAATTGGTGACCTTCTTGCTGCGAGGCAACAAAGCTAGCCACTAAAACTCCGTGTAGCCCCTTACAGTAGGTAAAGTCTCTTAATGTAAAATCTGTAGAGAGTTTGAACTGCTAATACATCTTACCAACCCAAAGAAGTTATATTTGTGATGTGCTCATTTGTTTGTTTGTTTTGTTGTAATCAAATATAAGTGAAGGTTTAACATTACAAATGTCACTCAAGTTAATAACTTAAGTTGCAAAAGTAAATTTTACTCATGATGCATAAAATGGCTCTATGAGCATCAAACTTACAGTATACTGTATATTACAGAATTTTATTCAGGTTTTGTCTTTTTTTTATGCAGATTTACACATCATTGCCTGTTCCCCATTGTTTTTATCCATCTATACAAATCATATGCTGATTTGGACAAAGGAAAATGACCAAAGCTGTATATATAAAAAACATAAACAAACACATCAACGTTCAAAACAATGTAACAATGTAATGTAAAAAAAAAACAAAAAAACAGTGTATTAGGATGACGACTGGCTGAGCAAACCCTCAAGATGAGAATACTATAGCTGCCGACAAAAATATACAGTTTTTCTCCCTACTTATATGGCAAGAATTCTACTATATTGATCAAAAATATCATAAAATTAGATGATTCATATTTACAAATATTACAAAAAAAACCCTACCTTTTCCTATTTACAATTTTTAAGTAGTGTTAAAGATATAAAAAAAATCCAAATCCTAAGTGATGTTTTTTGATAAAACTTCAATTTACAAAAAATTAAAAAAGTACACTGTGAAACCATATAAGTTTCTGTTTGTCTCATTGTTGAGATGTGACTGCACACCCAGCAAACCGTCACCCGCCACAGAAGGCTCCCACGATGAGGAGAGGAGAGGTGAGGATTGTGGGGCTGATTACCAGAGGCCAAGTCCTGGACTAGTGTCCTCCAGCTGTGCTGTTCTACCCAATTAGAATCTCCATATGCTGCCCCACTCAGCTGCTGAGTGGCCACACCTCCCACCCACACAGGTGGAACGCCACCAATGTGTGTGTTTCTGTGTGTGGCTGCCTTTGTTGTGGCTGATACACAAATACAGTGAGACGCCGTGAGAAAGCAGAGAGTTTCTCCCTTTTCTGTCTGGGTTTAAAACATACATCACCTCGCAGATTGGATTTAATTTCGTGAGGAGGTTCATCACTGCAGTGCTTTCTTAATCCCAGCTCAACTTCTCACACAAACAAAGTGACTGCGGCTGTCACCGCTCCTTTGATAAGACACACACAGGTATTTAGGTGGGTGGCAAGGAAATGCTAATAGTATTAAAATATGGAGGTATGAATAATGGATATGTTTTTGAAAATGTATAATGTAAAGATCGGTTTCAGACAGACATGGGATGCAGTCGTGCAACGTTGCTGCAGGCGCCTCGTTCTCTCTTTTCAAAGCCCAAGCTGTTCGCACACTGTTCAAAGTGGCTGTGACAATCTGTTGTGGGCAGAATGCGACGATAAAGTGACGAGATAAATAAAAACTTGTCAGATACATATTTAAGTATGAGTCACGTGTTTGGTTTTATGTGAGTATTGTTTGAAACGGATGATAAACTCTGTTTACTGAGGTGCAAAACAGACAAGGTGGTGACTGACAACCTACAACTGCAATACAGTATATGTAAATGTTTATGTGCTGTGAATACATTGACAGTGACTAACCCCATGAAGCAGGTTGATGAGTGGGAAAAAAAAGTGGATTTGTGTCTTGCGTGTTATTCTACAGCCTCACCAATCTTTAAATCAGACTTCTCTTTCCTTTTTCTTCTTTCAAACATGAAGCTGAGATGGCTGACAGTGAAGTCATTTTCTCACCTAATCGACACTCTTGGTGTTGATGTGATCCCTTTCTCCCTCTTCCCTCATCAACTGTCCTCAACTCCCCGTTGCCTCGCTGTGTCTGACACTGCCAGTCATTTACAGCATTTACAAGAGTTTTGTGGTGTGCACACAAATTCTGTTTGAACTGTGTTTTGCTTTAGTGCAGAAGACGAATGTTCACTGACCACAGTGCAAACCTGTGGCTTTACATAACCACAGTGATGATAAACATTATATGTAACGGTTTTATGGTTTCTTTTTAATTTTTTTCATTAACAACCTATATAATGTAAGATAAGATGTAATGATATGATATGATATGATATGATATGATATGATATGATATGATATGATATGATATGATAAGACATACAACATACTTTAGGAAATTCAGTCATCCTGCAGCTCACAAAATAGACAAGGTAGTAGATACATAATAATAGTATACAAAGTAAAATGTAATCTAAAAATTATGATGGCAGAAATGTCAAGTTCTACATATTCCATGTAGGTTTTCCAGACTGTATTTGAGTTTATTTTGAATGAAAACATGAGATACTCGAGTGATACCAGGTCAAATACTCTCTGCTGCCATTCTTTTAGAGTTGGTGCTTTATAGGGGGCGGACTGCAATGGGATCATTTTACTTGAAACATGAGATATGTTAATATGAATTTTATTTATTTATTTTTACTGATAATTTGCTTGGGGTTTCTGGGAGGTAATATATTTGGTCCATCACCAGTTCCAAACCCTGAAAAGGCAATTTAAAGTTATGGGACCCAGAGAAATGTCCTCACAAAGATACATTTATATTAGGGGTGTCAAACATGTGGGCTGTGGGCCAGAACTGGCCTACTAAAGGGTCCAATCCAGACCACATAATGAATTTGTGAAAGTTTCATAATGATTAGAATCTAATCAGTATGTGAGCTATTATTCGTTTCTGTTCCAGATACATGTAACAAATTGTTTAGTGCCTTTGTAGATCCACTGTGATCTGTAAGTTGTAATGCATGTGTAAATAGTAAACTTTGGTATAATATTACACTTATTTTTCCAAGAAATTTCAGGTTGTTCATAATATGTTTTGTAAAAAGATACTTCATTAAATGCAAAACAAAGGGAAACATTTGGATTTCTTGTTGTTTATAGGTTTCTTATTCTATTATTTTTCTATTTTACCACTTGAGATCAAATTGCACTGTATGTGGCCCCTAAATTAAAATGAGTTTGACAAAAATATAAATATAAGTACACACACACAAACACAGAGAATCTAATTTAATCTTTTAAATTTAATCCTAACCATAACTACTACTTGTCTAACCCCAACCATAACCCTAAACTCATCCTCACCATACAACATTTCTTCACTTAAAATGTTACAATTTTTGTAATGGGCTTGCTTTTTGTCTCCATAAGGAAGTGGAGTACCCATAATTTGAAAACAGATCTAGGTCCGCACAACATGCAGTAATACCTGGATAATACACACACCCAAGTTTGACTCTGCATTGTCTCTATACATTCAAACAGCTGAACCATAGCATCATCCAAACTTAAACCATAATCAAACGAGCACAGACCTCCGTCAAGGCTTAAACACTTTGTCACCTGTATTTTACAAACCAGCACCTGAAATTTTAACATTTTGATCCATTTTTTGGATCTGAATAGAACTTGACCTCAAACCCTCAAAGATCTGTTAAGATATCACAGAGTTATATGGATTAGATGGATAAAGTGTCTGATCCTGCATACAGATATTGTACCAATTTCCTTCAAGTCAGATAAGTTCTGGCAGATATTTGATTTTTCTTTCACACTTTTCAATCACAATTTCTTTGTGACATCATGAGTGCATTGACTCTTACTAAAATTTAATTGGATCCCCGTCACCAAATCTTCAGATTGGTCTGTCAAAAACTGTAGACAGGAAGTTGTTAATAGCAGAAAAAGATTACAGAAACCATTACTTCCATGGCAAAGGTAATAATGCCTCTCTAATACCTCTAAGTTCAACCAGATCCTCAGTAATGAGGTTCGTCCTGATTAGGACCAGGCTTTTGCCTCCAGGACTCCAAGAGAGTGACTAGAGCACACTGTTACACTGACCTCCTAGTGTAGTCCCTACCTTCCTCACATCGAATAACAGTTGGAAAAGCAACGTTTGATGCTTTCCCCACGATGACGCATCAAAGATGATCACCAGATGAGCGACTGTCAAGAAAATTTAGATGCAGACAGACAGATGTTTCCATCTAGTTACTGTGACAAATTGGTTCACGTCCCTGGTGTAGTCTGAAATATGATTTTTTTTTTTTTTTAGTGAATTTTTACTTTTGGGACAGCTGTTTTCACTCCTTTTGGCCTTAACACTAGAAGAAATCGCAGGACAAAAGTGAATGCTAAAACATACTGTATGTGTAAGAAAAACTAATATTTTAGTTGATCAGGGATAAATTAATGACATGTTCTTATTTACAATGTTGGCTATGCAGGCAAGAGGCAGAAAACACTTGTAGGGGTCAGGGAAGAGGTAGGATAGATCACGCACATTAAAACAGTAACACACATGTAAATGTAATCTTTAGAAACCTAAAAATAGTAGTAAAACATTTATAGGTGTCATTAAGAAGTGACTTCAAATGTAGAGGCCGAGATAAAAGTGTCCAGGTTCGGTGTTTTTGGTAATAAGGTCCAGTCATTTGATTCAACAGTCATACATTTTTGACCTTTGACCTTTGAGTGTGACATGTTGACATGATGTGGGAAGGGCTGTGCATTATCTAACCAAGTTCCTCAGTATTTGTAGACTGGTACCTGTTCAATGATGGTTGAGGGAACACTGCCTTTGTGACCAAACCACATAACTTTGGCATTTAAAAACAAATTTGGGCTTTTTTTAAAAAAAAAAAAAAAAAAAAAAAAGTCTGAATTTCCTAAAAAGAAAAGAAAAGCGTCTGTCAGTAAAATACTTGTCAAAAACCAAATGTGCATAGAAATGTGCTTATATTTGTCTATGCAGGCATCAGGAACTTAAAGAAAAAGTTTGCTAAAAAGTTAATGAAACAGAATACATCCCTGATATCAACCTTCAATGAGAAGCATGGCTTTAAAAAGTGTCTGTGAAATGGTACCATTTCACAGAAACTTTTTTAAAGCTTTTTTTAAATTAAAGTGACACGAATGATGAATTGAACCTTATTTGCAAGTAAATATACCCTAAGTTGCTCAAATGCACCCTCCTTTTCACTCTATTACACACCAATGTTAGCAATAGAAATATCTCATGACACTTTGCCATCTGTGTGTTTAACCAGTTTTAGCAAGAACAAGCAGGATGTTGTTGTATGTGTTTAATTGGTTTGAGGTTGTTTTCAAGTGAAAATTAGTGAATGGCACCTCAAAATAGAGTAAGCGCATCAAAGGAAATGAGCACTGATGAAAAAAAAACAAACTTTAGGGTATTTGAGGGCGTTCAATATTTGTTAAAAAGAAAGAAAACAATTCAAGATTTTTACTATTAACATAAAAGCTGTCCTGTTTATACTTTAATAAGACGGTTTAATTCCCAAAAAAGTCCCTAAATAAACCTTCTTTGAATCAACCAATGTCAAAATATTGCAAATGATTGCAACTTCATTCTCTCATTTAAAAGATGTTTTAATAAATGAGAGACAAAAGCAGGGCGAGGCATCACACGAGCAGAAACAGTTTGCTTTTCATGTAGCACCAGTGGAAACAACACGGAGGACTGAGCAGGACCTCCTTCACTGCAGACGAGGTCGTTTGTTACACAGCAGGAAAATCACAGGTGTAATCAATAAGATGAAGAAACGACTCCAGCTTGTTCCTGGCTCCTGTTATTGAACCTGCTGGTTCACTTTCATGCCGCACTGGGACACTTGATGCACCTGAGCCTTCATTAAAGAAACTGGTGTCACCTGTGCTTCTCCTGTGACACATTAAAATGCCAAAGAAAAGGTCTGTCACGGGCTGATTTGATGTTCTTATGACATTAATCTTGTCTGATTTACCAGTGGTGGAAAATAAAAAAAGAACATTTACCCAAGTATAATATACTGGACTTGTGGTTAGACCTAAAATACATATACTTCCTTCTTTTTACATCAGCATTTCAATACATATATCAGTTGAATTGGTTTCAATTCACGGTTACATTTTTAATTTTTTAAAAAAAATTCTGCGCAGATGCTGAAGGCATAGTTCTTAATTGATATTTCAATCCTCTGAGTCTATAAAAGGGAAAAAAAGTCAATTAAAAGGGGAAAAAAATCGACTATAGAGCACTATAGAGCAAAAAAAAAAAAAAATTGACCTTTTACAAATGATAAAGATAGCAGAAACATACCATCATCTTCTACTTTCTTCTTCCTCATTAAAATCTGCACTTGGAACGAATTTCAAATGACATTGAAAGTCTTATCTCATCTTCATTTAACTTCACTTATTCTGTTGTCAAATGTTAAGATTTGTTACCAGAAATTTCTAACCAAAGAGTGAAGAGAAATTGTATTATCATCATCATCATATTATTATTATTATTGTATTAATAAACATGATATTTATATAAATATCATGTTTATTATTTTCTATACTCTAAAGAGGGATTATCACAGCAAATCGTCTTTGTCTGGACACACAAGATGCCTCCTCTCGACTTGCATCATCTGCTGAGTGTCACGATGCTGTAGCCATGATCGTGGTCTTCTCTGCTCGTTGTATCCACCCAAGGTGGTTACAGTTGGCAGCCTCAACTCATCACCTCACAGGCTTCCAAGAAAAGGAAGCACTTGGCTGCCAGCAGAAATTGCTTCCTCCTGTTTGGGGGTCAGCCTGGAGTCAAGATGAGGGAAGCTTGGCTCTTTAAGAGCTGGGCCAATTCCCAAACAAACCAGCAGCTTGTGCCACAGGGGCCTTTGATTCTGGGCTCTCAATCAGTCACTCTAAATAGGGCTCTGTGCTCTGTCCAACGAATAGATGGGCTTTCATTTTTATTAAACAGCTTGATGTGTAATGTCTACTTTACATGCTGCAGGATGGGCCCGTGTGTAGTTAAGTGGCAGAACATGCTGTCACTTCTGGTTAAGTCAGATGACGGATTCCCAGAAGGCTAGTTTACGCTGACATGTCACAGTGTCTGAACCAGAGTCAAACTATTTATTTTAAACCTTACTTTACAGCTGAAAAGATTAATCATTTACTCCATCAATAAATGTCATTGTTGTTCAACTGCTTGATTTAATGTTAAACTGTTATTCCAGTGTGTCAAATGAGAAAAAAAAAGAAGAAAAAAAAGGTAATTGTCTTTATGTGATGATGATACTGTACGTTGATGAGGACACATTGGCTTGTAAGTTATGTACAACAACATATTTTAATTTTATTACATAATACAGAGAGCAAACAACTTTACAAACATCAGATGAAAATAAGCTGTGAATGTCTCTGCCAAGACCTCTGAACTCCCCCAGGTGTGGTTGTTTTCCTTTGAAGAAAATGTCAGAGCTGCAGTTCCTGGCAGTGACCAACTGGTCACTTTACAGAGAAGAAGACACAAGGAGGCCACACAGTGGAACATGTGGCCAGGACTATTGCCTCACAGCGAAAAGGTTGTTGGTTTGTGTGACGGTCCGGCTCCTTTCTGCATGGAGTTTGCATTTTCTCCCTGTGTCTGTGTGGGTTTTCTCCTCCCACAGTCCATGATTTGGGCAGAATTGGGGATTAGGCAAAGTGGGCACTGTAAATTGCCTGTAGGTGTGAATGTGGCTATGTGGCCCTGTGATGGCTTTGTTTCCATTTTTCCTGTTTTGAAAATAAAACACCATGATATTTTACTTTTAATGTGTGAAAAACAAAAATATAAACAGAACATTGATTGTCATTGTTGTTTTCCATTACTTGTCACTGTGATCGGCTCTTCAGGGCCACCATAGGACAGAGTCATGGATGTCATCCCACCCACCTCCTTCTGATGCTGGAGCTCAGCCCAAGCCAATGGGACAGGAGGTGAGGGTGCAGCACAAATAGCGACACATACTCACATACATTATGCATGAACAAATTGCATCTGCACATGTTGTCTTCCTTTTGCCCAAAACCCATGTTTTCATAAATCGTAACCATGAATCCTGAAGGAAACTAACAAAGTAAGAGTTTATCTATCTATAAAACCAAAATGATGAAACCACCGCAGGACAAATGTTGAAACTCATTTGGACTTTTGTTTTGAAAATGGAACAAGCATTTTAATAATGACCAAAACCAAAAGTTCTATAAATCAACACTGAGCCAGAACATCCCCCCCCCCCCCGAGCCAGAACACCCCCCCCCCCCCCCACACACACACAAACACAAATCTTACTTTGTTGCCACATCAAATTCCTCACTCGAGCCAAAAATAAGCATTAAACGCTCTTTAAAATACTGTTGATGGCTTTTGGTTACAGGCAGTCCCCATTCTCATGCCTGGCAACGGTCTTTTATGGCGAGGGACCTAATTCAAGATTTCTGTTCTAGTGAAAACACAGTGGCCATTGGCACCAAGGAACAGCTGCCGTGTAATTGAATTAACATTTGCCTTCTGCTCCAGCACTCGACGCAGAGTAGAGAACTCATACACATCCCTCCACAAGCTCCATCAACCTGCTCATGAATATGCATGATACTTATACGTTCAAAATGTGTTCTGTGCCCACTGTTTGTGGAGGTGCTTATATGGTGGATGAAGAGCTATACACTGTCTATATATGTTTGGGCAGTGACATGTAGCAAATCAATTCCATGCATCTGTTTGAGAGCAGGATGAGATGCAGCAGTGATGCTGCTGAAGCTCCAATGTATTTGAAGTCGAACAGAGACATCTAGTGGATAAACTGCCTGCCTGCGTGGCATGTTCTTAGCAGATCGATCACCGGCAGGATGACGTTCACCTGGCTGTAATCAAAAACGACTTCCTAATCTGTGCACAAAAGTAAAGGACGAAGGCCTGAATCCAACCTCGCACACAAACATTGGGTTTATTAGCTAGAAAAAAGTTGCAAAATGACAACAGAGGCACACAAATGAGCCACAAAAATACAAATACAAACACAACGGGAGAAAAAAAAAACACCACGAGACCCACGAATAATACTCCACAGATGAATACAGTTACATGCTTCTATGAAGTGTGAACTTGTAGTCACAATAAACCGATTCAAATATCAAACTGTAAATATTCTGACCAAGATATGTGATGAATTCCTACAACGCTATAGTCAAGTAATCAGTTATCATCAAAAGTAATTTTCTGGTTCAACCCTCTAAATCAGAGGATGTTTTGCTTTTCTTTTTTGAGTGTTTTTATTAAGGAATAGTGGTCTAATATTGGTCGAAATCCCTGATCAATATCGGACAGTTAGAAAATGTAAAACCCAACACAGTGCAGTGCAAAAAATCTTACATACTGCATGCTGCACTATGCACAGACTGTAAAAATGCCAACAGAACCCATAACAACATTTTAGCTGAGTCATGTTATGCGCTGTTTATTTCTTCATTATGTTACTTGTGTCTTCCTGGAAGTAGTTTAAAATGACCAGCACAAATGTGATGTTGACAGCTTCATAGATTAAAAAGATAGATATTGAGTTTGTGATATAGGTATCAGTGTCTGACATGGAAAACTGGTATTACACTATCCCTAGTTATTATACCCTCCCAGGATACTCAAAATTCATTTTGACTTTTGTTACCTTATAGTTTTTGCAATAGAATGCATATTGGGTCTCTGTTTGATGTCGTTTTTAATTTACACATTCACTCAAACACTTTCATTTTTTTTTATAAATTCTGTAAAATATCATCACAAATATTGTTATTGTGTTATCATGATAGAATACCCCTACTAAACCTTTTCCTAAAATGTTGGCCTTTCTTTTCACTTGACTGCAAGGAATGCAAGGAAAATTGCATTAATTTCCCCTACATGACAAATAAATGGATATTGTTTGGGATCTTTAAAAGTATAAAAATTAAACTGTGGTGTTGCAGAAATGAAGACAGGCAAACATGATCTGAGCCCTTTGAGTCCAGATTTATTGATACAACTGTGCAGTCACAGAGCATGGTGGCACACATGGCCGCCTGGCCGGCATGGGACAGTGACACGCACACGCACACACGCTCATATATGCATACACAAACACCCGTTCACACCCGTTCATTCTGCACCATCGAGGATGGAGAGGAGGATAAACCTCCAGTGGTTTGTTACTGTTACTTCTGTTTGTCCACTGCAGTGGGTTTTTTTTTTTTTTGTCGTTTTGTGTTTTCTTTTCATACAGTTTATATAATTTCTCCAAAATGTGACAAATTAATCTTTTAAGTGGAGCAAAATATGTCGGTGATATGTATTCGTTTTTCCCCAATTGTGTTGGTTGTGAGAGTTGTTTATTCAGCAGTTCATACAGTCTCTCTCTCTCTCACACACACACACACACGCACGCACACACACACACACAGACAGAAACAATCATATCATACTCTCATCAACAGAGCAGGTCACAGTGAGGAGATCAGAAATGCACATTGTGTATTTTTCAGCAGTTGCTCTTATTCTCACTCTCTCTCTCTCTCTCACACACACACACACACACACACACATGCTTTACATCCATCTAACCTCAGTGAGTAGAACAGTTTCAGATCAGTCATTATACCTCTGACTAAACAAGGGGGGAAAAAAGCAACAAACAAACAGCAATCTGTTCCAGAGAAACCGTTACAAAACACCACATTTTTAAAATCAAAGTCTTTACATGTCATGAATACAGCTATGTTTCTGATTATTCTTATAAATTCCTGTTAAATATTCATACAGTTGGCTATCCCAGCAGCAAGTGAAAGAGCAAACTACAAGACTGTACAAATGTTGGTCCCTTGTTGCAGAAAATGCTGCCTTACAAAGTGTCAGGCAGGATGCAATAAGTTTGGTTTTCCCTCTGTCTAAGTAAATTGGATTGGATTAATTTTCGAACCATTTTTCTGAGCCGGCAGGTTAAAACACAGTGAACAGATACACCGAGGAGAGACAAAATGATAGAAAAAAGGTTAAACCTTACATGCTTTCATATTTCCATCCTCTGAGTCTCAAAAAAAAAAGAAGAATACAGTCCTGCAAAAAAGGGAAAACATACATTATAGAGCTCAAAGAAACAGCTAAAAAGTGACCTTTTATAAATGAAAAAGACAGCAAAAAATATACCATTATAAATACTATACCTCTGCGACATCAAACCGCTGAATTTACAGATTTTCCCGTCAAGTGTAAAATAATTAAAGATTTGTACCCGGATCAGTACAGATTCAAATGACATCATCTTTTCCTACAGGTGAAAGGTGTGCAATGGAAAGGACATGTTGAGGCACACATTCAGTCAGCTGGCTTGCTAACCACTGACTGCATTTTTTTTTTTTTTTTCTTTAGGTAGAAAGTATCACTGTATGACAAACTGCTATGTCCCAGCATGATATTCCTGTTCCTGTTGAGAATATAAAAAAAATGGGGAGTGTGTGTGTTAAAAACAAAGAGGTTAAAAAAAAGATTCATATGTAACTTTACATAAAGGTTTTGAACAGCATATATACTATAAATATTAGAACGGGTACATGTACTGTATACACACATGTTGTATACTTTAAATTTATATGCCAAGATCTTGGCACGATTAATTTAAGGGAATTTCAATTAAAATAAAAGTGCACAATTTTAAGAGCAAACATACCTATAATAATTATGCAAATACTGCCAGAAATCCTTGTTTTGCTGTCTTCCTCCTACACAGAGCACATATATAGTAAAAGCTAAAATAGCATTGCAGGGGTTCAATATGTTACATATGCACAGTAGACAATATTTGCATCTTCTATACACAACATTACAAGCCTTAAAAACCTGGCAAACAACCAAGAAGCAGATAGAGTTTGGACTTGGATGCGTCACATAAGCATGATGGATTCAGTTGGCTAATAGGTGTACAAGCACACTGTAAACACATCGATTAAACATTACACCAACAGCAGACTGTGAACCTGCTCTAACAGAACGGTACTGAGGAAATTAAAACTACATACACACGTAGAGAGTATATCCGATTTTTCCTCTAAAGCAGCGACAGTGCTGACGTTTTGCTACAACTTCAACACACATAAGAAGGCATCAAGAAGAAGTCTTTTGACAAAGAAATGACATACGTGTGAGCGTACTGGACACGTCTAGTGTATGATCCATGTGTGACAAATGCAAAAAACAGATGTTATAAAAATAAATTAAAAAAAAACAAAAAAAAAAAGCAAGAAAAGTTTGTATAGATTAAGAAATCTTCAATGCATTTAAGAGTGTGATATGTCTGATATATGCAAGCGTTGCATTCTAGTTTTGGGACAATTTCCACTATATTATCTTACATAGTATATATATGTAAAAAAAATTATATTTAGATTTTGTAATCATAGCATTTCTACTCCTTCTCTTATCCATACATTTACAGACTTTAATTATATACAGTGGAGGCGACACGACACATAAAACAACGATATAAACTTGGCTGTGAGGAACACAATTAGAATCATGCATAATGAAGGGGAAAGCAGTGAGAAAGTAAACATTATAGAGGGGAAAAATTTGCAACAGCTGGTGCAGTCGTCTCTCAATTATGCGACACGGCATTCCCCAACAAAAAAGCACTTCTTTAATCATTTTAAAGGACTAAAATAGATTATTACATGTTTATGAATGAAATTTAGTTACACTTTTCTTTGTGATGCTAAAATCTGACCAATGAATGTCAAGAGGGACAGATAGAGTGAGACTTGTACAATGGCTACATGTCTGGTTGTGTTAAGCAAATGACTGACAGACAAACAAACAACAACAAGGATGATATCAGTCTTTCAAAAGGCTCCTCTGAACCCCTTCTATTATCTTAAGTCATTAAATCCTACGTCTCATATAGATCAATAAGCAGGGGCAGAGGAATAATGCACATGGGTAGAGCCATTAACTCTGTACACAAGAGCACTGGAGTATAAATGCAGGAAAAGTAAAAACAGCTGATCTCAAGGACAAAAGAAAAAGAAAAAAAAAAAATTGGAAGTGAAGGTGTGAGTTTCTTAGTGTCCTGTAGAGGGCGACACAGTCCAAGTGATCTGAATCTGAATCTGAGTGAGTTTCTCCCAGTCAAATTTTACAAACTCATCGTCCAGTGTTGAGGTGATAATCCACAGCTCCCTTACTCCATCTCTACCTCTGCTGTGTGGAAAAATATAGTGTTAATATTCAGGGAGGATTACATTACACAAACACATTTACATTAAAGACATAAACAAGCTGGTAAAGTGGTGTTTTTACAGAATAGAATAAAGAATTTTCCTACCGATGCACAGTAGTGCTACTGTGATATAAAGACAGGGAGAGAACATGGGAATATCCTCTGTTACCAGAGCTGTTTTTTTGTCAGTAGCAGGAATAAACTCACCATTGACACGTTTGTTCTTGTTTTGTTCATCTTCTGGAGATTCAGCCCCCTCAGACAACTCACCTGACAAGTCAGCATAGTCAGGTTATTCTGTCAGACTAATGCAGGTTTAAGCTTATGTTTACAAACATGCAAGCTAATGGAATAATCCTGGAGTAATCCTCTCTGCTTTTCATGGGCTTGTAAAAACTTCTCAAATTCCACTCAACCAGCACTGAGTCAGTCATTACAAAACCACAGAAAGAAACTGTATGTTCAGTTCTATTAAAGGACAAAAACATCTAAATAGCCCATGAAGGAGGAGGAGGACATGGGTAATAAAGAATCATCTCTTAGAACATAAAAGTGGGTTAAATTACATGTGTTCATTTTGAAAAATAGCACACATTGGACATGATTTTATTGTGTTTCTAGTAATTAAAATATATTTCAACCAACAATAAATTATATACAGTACTGTGCATAAGTCTTAGGCCACCAGCAGCTTTGTTGTTTTTATGTCAGTTTTGTTATCGTTGGTGTTTAGATTGAAAAGGTGTGACTAAAAGTCAGTCTTCTACTATATGATCAACCTGTCAATGAGTTGAACTTGTGCAACATGTGTATTTGATGCTCCAACATGTCTTGAGTAAACCAGGTATAATAGACCTCACAGCAGCTATTTGTTGGCATGAAATAGTAGGAGAAACACAGGTTTGACCAATAACATTAGGGTTCCATTCCAGGTTTTAAAGAGCCACGGTTGTGTTATTGTTCAAGTGGAAATGTAGGTCACACTAAATATTCGATATTATAGAAGCATTTTTGTTGTTTGTTTTTTTCTGAAAAATTTTCAAACTGCATATGTGTTTCTCCATATTTTCAGGATGTGTTCCAATAAAGTGATTGAGAATTAATTGTACAGGATGGTCATTATAGCATTGCTAAAACAATAAATCTAATGGTGGCCTAAGACGTATGCACAGTACTGTATATACATATATATATATATATATGTATATACATCTGTATATACAGTACTGTGCAAATGTGTGTGTGGATAAGTGGAATAGAGAAATGGAAATGGAACTAAGACATAAAAAATTCTAATAACAAATAATGAATAAATAACTACTACTCTGATAATCACACCTAATAAGCTTTTTCAATCAAATAGGCTGAAGCTTTCCTGAGTAGAACACAAAAGTAAATTGACATCTTTGACACTGGGACTGTAGCCCGGATTAAAAAAAAAAAAAAAAAAACTTTTCATTTAAGGTTATAAGCAAGAATATAGACAGACAAAATGATTCGGCAATTAATTGGAAAAATAAATCACCAGCATATTCACTGATGGAAATAATCACTTTTAGTATAACAATGACTGTGTTAGTCATTATTATAATGATTGTTGTCTCAGACCTACCAAATGTTTTGTAAACACTTATCTCATTGTGGCATCGCTGAATTATTTATGAGTTTTAATGAAAGTGAATGTATTAAAAAAAATAAGTAAACAAATACAAACATTTTCACTAATTATAGTATGAAGCATTGGTTGAAATAGTAATGTGATTTAAACTTCACCAGAGAGTCATGTCATGCTGTGGGGTGACACGGTTAAAGGAATAAATACCGTTATGCAGAGGAGGATTCCTGTGTGTTGTGCTCCCAGGCTGTTCTCCCTCATCTGTTTCCCCTGTGTTACCATCTGCTGGTCTGCTGACCTCTGCTGACTCCACAGAGTCCCCCTCCAGTTTGTCTTCCTTTGGTTCAGGCTGTTGGGATTCTGTGTGGCCCTCCTGGGGCTCCATAGTGTCTTCCTGCTTGACTTGCTCTTCCGCTTCCTTTTTGGCTCTTTCCTCGGCCTCTAAGGTCACACACAGTGAAAGGGCAGGTTGTTAACCACTTATAAGAAGTGCCTTAGCAGAAAATAGTGCCAATTTGATTTAATGAATAAAACTGTGGTGCAGAACTTCTACATAAAAAACAAAAATCTGTTACATTCAAACCACTGCCAAATAAGTTCATCCAACGTTGACTAAGCCTATCAGCTCCACATGACTCTCTCTGTGTTCCTCAGCAAGGCAGTATTTAGTTCAGTGGTTCCCAAATCCTGGGTCGGAACCCATAGATGGGTCGTAGGAGATAATTTTTTTTGGCCCCCAAACAAATTTGTTATGTGCATATGTTTTAAATAGCATGCAGTATATTAAGTTTTAATTGATTTACCAAACATCTCACAGAAATAATTAATTTACCAATTTAAAATTTGCTCTTTTCATGATTTATATTGTGATTTGGGTCACAATATTTTGTCGACTTTATGAAGTGGTTCCACATATAGAAAGTTTGAGATACGCTGGTTTAGGGCTTGAGTCGTCAGGCAATGCACACAGGAAGTGTTTTGTTCTCATAAAGCGAGGCGACTGCAAACAGATTGGAGTATGACTGAAAATACAAACAAAAGCCTGCAAAAATTCTACTGCACAATATACCTGGTTGTTCAGCAGTTTGATGAAATAAACACTTCATGTCCCCAACTGCCACTGCTTTGTGGCTATATACACACAAATACTCTTTCTGTCAGGTCTGATCGTTTTGATTGACAGAGTCTGTTTTCAAATGAAGGAGACGGGTTACAAATGATGTTACTTCAGGTAGATGCAATGAATCACATCAAAAACACACTTCTACCAAAAGTTAAGAACTTGTCTTTAACACATTTTTGGCACTTGTGGATTTTTATTTTATATACCAGTAAAACTGTTCAGTGTATGCTATAAAATCCCAGAATAAGGTCAGTCAATATCCTTTTCTGAGTAGGCTTATAGTATTGCAGCTTTATGAGCCCATTTTTGGGGAATCTCATGATTTGTCCTGATCAGTTGATGTCCCCACGTGGTTTACTGTTCTGGGCCTAATCTGTCCAGATCAGTTTTACCACTACTTTGATGTCCCCAACTGGTTTACAAGTCATACACTGTGTAAACAGTACCTTTAGCAGCCTGAGTTTTCCACCTTTCCCTGTTCTGATAGACCTCTTCATTCCATAGGGCCTTGAAGTTCTTCATGTCCACAGTCAGCAGGGAGCTCTGGCCTGACGAGCTGCAATCGGAGCCCACGCTCTTCACACTCTGCCTCTTGGCTTCATCTGAGCTAATACTGTTCAGACTGGAAATGAAAATATCAAAACCAAGAGAAGAGGAGAAGAGATTAGCTAGTTAATTTAGAAGTCTATAAGCATACTAAATGAAGAAATGCTCACAAAGAACAATGTGTTGAACAGTAGCTTAACATTTACTATGTTCAGATACATAGGTAGGTAGACAGATAGTACCAAGCACATGGCAAACTATATAAGAATACAAATGAAGTATTGAAGATTCCTTCATTCATTAATTGTCTACCACTTTGTCCACCACATGAGGATCATGGAGATCTGGTGCCAATCCCAGCTGACATAGAGCAAAGAGCAGGTTACCCCCCGGACATGTCACGAGTCCATCGGAGGGCAAACACACACAGACAAACAACCATTCTCTTTAACATTCACACCTATAGGCAAATTAGAGTGTCCTGTTGGAGGAAACCGGAGAACCCTAAAAAAAAACCCATGCATACATGCGGAAAACATGCAAACTCCACACTGAAAGACCCTCAGTTGGACAAGGTTGCAAGCCCGGACCTTCTGGCTGTGAGGCAACAGTGCTAGCCACTACTCCTCCATGTGGCCCAGTGTGGGCAACTACTGCTGGGCATAAAGAAGGAATGAAATAATAAATGGCACATTCTCCCAGTTCTTAACAACAGTGGATATATGCATTGTGCAAGTGTGCAGATGTGTAATAACATGAAGATGCAGAGGTTTGCATTTTGGTTTATCATCTTACCATGTCACTAATGTGAAGTGTAGCTCTGACTGTCAGCCTGAAGTTACTAAACTTAATGAACGGACGAGTGAACTTGTCTCTGGGACTTGGCCTCAGAAAACTGTTAAATAATGTCATTTGTTTTTTTTAGGGGTTTTCAACACTTAGACATAATTAGAGTCAGAGTGACTCTCACTCTCTCAGGAATCCGAGGCAATTAAGGCACTTAAAAACCATTAGTGCCTGATTGCAGCAATCTGCATCAAAACTCATACTCCCCCTTGGAGTCATAACTCACCCACTACAGGCGTAATACACAAATTTTGACATTCAGTGTGACTTATCATTATCTCCAGTGCCTGATGTAAATTAATGCCCATCAATCCACTTAGAAATCAGAAGATGCTGCTCCTTAAAGTGCAAACAATCAAGTTTTCTTGAGCATCACAGTATACCAATGATAGCTGTTTGTGCGTAATTGCAAACAGGAAGTACATATATGGCTATCATTTGGCATGATTTATATGGGGAAAAAAATAAAGATTGAGGCAATAATTTCTGTTCACATTCAATAAAGAAGCCAAATTACAATGTAGCAGGGAGGAGGGGGCCACAGCTGTCCAACAATGAACGACGTCTACTCTAATCTTTTCTATACATTGAGCAAAAATGTCAAGGTTATCTTCATTTGGGCTGGATATAACATTCATTCATTGTCTACCACTTTATCCTGAGGGTCACGGGGGCTAATCCTAGTTGACATAGGGCAAAAGGCAGGGCAAACATATTGAGATGAACAACCTTTCACTCTCACATTCATACCTGTGGTCAATGTCCAATTAACCTCAGACGTGTGCATGGGAAGAACATTTAAAGAAAGGCCCTTGCCTGAACCGGGATTCAAACCAGAAACCTTTGTGCTACTAGGTAACAGGGCTAACCACTACTCCGTCATTATACATTATATATCCGTGGTATGGATATATAATGTCTACCACTTCATCCTCCACATGAGGGTTGCAAGGGGCTGGTGCCAATCCCAGCTGACAGCTGTCAAATCTACATGTTTTTGGACTGTGGGAGGAAGCAGAAAACCTGGAGAAAACCCACGCACACACAGGGAGAACATGCAAACTCCATGCGGAAAGGCCCTTGTTCCAACCGGGTCATAAACCCAGGTGTTATGTGCTGCAACAACAACAGTACTAACCAGTGCATCAACTGTATGGCCATTGGATATAACATTTTAAAGTAAAACCCTTTGAAAGATGTTAGAATTTGAGCATACTTATGAGTCCTCGAGTATTATTCAATTTAATGGTGTCTTCTTCTATCTTATGACGTGAGGGATATAAATGTTTTTCATGGCAATCCCTCCAGTTGTCAAGGCATTTAAACCACAAATATCAAACTCCTGGTGGCACTTTGGGGAACTTCATGTGATTACCAAAGTAATCAAAGCAATGTGTGATAGAGCCATAAATGTCACCATTTTCACTGCAACTCAGCCAATAATTTTGGAGATATTAAAAACTTTGACCCTAGAGACACATCATAAGCTTGGACAAAGAAAAGACAACACTGGGACTGAGGTAAGAGAAAAGTAGAGACAGGTGGATGAACAGAGTGAGCTGAACATAGTCACAGATGATTGAAAGTTATAAATGCGATAAAGGAAAACAGTCCAAAGAAACCTGTAAGCAGCCAAGTGTGTTGGTAGACAAGGAGGCTGCATAAGCGGCATCACTATCTGTGGTTTCCACTCGGTTAGCTTCGACTGAAGACTCTCTCTCTCTGAGTGGTGCTAATGGCTGCTGCTGAGAATGGGAGGCTTATATTGACATGCAGGTGTAACAGAAGATGTTGCCTCCGACTCCCCGAACACTGCTTTATTTTCTTATCACCTTACTTAAGAAGCGATCAACATTTAAACACCTGACAAACACAAAGTTTTGGAATTAACTTCCTCTGAATAGTTTAAATATCAACAATGCAAGGCCAACTGTCTTATTTAGGTGACAAACACACCCCGTTTTTTTTTTTACTGCGTGGCAGCAGCTTAAGTAGTGAGGCAATTAATTAAGCTAGTGGAGACAAAAATCACTTCATTTTGTATCTTGAGAGGCTACTGTGTATGCCTATCCAGCAGTGACACCCCCACTCAGCGAGGCAAGTCTGAGTAGCGTCTCTAAAATATCAATTTCAAGGTGTGTGGCTCTGCCTGATGAAAGGTGGAGACATTTACACGCACAGAAACGGATTACTCATGGAAGACTCATCTGCTGTTTTCAACACTTTCATTAGATATGCTGTTATTGCGGAGGAGCTGTTGAGCTTTAATCACGTCACTGAGTGTGTCCTTCCTTAGAAAAATATAAGAGGTGAAGGGTGGAAAACAGTACATTTTCCATCCCCAGTTAACCAGACTTGCAGACTGACTAATTAAAATTTACTCCGATTTACATAAAGTCACTCACTTCCATCTAATCACATCTGCAATATAACTTTTTATAATGGTAAATAATCACCAGGCATAGAAAGGAAGTGCTCACCTTGAGCGTCGAAAGCCAGCAAAACCGGAATGGTGAGCCTCGTCAATGAGCGGGGTGACAATCCGCTCCATCATGTCTGTCAGCACAGTGAAGGTGGGCACCACAATGAAGTCTATGAAACCTGATAACAATGATATTAGCAAATTTAGAACACAGGAAATAAAATAATTAGCATTTTCCAAAATGTATTATAAAATCTCAATTACTTAAATAAAGTCTACAGATTTTAACACTGTCAGCCCATGATAAAATTAAGCCCACTACTTATTCTGCAGTCAAGTGTGTTCTAGGGACGTGGGTGATGAATGTGGGATCTTATAATTTTTTTTTAAATATTTAAATTTTAAATATTCCCAACAGAACATAAACAACATATCAGATGTTGAAACTGAGACATTTTATCATTTCATGAAAAACACTTTTTTGCAAATTTGATGGCAGCAACACCTTAAAGAAGTTGGAACAGGGTGATGTATACCATTTTGTAGCATCCCCTCTTCTTCTGTAAACATCTGGCAAGGGAGGAGACCAGTTGCAGGAGTTTTAGGAAACAAATTCTTGTCTGATGCAGGATTCTAGCTGCTCAACAGTCCTGGGTCTTTGTTGCCAGATGTTTTTCCTTGAATGATGCTCCAAATGTTTTCTCTTGGTCAAAGGTCTGGACTGCAGGCAGGTCAGTTCAGCACCCAGACTGTCTTGTCTAGATGGAGCATATGTTGCTCTAAAACCTCTATGTACTTTTCAGCATTGATGGTGCCTTTCCAGATGTGTAAGCTGCCCACAACATAGGCACTAATACAGCTCCATACCATCAGAGATGCAGGCTTTTGAACTGTCCACTGATAACAAGCTGGATGGTCCCTCTCCTCTTTAGTCTACATGACACGGCGTCCATGGTTTCCAAAAAGAATTTTGATTTATCTGACCACAGAACAGTTTTCCATTTTGCCTCAGATCATTTTGTTTCTGGATCATGTTCACATATGGCTTCTTCTTTGCAAGATACAGCTTTAACTTGCATTTGTGGATTACACAGTGAAGTGTGTTCACAGACAGTGATTTCTGGAAGTGTTCCTGAGCCCGTGCAGTGATTTCCAGGTGAGAATCATGCCTGTTTTTAATGCAGTAGCACTTGTTTTGTGTCATTCACTTTTCTAGCCTTTTGTTTCCTATGTTCCAACTTTTTTTGAAATGTGTTGCTGCCATCAAATTCAAATTCAAAATGAGCTATTATTTTCATGAAATGGTAAGACGTTTCAGTTTCAACATCTGATATGTTGTTTATGTTCTATTGGGAATATGGGTTTATGAGATTTGCAAATCATTGTATTCTGTTTTTATTTACATATTACACAGCGTGGATGGAGTCTCCCAGTTGAATTGAAATTTACATTTTGACTAGTGCGATGACAGTTTTTGGGACCAGAAGTTCACAAATGTCCTATTGAAAAATTAACTGAAATAGGAACATAAATTATGAAAATATAACATGTTCTAGTGAGGAAGAACAGAAACTAGCAATATCAGAAAAATATCCACTGCCGTTAAAAATCAAATGAGGAGAAGGTTCACTTTTATATAGACTAGATTTCTATTCTAATGGAGTTCTTTTTGCAACCAGCGAAGTCCCATTTTAAGTTTCACTATTACTTTGGAAAGCACAATAACCATTGTGTTATAATGAATTTGCTACAAAGATGTACATGTATGTACATGCAGAAAGTGCAATGTCAAAAGGCAATTATCAGTCTTTTTCAATTGTGTGCAGGTTCTGTAGATATGTGAGAAAGAAGTAGCCACTAACCGATCTGAGACTGTGCCACCAATGTTGATTTTCTGTCACAGAGCGGCGAGAACGGCAGGCCGAGCTCTGCTTCTTTGTCCCCCTAGAAATAAAGTCAAAATCACTCTCAGGCTTATGTTTCTAGAGAAAATGATCCCTACCCTTCAGGCATACACACATACTCACTCGTAAACACACATGCACACGATGGCTTTATGTCGCCACACACCATATGCTCACATTTCTCCGAACAGTCTTTGGATTTGTCTGGCTCCTGTCTCAAGTTGTTTTTGGGCCACAAATGTGTTTCATTTTCCCTTCTGGTTTGTCACAAACAGATGAGATTTGGAGTCGGGAGGCAATATTCTTCAGTGAAGCCTTTATTGGCAATTCACATCTCAAGAGACAAAGGCCTCCTGAAAGCAGCCACAATAACAATAGCGCTGATAATGAGGACAATGTGGATTAATAATGGAAGAGATGAAAGATAGTTAAACGTCCGTCCTTCTTATTGTCATTTACTCTCACGCAATATTATTTATAGTTAAATGCATTGTTTTATTTTGGAGCTAATGTTCTACAATTTAATCTGCCATGACACTCATCATGGCAACATTTTTTAGAAAATGACAAGAGTAGAGTGTCTGCAATTATATTAGATTATTCATGACAGCATATTTTACTGATGTTTACTGGTATGGGGAGTAGATTTATGCCAAAGCATCATATAAGGACAATCAGTCACTAATATAATCACTACTTTATTTGTTACTCTGCATCTATGCAAAAGAAACTTGACAATCTTTCTCAACAGCACTGAAAGGAGCAGCTGGAAGCAAAGCTTAGAAAAAAGAAAAAAAAACATTAATCATCACTCTTCAACAGTGTTTGGTCTAATTGTCATCTCAAGATGAAAAATTATTCTAACCAGACTCTTTGGCTCCAGCAGAGTTACATCAAAGGTCAAGACAGAACTGCGAATCTCAACCTTTGAGCCTGTATAGTCGTGTCTGAAAGTATGTTCAGAGAAAAAGAAAAATGGACATCGGAAATGACAGCAATTAAATGGACCTCGCAGTGAGATTTATCAACAACATAAATGATGCATACGTTGTATTCAGATGTTTTACTCGACTGGTGTGCTCCTGGGCATGCTCGCTTAATGGCCTGCTTCGCTCGCTAGAACACTTAAATAGACGGGTGCCATCATTTATTTGTCTCTTTTATCTGTCAGCGCTTCTTCTATGACTTTTCTTTCTATGGGAGTAGAACTCTGCAGACAGGTAAATCATTTACACCCAAAGGCTGCAATGTTTGCTCCCCCAATCCCAAAGAATGGGCATTAACTAAGTACAATTAGACCATAACACATATTCTTAGATAAAGCTTCCATAATCTCCTTCATGTACTAAATGATAGGCATTAGATTGTCATTTGCATTATGTGATTAAATGATGGTTTAGCGAGGTCTGATGTTTGACTTCACTAATTTCATGAGAAATTAACTGGAACTGGAACCCAGCTTATGATTAAAGTGGTTAAAAACAGTTTTTGTTGTTAGCTTGGTGCTATTGTCTTCTACTGTAGTCTCTGCATGCCACGTCATAGATAGATAGATAGATAGATAGATAGATAGATAGATAGATAGATAGATAGATAGATAGATAGATAGATAGATAGATAGATAGATAGATAACTTTATTTATGCCAGAAGGGAAATTAAGTTGTCACAGTAGTCCAGTATTAATACAATAGAAATACAATAGCACAAAATACTTGAGTGGAGTAAACTAGGAGTAAGAATAGAAATAAAATATATACAGAGTGGGACAAGGGCATTTAGAAAAACAAGTTATGTAAGCAGATAAGGGGCAGTGGCAGGATGATGGTATAATACTGATGTTATGGTGGTAATCTCACTGATAATAACAGTACATAATAACCCTATATAGTAGTAATCAACAGAATACTGTCAAGTCAAACTGTGTCTATGGTAAAAAGGAAAAACAAGTTCTAGCAGTTATAACAACCAGTTCATTGACTCCACTTTAAGGATATGTTCACTGTTTTCATCCCCTAATGTGGGAACTGTAGTTCTAAAACATGGGGCATTACTATAAATTAAGTATCTTTAGGTCAAAAAATAACGGTAGGGATGACGAAAGCCAGAAAATGGTTATTGCTATTTTACTGGCTCTGCGTGTCTGACTCTGCTACATTAGATGCCCCTACTTCAGCAAGTTAGTGTTAAGTCTGTTAACAGAGCATAATAATTTTAGCTGACAGCTAGCTGTTAATATGTCGAGTTCCAGGTTGCCAGTCCATCAAAGGGCCAACACATAGAGACAAGGAACCTCACCTTACTCAACCTTACTCTCACACTCACACCTACAGTTTAGAGTGTCCAATTAATTTCTGCATGTTTTTTGGGGGGGTGGGGGAGGAAACCAGGGTACCCAGAGAAAACCCACACGCACACACACCGGACATGAAAACTCAATGCAGAAACGCCCTTGTTGCGACAGGGTCGTTTGCTGTAAGGCAACAGTGCTAACCACTACTCTGCTGTGTGGCCCCAAAATGAACATATTAATTACAATTGTAATTTGACTCTCAACCCCATTATCTGGGCGTGTGTGTCCAATTTTGAGAAATTTAATACAATTTTCGTTGGACTAACATTCAGTATTTACAAAAACTTAAAAAATTCCAGTTGTAAACAGACGGACACAATAATTCCATGTTTTTTCCAAAGTCATGAGTTTTTGAAAAACTGTGCACTATGCTTGTTACCTTTAAGTGTATATGGGTAACATGTTGTTGGCGTATCCACTCACCTGTCTGAAGAACTCCTCGAGCAGTGAGGTGGTCCAGCGATGGTGGAGGTCCCAGTTTTTGGCCGGATGGCTGATGTCGGCTGTGTGAAGCAGCAGGGACAGAGCTTTGGGCTTGTCAATGCTAAAAATAATGAGAGTATATACAAAGTCCATTAAAGAGTACTGTTAATGTATTATTTTGTGAAAGGTTACATCCACCTAGCTTTCAATGTTTCACAACATTAATGTGAAAGAATAACAGACAAATTGATCTTAAGTAAACTGAATGCATCACTCTGCGGTGAGCAATCGTCAGTCTTTTAATCAGTGTCTGATTAGTCAAAAGAACAACACAAATAAAGACAGACACATCTGCAGCGCTGTCACTATAAAATACCAAGTGGAAGAAAAAGATATGAGAAAATCTCAAGGTACCGAGAGTCCCTGATGGTCTGGTCAGTAGAAAATGAAAAGAATGCAAAAAATGTGGCACAGCTGTAAATGTGTCTACAGCAATCTGTCCACAAAAATTGACTGTTGGTGCAAGAAGAGAAAAATGATACATGGTAAACTTTATTTCCAAGATAGTCCAGACTATGAGTCTTTGACTTATAGCACACATTTTCTTTCTCTTTATGCACAGGTTGTTTAATTAAGTATATAGAGAAAAAAATTAATAAATAAAAATGTTGTCATGGCATTGATTTATGAGAGACATCCCTTATTTTGTAGAACTGATAGCAGGTGTGTGTATTACAAAGATTTGGAATTTTGAAAATGAACACATCTACAGTACTGTGCACAAGTCTTAGGCCACCATTAGATTTGTTGTGTTAGCAATGCTATAATGACCATACTGTACAATTATTTCTCAATCACTTTATTGGAACATATCCTGAAAATATGGAGAAACACATATGCAGTTTGAAAAAAGAAAAAAAACAAACAACAAAAATGCTTCTATAATATCAAATATTTAGTGTGACCTACATTTACACTAGAACAATAACACAATGTTATTGGTCAAACCTGTGTTTCTCCTACTATTTCATGCCAACAAATAGCTGCTGTGAAAAAGGTCTATTATACCTGGTTTACTCAAGACATGTTGGAGCATTACATACACATGTTGCACAAGTTCAACTCATTGACAGGTTGATCATATAGTATAAGACCGACTTTTAGTCACATCTTTTCAATCTAAACGCCGGTGGTCATAAAATTGACATAAAAACAACAAAGCTGGTGGTGGCCTAAGACTTATGCACAGTACTGTACATATACCCAAACACAGAAAACATCTCTGAGTATAAAAAAAGGTGTTTCCTAACACTGCTTCTATTACACTAATCAGTTTCCCACTCGGGAACAGTGTGAAGATGCATCATCTCACCTCATCAGACACCAGTGGCGTCTGAGATACCACACAATAACCATATCAAAATATCGCGTGTAATGGACTGATGCATGACTGGACATAGTCAGAGCAGTATGGAAAACAGACCCACAAAAACAGGCAGCACAAGGTTAAACAGAGGTGAGAGGCTCAAATTTCCTCCTATTGCATTTGTGGCAGATTGAATCTTAAAATGCACTCTGAGCAGGCCTGGAGCAGACTGGTTTAAATTACTTCACATTATAGAGTCTTTTCAGCATTAGCGCTTCCGGCAGACTGCAATCTCTCAATAATGTGTGTGTGTGTGTGTGTGTGAAAGAGAGAGTGACTGAGTGTGTGTGTGTGCATGTGTATAACAGTAGACCTGCAGGTCTTTTTTAACTCAACAGCAGAGGTGCTGAAGGATTTAGCTTTTTACATAAATAAGCTTAGTAAAACATATTAGCCACTTGTGATTTTCCATGACATGTCCTCCTGTTTCTATCTCTCTGAAAGTTAGAAGGTGGTGACTCCCAAAGTACACTGCAGAGCCTTGGACGTATAACAGGTGGACCTCAGATTGGGCTATAATAATTATTCTATTTACCAAATTCACAGAAACATACTTTTTTTTTAAAAATTAAAAATAAAGTTAAGCAAACATTTGGTCAAGTAAACATAACATAGGATTGTAATCTATTTTGATCAGTGTTGAGATAATAATGATCGATAGAACTGTTTCCCTCAATGCTGCAAAGTCTTGCTAATGTACTAAGGGTGGGCATTAAAAGAGTTGCAGACTTTAAGTTCTGTGCATTTACACACTACATACAGTAAGCAACATCTCGCGCCTGGACGTTTTTTTTTTGCTTCACATTTACTTGTGATTTCAAAACTCACTGAGCCCCATAAAGATCAAACTCAAAAACAATCCATTCAGGTGATCCTCTACCACTCTGACAGTGTTTGGTCAGACAACTGACTCTCATTTCCTGGTGAGACTCAGATATTTGAACAGAGACCACTGAGCCACTTGGAGTCTGGACTTCAGAAAGTAATGCACCCGTAATGCAAGTGTCACTGTCATGACGCTTCAAAACAGCAATGTTTTCTTCTTGGAGCAGTATTTCAGAACACAACATCGTACTTGTGTACAATGGTTCACACCTACCACATCTTTCCAATCACAATTATGATCCAATTTCAGTTGTATACATTGTGCAGAATATAGTTATCGAATGCATAACTTTTTCATTTAAATACTCATGAGTTTGATGAGGCTAAAAGTTAAACAAGCGTAACAGCCTTGTTGTGATATTCAGGTTTAAAACAGTTTTTATTAACTGCATAAAAGGTAATTGTTTGTAATGACTACGTAAATTAACCAAGTGCTACAGTTGAAGCAACACATTATATTTGCAGACTTGTGATTATATTGTTAGTACACATAATTTCCCCTGTTATTTATTCCTCTGGCTGATAATAGAGCCAAATGAAGCAAATGTAAGTGTTGTTCAGTCCTCCACATGTTTCACCAAATAAAAGAGATGGAGAAGGATGTCTGTAGGTTAGTGATGGGAAACCCCCTCCCCATGTTTGATTCTCCTTGAGGTCTCCTTTGCTTGACCACATTTTTGATTTGGCAAACCAGAGCATAAATATTTATTGTGCGTCTCCTCGGGGCAGGGTTAATTGGGTTGTAAACAGTGGGAAGTTAATAAACTGCAGCTAATTGTGGGGTTAATGGAGGTTTAAATTGCTGTAGTGAGGACAGGGTGGGCAAACTGCAGTGAGGGTAAAAGCAACTGACCCCTCCGGTTGTTGTAGGAAGTTCTTCATGGCTTTAACCTGCTGGAAATGGCAGGACATATCTGTAGCCAGCACCATCTCCACCACCAGAGCTCGCAGCTCCCTGGACAAAAAACAAAAAGAGAGAAAAAAGAAAGAGAGAGCAGGAAAGCATGAGCCATGTGCAACAATAACAAACTGTCAAACGGGTGATAAAAGCTGTCCTTTTGGAAGCTACTAAAGTAAATGGAAGCAGGTGACACAGCTTTTGAGAGTTATTTATAAAATCTGCTCTGACAAATCCCAGCTTTGAAACTGTCTCCTTAAATGTGTTACTGCACATAACACGTCCATTCAGTACAAATTTGTCGGACCTTGAATGTACTTAGAGTTATTTCTTGTCACTGGATTCTGAATGGGTGACATGTATGTCTGATTGATTCTATATGCCCCTGCCTGTTCTCTACTACACCTCTGAGTTTGATATCGTTTTTCTATCGCTCAGCTCCTTCATCTGTGAGCTATGTGCTGACGTTTCTGTCTCTCTGACCTCCAGTCATCCTTGGACAGGTTGTAGAGGATGTTCATCTCGTCGTCGTCCTGCAGTAGGCGGTACGCTGCACTGACATGGTGACTCTCCAACACTGAGCGGTCATTGTACAGGATCGCTGTGTCTGACCTGCCAGTCATTGAGAAAAAAGCTTTTTCATTGGTTTATACTGGGAGTAAAAAAAACTACAGTACATACCAGTAGATCTTGCGACTATTTTTATGAATAAGTAAAATTTTATTTAATCATTTTCTTTATCTACGACAAGGAACATCAACATTAGAGACTGCTTGTGCTGTATTTATGACACAGTATATCACATGTAAATCTGCTGGAAATATACCATGGAATACGCTCTGGCAACAAAGACATTTTTTCTCCAATGCAATTGTCAGCATCAGGACTTGGTAGAGACTTTGCTGAACAGAAGGAAAAACCACACAAGCAAGGAAATGGTGGCCGCATTCATGCTAAATAAAATAGCAACTATTGGACAAATGCAAGGATATTGACGGTTACATATGCATGCAACTAGTATCATCCAACAGATGCCTGGTTACATGTGAAGTGTGTGAATCCTCAGTTTCAAAAACTGTCAAGGTGATGGTCAAATCTCAAAATGCGACTTAACAACATTTTGGAAATGGTAGATTATGTAGTAATATTTATAAGCTGGCATGTATGAGCTAATGTCTCCATATTAGCCTTGTAGCATGCCAACATACCAATGCACCAATATGTGTCTTGGCTTTTTCCTCTCAAGGTTCAATTGTCCTTCTCTGTGTCTGGTATCAGCAGATTCCCAGACTCTTGTCTAACCAACCAACTGCTGCTGTCCACAGTTGTTGTGGGGGACCATGGTCCTTAGTATTTTGCATTAACCTATTTTCCCATGTGTCGTGTTTGCTCATGCCTTATCTGACATGACATGCAGTAATTAAACCCAGGATTTTTGTCTTTTTAAGTCTCACCATGTTTAACTCTGACCACGTTCATAGACAAAAACATAAAAGAGGTTTGTGTAATCAAATTGACTTTGCTTATTTCATTTGAAGAGAAAACTCTTCCTATAACACTGATATAATCAGTTTGGTTTGACAAAGAGGGTTAACATAGCACTATCAAAAGATGTAAAACAATTAACGGAAATATCTGTTATGAATTTTGACCTAGAATTTAAACTTTATTTTGATTGGACACTATTTTTCAAGTTCAGGCAACTCCGGGAAAATCTGTTAAAAAACAATGCCATGCTGTCGAACAACAAGACGGAGGAAAAAGTCTGATGGATTCCATGCAACCATGCATCGTATGTTCTGGTAACCTCTCCATGGTGGTGACCCTCTACTGTGCACAAAGTACATGGGTTGAAGATATTCATCTAATTACTTTTTTATTTTCTTTTAACTTTTGTTTTTATTTTTCCTTTATTTTCATTGTTCTGATTTTGCTTGCCTCCATAACTAGAATGCCTTTGTTCCACAAAAACAGCCCTTACATTTTCACTTATGTCTTTTATTATTTCTTTCTTTCTTTCTTTCTTTCTTTCTTTCTTTCTTTCTTTCTTTCTTTCTTTCTTTCTTTTTATACAAATGGTTTTATTCTTATTTTTGCAGGCGGTTATTCTTATATGATTATTGAATAATCAAAAGGAGGGAATGTGATAGGAAAATTACAGTATAAGCTGGCATGTATGAGCTAATGTTCCAATATGTGTCTTGGCTTTTTCCTCTCAAGGTTCAATTGTCCTTCTCTGTGTCTGGTATCAGCAGATTCCTCTGGTCAGACTCTTGTCTAACCAACTGACTGCTGCCAACAGTGTTGTGGGGGGGCTGTTTGGGATAAAAACCCAAACACTGACTCCTTTCCCTTGAACTACTGCACAGACTGCCACTTGCAAGAAGAATAAAAGCCACAGACAGCTGCTCTTATGTCCTTATTTCTACACTCACTATGATCTTAATATTAATCTCTGTAGAAACTGTAAAATAATAAAATATGCTGTATATTCCTGATAAGCACTTTCATGGCAACTTGTAAGGTCAATTTGTTTTTAAGTTTAAATAGTTGAAATGAAAGAAGAAACATAAAAACTAAACAAATGTATTCACATAATGGACATTATAAACTTGAGAGTTAATTTTGTCTTTCGTCCCGCTCCAGCATTATTACTGCACCGCAGGGAATCTCAGTGTGAATATGAAACCCCACGCTGCAAATGAAAACATTGATCGGGTGAGTCAGTGCCATGCATTTTTGATTTTATGATCCATTACCTTGTCTGAATGTGGAAGTTGTTTGTGGTCCCCGTGTGCTCGTAGTCGTGCACTGCTGCCGCAAAGATCATGGCAAAGATCTCCAGCTCAGTCAACCAATGCTGGACCCAGAGGCGGAGGAGAGGAAGTGGGGGGGGGGGGGGGGGGGGGGGGGGGCGATAAGGAGGAGGACATCAAGGAAGAATGTGGAAGAAGGAAGGGTGTTGAGGAGGGGAGGCAATGAGATGGAAAAGGTAGAGACATTGAATGGAAAGGAGGGAGGGGACGTAATGAACGCGAGCAAAAAAATGAACAGGAATTACAGAAGAGAAATGAGAAGCCAGTGAATGGAAAAAAGGAGGATTGCAGTGAATGGTACATCATGTCACAAAGATGGGGAGGTAAAAAAAAGTGATATAAAGGATCCAGAGAAAAGTATTTGGCATGAGGAATACATTACCACAGAGGATGGAGTGAAACAAATGGGGAGGAAATGGAGGAGGAAAGATCAGAACAGCAAAAGGCAAACTTTAGCAAAGACAAGATTCATATTTGAAACAGTCGCTTTAACACTCGTCACTCTTATCCTATGGAGGCTTTGTTGTGTTTGTCAGTGCCACCTGTCAGAGGGTGACAGTACAAATCACAACACGCTTCAACTTTTAACCCTCTAGGGTGCAATTTGTGAATAAAGAAGAGGATTCACTAGTCTTTCAACATTTTGGAGATTTCTGTTTTATTGATGAGCTTTTAATGACGAGATCCTTAAAGGCCTGCGACACATTGCTGATTGATCTCCCAATTATTTTACTGATTGATGAATAATTCATTTTTTTACAATAAATGTAATTGATCTGATCTGTTTAATAATAATACTTTTAAATGATTTGTATTATATTAATACAAATTATATTATATTACTAGAACTACCAATACTACTACTACTACTATTACTTATGATAATAATAATAATATTAATAAATACTTGCTTTTTAATGCAGAGAACACCTAAAGTGTCATTTTGGATAAAAGAGCAACAAAGAAAATCAAAACTAACAACAGCCTAAAAACACGCATCTCCACTAAGTGGTAAAAATGAATGGGCAGTCATGTTTAGCCTGTTACTGTCAGCAGCATCTCACACCTGTGAGCGGGCATTTTACTGAGTGCACTCATTCACACAGAGTGGGGATTTAGCTCAGTTGATATTGGTGACTAATTAACAGTTAGAGCTGGTGGACTCATTAACAAGGGGGCGATGGGTACAAATGCACAATCCATCCCTCAGCATATTTCCTTGTGGGACTTCTTTATGAATGACCTGTTGATTGTAGATTTAATGGAGTCTAGCGGGCCTGCAAAATGACAGATGCTATTCTGACGCTCTCTCAGGAGCCCATGTTTCTTGCTTTAATGTGGTTTACTGTGTAAGGCACTGCCCAGAGAAATACAGCATGCTGACAGCTGTTGCGGCCACCATATTAAGGTGATTAAATAAAAACAGTGGAAACCAGGGTGAACAGCTGGTTGGGGACTGTGAACTCAGCAAGTATTTTATTTTATTTTTTTTTATTTTTTTTTTCAATAAATAAATAAATGAATGGACAATTAAAAAAAAAAACCTTATGTCACTCCAGTGGGATGGAGTAAAACATAAGACAGCAAATTAAAAACAAAACAAATAAATAAGTTAAAAAAATTCAGAGACAAATAATATTTTATTTCAAATGTAAAACCTCGTAGAAAACCAACCATTCTGTGGTTGGTTTTCATGAATGCCTTGAAATAATGGTTTATGGATGAAAAATATTTAAAAGCATGTCAAGTATCTGACTGGGCATATCATGTAAAAAGACTAATCTTTAGGTTGTTCTTGGGACTAAACTATCATGAGTAAAAGTGGTTTCTGCCATGTACTGTACGTGCTGGTAACACATGCATTCAGGTGTACTCACCACCATGCCAGTCTTAAGAAGCAAAAAATGTACAGTCTGCGTGACATCAGCAGCATGCATCAGGTTGTGGTAGGGGTTTTTATGTTTGCTGTAACCCACTTCCAGGGCCTCGACGAATGACACTACTGCAGAGATCGGAATCTGTTGGCAGACAAATCCACATATTAGAAACACTGCAAGCAGTAAAAAAAGTTCCATATGTCATCTGACCATTTACATGATGAGCATATGCAGTTTCAGTGCATGCACAGCCCCCTCTCTGTGGCTCAGTTGGATGTCATAATAGCACAGGTTGTGAATCATTTCTGCTACAGCGATTAACTGTTTGTGTCGGCATCGCTGCCTGTGTCATTTACTCTCAGGAGTTGGCCCTTCAAGTGTAGAGTCCTCAGCGATCAGACACTTTAGAAAATGAGCTTCAACAGTATTAGACATAATTAAGTATGTTCAACCTCCACTCATGTTATATGGTAATTGCTGAAATGCAAAAACATAATCCATCTCCAAAGAAGAGAAGGAGAGGTGAGTTTGCTCACGTCCAAATAATCAGACAGTGTGTTATTCCAGGTTATATTATCTCTATTTTAATGACATAAAACAAAAGTAGGCCTATACCAGTGACCATATTATGTCATATCCATGTGACTTCTTTACCTTGAAGCGGCTAATGAGGTCGTATCTTGTGAGTAATTCGTAGAATATGAATTTAAGTGCATGTTCCCCGCTGGCCTCGTTTAGAGCGAACACGTCAAACGACCACTTGTCAACATTCTGTGTAAGAAGGAAAACATTTTAATAGTGACATACTTGTCCTCAAAAAATGTATTCATTTCTCTCAGCAGAAAAATACACAATAAAATAACAGACACAATCTCAATGTGTTGTTGTGCATCCCATAAAAAAAATGTAATTGTAAGCAAAATAGAATTAATTCAATTAATTAATTCTAATTCTAATCAAATAAATTTTTTGTTGTACTTGCTGACATGTATGTTGTGTATTTATCTTTATCATAAAGATTTATCTATTTTTATCATAAAGAATACTGTGATTTACTGTGAAGATAAAGCAAATGAAAAATTCTTGAAAACAAAGTTTTTGTCTGTATGTACTCATTTAGGTACAATTCTGTGAGGTACAAACAGTGCCAATAACCTTCACTGCATCCCGCTTATCGGCCTGAGAAGATGTGGTAATTACTGGAGGAAACTTAGATAAACATACACATTTAGCTTTTTTAATTAACAAAAAAATCGATAGCAACTCCTTCAGCCTTGTGAAAATGATGCCCTTGCTCAAATCTGTTACTTGTGCAGAAGGCACGACGCTTTTCCATTTGTGAGTCTCTCTGTTCACAAAGTTGTTATTTCATATCTGTGAGCGTCTGCTCAGTTGTGCATGTGCATGTCAATACCTTAAGCACAGATATGACAGTAGGGGGGTAGCTGAGTCCCACCATATTGGAGGTGCGTCTGTACATCCTGTTTGAAAGAGATAAAAACATCAAATGATGCGTGCCGCTGAGTGTAAACACTAAAGGTTACTGCTCCAGCCCCACAGCACAGCCTGCAAGGTTCCCCACCAAGACTCCATCTTAATGGTCACATCACAGTGTGAAACTGGGCACAAAAGGGGTAAAGTTAAGGAAACAACAACAGCTTATCTGCTTTTTTAAACATGCTAAAGGTTGAAAGGTGGGTCAAAACGAAGGATTAAAATGTAGAAGAATTAAATCATGAAATGCAAAGCAAGTAGTGCAATTTAAAATTGCTATTGTTGCCTACATTTTAAACTTAAGAGATGAAGTGCACATTTTGAGGCACACTGTTCTACTTTTTTCATACCCTGCTTTCTTTATGTTTGTATTCATTTTAAATGTAAAGAAAAAGACAGCCCTCTGTAATAATTAGATAACTGTAGGAAGAGAGAGTGAGCCTACACTCGGTGGGGGACAATACTGCATGATACAGTTGGCTGGACCACACCAGGAGATGTGCGACTAAACATTTCACAAGAAATGTCATTCTCTGTATAGTGGACTACAATTGGACCTTTTTTTGTTTGTTTTTGCAGGTAACCCACGGGTATTGCCAAACATTTTACTGATGGCTCTATTCAGTACATACAAGCCAGGACAGAATGACAGTGAACTAGCATGCATCCTTAAACTACACAATACACAATACACAATTTACTACTAGAGTGAGACAGACAGAAAAGTTTAATTCTGTTTTATGCTCCACAAATTATTCCAGTGAAGTGTTCCAACTTCAAGAGAAAGTAGTGTTATACGCAGTAATAACTAAACTAAACAGCAGCATAAACAAGAAGAATAATTAAAACAGTCGTAATTATATTTTATGTAGTTATATTTTGTTTACGGAGAAATCAGATTTAATATAGAATTAATCTGTTGTTCAATCCCACACATTGGTGACACATTGGTCACTTTTTGGAGTGTTTTACTGTACATGAACTTCAGCCTTGACGATTTGTACACTGCTTTGCTTATTTTATATTTATAGTAATGTTATTTAAAGAGGGCATACCCTCTATGTAGCTGCCTGTTGCTGTCTGTTGCTGATGCTGAATTGTTCATCAGTCGATAAACGTAGTGCCATGCACTGTCCTCGGTGCATATTTGAAACAGTGGTTTTCCTGTATGTTAGATACAGTATAGACTTTCTGTAGTTGCTGTAGTGCAAAGGTTGAAAGCAGATCACTTCAGCAGCCTCAATGCCAAACACTTGTGTCAATGAATTGAACCTTTGAGGCTCAACATCTCAGGGGAAATGTAGTTGTCTGTATAATGAATTACAAATTAAATGCACAGCGTATGTGATGATATACAACCATATAAAATTTACAGTTTACTATATACAGTTGTGAATTAAAAAAAAAATAAATCGGGAAATATCTAGCTTGAGAGAACACTCACCCCTCTCTGTGAGAGTCAAGCTCTGCTCCTGATTAGAGCTTACATGTTTGAAGCTTACCGATGTCAAATGTGCATGTTAGTGTGTGATAAAGCACAGTCCTCCAGAGGCTGATGTTACTCTGTGAATGATTGTGCTTAGCCAGGCTTACCAAAGTCCTGCCGGATGATATATGGTCGACTCAGGTGAGTGAGTCATCAAGTGCAGAGGGTGCAGATGTTATTTAAAAAAATAATAAAATAAATATGGACTGGAGTATTTTTCAAACTAAGGAATAGAGCTTCAGATTCTGAAGTTGTTTTTCGAGTTAATACACACACAATTGAGTGGGTATTTGTTGTCTTGGATGATAATGTAAGCAAGCCGGACACAAACACAGATGTCTTGTACAAGAAGGACCAAAGTCGTCTCCATCTTCCGAGGAGACTAAGGTCTTTTTGGTTTGTGCAGGACACTGTTAAGGACATTTTATGACTCTTACGCTGTGGTCCGCTGTGGCTGTGGAAGCTCAGAGAGCGAGACAAGAAGAGAATCAGCAAACTGGTCAGAAGGGCTGGCTCAGTCTTGGACTGGACTCTGGACTCCACTGAGGAGGTAGGTGAGAGGAGGACTTTAGCCAAGCTCACATCAATCCTGGACAGCCCCTCTCACGCCCTACACAAGACCGTGGGCAGTCTGCTGTCAGACTATACAACACCACAAACTCTTAAAGTTTAGCACTATAACCACCAACCTATTTGCACTACCATTTCCACCTCCATCTTGTGCCTATTACCTATGCATCAGTGCAATTGTTCTGTGCTATATTTGACTATATTTATACATACCAATTACCTATTTCTGTTTTCATACCAGTATTTATGCATCTGTCTGTAAACAAGGCAGTGCTTTTTTAAACCTCATTCCATTGTATCTAATGCACATAAGCTTTTATTTGCTTTTTTTCTTTTCTTTGCTTTTATCCTTGTCATCAAGCTTTGTGTCCTTTTATTCCAAAAGTTTCTATCAATATAAAATAGCATATATTAAAATATGACAGTAAGGTAAAGTATGTAGCAAAAGCACCAACAACAGTGTGAATTCTGTCAACAAGGCCCAACAAAAGCTGTTGACAGATTTGCTTTAAGCTGCTCCAGATTGCATTTCTTCTTTCATCGGGTTGATCAATAAAAGATCGGGAACTGCAGGTGAGGAGAGATAAAAGTGACAATACGTCTGGATTTTGACTGCATGCTTGTGTGGGACTTTTTACCTCTCAACGAATATACCAGCTTGAACGGCATGGACGATGCTGCGGAACCGAGGTTTTTCTTCAGTGCGGCGCAGCATCAGGCCCATCTGGCGCGTGAAGGTGGAGGCCAGCCAGTCCCGCACTTCTGAAGGCACCGACTCTGACTGGATGTCGCTGAGCTCATCCTCTGTGTCGAGCAAACGTCTGAAAATGAGGGAAGAGGGGAGGATTAAAAAGACAAAAGCCAATAGAAAAAAAGAAACAGAGGAAGGAAGGAAAAAATGTTTATTATATACAGCAGGTCTACTTTCACAGGGGATCAACCCCAAATCCCCGTGTGGTCCATCAAATAATAACACCTCTTATGTAACGTCAAAAACACCTCAGCCCTCTTGAAACACTGTGAGAAAGCATTCAAATCCACTGAGACATAATCCTCCACAGCTACCCTGTTTGTTGACTTGTAGTGGGGATCAAGAGCAAATCCTGTTGGTCTCCACCCTCTGGATCCACATCACATTCATAATCATTATGCTACATGGATTCACAACCAGATAGTTCACAATCCTAAATGGTCATGTCATCACTGGCCCTAATCTGGAGATGATGATGCTTATGGATTAATTCCATAAACCTGTTCATATCTCAGATTCTAGACCCGAATTCAGCCAGTATAGAAATAAAGTGACCAGCAAACAACACTGAAACCACACAAAGATAGTGTGGTTTCAGCCTTGTTGCAAATAAAACCATAAAACGAGTGGAGAAACATGTTAAATGCAGAGGCTAAATGGTTAAAATAAAACAGTTGCGACACAGGTCTTTTGCCGCACTAATGACAGTCAGCCTTCATTTTTTAGGCACTGTTGCTCTCAGTGAATGAACCTTGTTTATACTGGTTCCACTGGACAAAGATATTATTTCATTACCTTGTCTCCTCGACGTAGACGGATTCCAGCACCGATGCCGCATACTCGAGGTTTTTCTTGAGGTCAGCGAGTGAGGCCTCTCCTCTCTCCAATTGCTTCACCAGACATCTTAATCTAAAACAGAGATTCAACACTCATTTAACAAATGGAATTACTTGCCTTTCCCTGTTGACATGAGAAATAATTGCAGCTGATATTCAATTAATCTGGTCTGGATTTCTGCTGCTTGAACCAAGATTGTTTTTGCATGTGTGTGTGTGTGTGTGTACCTGGTATTGCTTATGTTGTGGGGACTTTAATCTGTTTAGACAGTCACATTTTGGGGACTTGTAAATGAATATAAATCAATGCAATGTCCTCTGAAGTCATGGAAACCAGTGTGTGTGTATTATTATGTTATTATTATCTTGTGGGGATCGGAATCTGTTTACAGAGTCACATTACAGGGACTTGTCTTCCTTATGGGACAAAAAGCAAGTCCCCATAATGTAAATTATTCCAGTTTAAAGTGAAAATAAGTACATATGTATAGACTCTAATGGTTAGGATAAGGTTAGAATTAGGTTAGTAATTATGGTTAAAGTTAGATTAAGTTTCCACAAAATGAATGTGAGCCAATGTTAATGTCCTCTAGGGTTAAGGTTAGGGTTGGAAGTCATGGAAACTAGACTAAAGGTGTGTGTGTGTGCCCTCTTTGAGAGGACATTGACCTTTATTGGATATTTTGTCTCGTGCCCACAATTTTAAAGATTTTTTTCAGGGTTAAGACTTGCTTTTAGGGTTAGGTTAAGGGTTAGGCACTTAGTTATGGCAGTCAAGGTAAAGGTAAGGGGCTAGTTAATGCATTATGTCTATGATGTGTCCTTACTAAGATACAAAAGCAAGTCTGTGTGTGGTGGTCAGCGGGGTGATATCTTGGTTACAAGTTACAAATTGAAAAAAAAATTAACGTCAAAAACACAATCAAAATGATTGAGGCAGAAGTATAAAAATCTCAGAAATAAGTACTTTCAATACTTTCTCTTTTAGAAAGGAAATGAGCCACTGTGTACTAAGAGTTGAAGTGTTTCTTTTCTTGCCCTATGCAATATTGTTTATCTTTGCATGGCGCAAATTGTATGAACAATTAATCAATGTTTTATGACAAACATGTATCTATAGACAGTATATATAAAATGGATGTAGCCCTCTCATTTAAATTATGATGGACGTAGCAGTTAGTAAAAATAAATAAGTCAATTTAAATAAAGGTCTACAGGAATGTTAGCCTACTTTTCTTTTTTACATGAAAAATATCATATGCGATTAATTTCTTACTACGGCTCTTTGTTTATATTGCAGAATAATTTTAATCAGTATTGCGGTTACTTATGTGGCTACTGTTGCTGTATAATTGTACAAATATTTTGCAGATAGATGAGCGTTCTTATTTTGTCACTATTGCCCTCTGTGTGGCATCTTGTTGTCCTTGTGGTTTTAAAAGATCTTACAAAAGGTCTGCATTTCACACTTAACCAGACGGACTTACATAATGTTGTTTGGTCGCTGTTGTCCTTACAGAAAACCTTGAAAAGGTGGTTACTTGAAATGCAGCATGTTTTCCTTCTAGTCCATTTAAGCTTAAATGGGAGTGAGGAGTTGAGTGACGTGGGAGTACTACTACCCCCTCAGCCTCTCTCATCAGAAACAGTCTGACCTGTCTGCCACAGCTGTAATAAATAACATTAGTAATGGCTGCATGTGTCATCTGCTGATCTTGGGTATTATGCTGCATGCTGCATCACTAATGGGACACTTAATTGGATTGAAGGCATCATTAGGGTCCATAGTTAGTACGTGCACTTATTCTGCTATGACAAGTCAAACATCTGCTGTTTGACACATCTGCTCAGACCTTTGATGCCAGTAAACACGGGCAAGGCTCATGTACAAGTACAGTATGTTGTATTACATTTAATTAAACTTTGCGCGATGCAACCCTGCACACCCACTGGTATCAGTAGTGTAATAACACTAGAATGAAGTCAAATTCCGCTTTCTTTATTTTATATTTTCTAAATAAAATATGTTGAGACCTTTGTAAATGACCACCCAAAATAGCAGCAAAAGGAAAAGCAACTTAACGTGAATTTGTGCACACTGCAACCTCTCGCAGTATACCACCTGCTGCTGGGCTGGAGGTCATGTGCTCCCGTTCACAGTGAAAGCCCACAGAGGTGATGCTTGTTATTGAATTATTAAGCAGAAATGTGGGAGAGCAGAAGGTTTCAGATGCTTTCATTGATTACTTTCCTTGACAGTGGTTGCAGTTCTATAAGAGAAGGATCCTAAATGTTTCAGTAAAGATGACTGAGGAAAAAATGTTGTTACCAGATAACAAATGTTTTTTATACTCCATGGAACTTCTTCAATTTCAATGATGAAAGAAACACCCCGAAAATAAATGAAAAATCAAACTTTTCTCTATTTGGCTGCAAGGCTGCAACGCTGACCTCTGACATACTGTCTGCTGTGCAATAATATCAGATTGGAAATGGTGAAAGCAGTCAGGGCTTTTTTCCAGTTTCTCTGTAAAGCAGCCACACATTTATAATTTCCATATTCATGCAGAAAAGTTTGGTGAGGTGTTTAACAAATCTAGAAGTAGTTTGCAGTACCTCTGTGGAACTGTGGAGTCCCATTTGCTTGTATTGGATCCAAAAGGTTTCCCTCATCCCTCATAAGAATAATTTTCAAGCTTATTTATCTAATGTTTGTCAAGAAGTTTGCAATTAAAAAACAACAATGTCAATCTCAAAATGAGAAAAGAAGAACATTGGGGGGATCAGTGAGATTCTCTCTTCTGGGAACCACGGATGTCACTACAAATGATCGACTGAATCCATCAAGTACACAATGAGATGTTTTCAAAGTGAAAAGATCTGAATCTGTGTTTGGGAATCGATCTGATTCCCAAATGTTTCACACTTGCTCACTCTCTCTCACTCATATTCTACTTTTTCCTCCACAGGGTGAAAGGCGGGGTACAACCCGGACAGGTCACCAGTCCATCACAGGGCCACATAGAGACAAACAACCGTCCATTTTCACATTTACACCTATAGACAATTTAGAGTGTCTAATTGGCCTAATCCCCACATCTGCATGTTTTTTGGACTGTGGGAGTAAACTGGAGAACCCAGAGAAAACCCACGCACACACAGGGAGAACATGCAAACTCCATGCAGAAATGCCCCTGTTCCGAGTGGGTCACAAACCCGAGTCTTCTTGCTGCAAAGGCAAGAGTGCTAACCACTACTCCAACCGTGTGGCCCCCTCAGTGGAATTTAATTTCTCAAAAACCATGAAGGTGATGAATGACAGCTGTTGACAAATTTCACTTTAATGGTCAAGTGACTTTTTTATATCCTTGTAAAAATGAGCAGAACATGTCTCTTATACTATGACACCAACTGCTTCACGTGCTGGTGTCTCCCCCACTCACAGCCTGGCTATTTTAAGAGTTAAAAGGAAGTGAATGGATGAATTCTAAAAGCTGTGACTTTAGAATCACTGCGCGTGTGATTTGGTTGGCACTAATAATGGTTATTAAGAGCAGCTGTGTTCTACCTCCTTCGACAAAGCTATGTGTCAGACTATAATTCACCATACAATGTTGATGGTTGTTTCTTCTGTTGGTCATTTGCTCTGATGTTCCATCTTGTGGTGCAGTAGTCCTGCTATGCATGCACTTATTTGATAGCCCACACTGAATGAAGCTGAAACTCATTTTCTGTTGAAAAACTATAACAGAGCAAGCTCAGTGCCCAATCAATTTTCTTTTGTTCAGACAAAAGATAATTTACAAGATGAGGAGCATCCAGGAGGGCTTTATAGTGGAAATGAATGTGGTGAGATTAAGGATGACAGTTCTGTGTATGGAAAGAGAAGAATTTTTTCTTTTCCTTCCGTTCAGCATTTCCGATGGTGTACTTTTCAACTATCTGATCTGAATAATGAAAGGAAAGTCCCGTGAGTTTGAGGATAATATGAGTATGTAATATAAATCAGTGTTTCTGACAACCAAAACCAAATGTGGCTCATCTCACCTGCTCTCATTAACATGGGAGGCAACACACTGCGTTAATAGTGTGAGTCAGGTCCAGAGTAACTCCTGGGCACAGGGCCAACACAGCCACGTAATTTGCTGCGGCTGAACACTCTCTATAACAGTGAGGCACTGTAGTAATTTTCTTCTTTCCTTTCATTATCAACTCCTCAGCCTGGACTCCAGACACAGGATAGCACATTTTTATCTCACACCAAAAACCACTTTTTAAAAGATATCAGATGAGGATTTCCTATCTCAGTGTTTTGCCAGTCAAACACAATGGTTTAACACTTTTTTTCAATTTCATATAAAGATTTATTTGAAAGAACCAACATCAGTTCATAGACTTTGCACAAATCTCATATCATTGTTAGGATTGCTGCAGAGGTACAAATACTTCCACATGCTTTTCAGATGCTTTAGTGTCATGATTTTGCACTCATGATGACAGTTTGTTTTTGTTTGTTTGTGTCTTGTTGCTGTAAAATGTCTGATGAACAGAGAGGGCTTGGATGGAGGCCAAGCTACACTTCCAGTGCTCTCCGCTGGACAACTTGGGTACTTATTTCAAACTGTCTGAGTGCTTCTGGGCTGTACAGTTTGAACTCAAATGTGTCTTTACGGGTCAAATTTGAATTATTACCTACGACCATAGGTGGCGCTGAGGAGGGGCTTCAGCTGTTGCTTTAGCACACCCACAGCACCCCATGAGTTTTCCTGTCTTAATCAGATTTTTACATCATCATTTTTTATGTATGAAAATGTCACCAATTGTATTATCAGTAATCTGAATTTTGTTTAATTTTATTGAAAATTTGTTCACATAACCCCTTGAATCTGAATGTCATTGTTTATCGTCCTGCATAAGTGCGCATATGCGACTCCCGAGAGGCACTTTTGCTTAAATATAGCCTACAAAATGGAGCGATTTCTAATATGTGAATCATATAATGCTTGCCTGTGTCTGTGTGTTTTGAAATTTGAACGCCTCTGTGAAGTTCCATCCATGTTTGGGACAGTGAATGTGGACTGTTTATGATGTAGAAATCCATTATCTATATGTGTGCATGTGTGCGTATGACTTTTAAATCGAGTGATTAGTAAGATAGAAACTACAGGTCTGTGACAGTTACAAAACTAATGTGGTCACACCCATACTTTTTGCATTTGTGCAGATGTGCCAGCTATGCAGCTATATCTCAGAGCCCCCCCAGTAAGCGCCACCAATTAAAGCTCTCTGGCGCCGCCCCTGCTTATGACTGCACTGTAGAGTTGCACTGTGTGATCATATTAAAGAAGTTCATTTTAATACAATTTTGGGGTTAGAGAGATCATATCTGCACAATTTGCAGCATTAGTTCTGTGGAAATCTCTTTCATAACAAAGAAACAGAGAACAGGAGTATTACTCACAAATAAACCAGATGGAAGAGGCCAAGTCGAGCTATTGTCCATTGGTTGCAAATGGCAGCATAAATATAAATTCCGAATGGAAAAAAAAAATAAAAGCAAAAGACATGAACTTAAATATATACAGAAAATACTGCCGTGAAAGAAATACTGCTCAGCCACCACTAAGAAAATTGCTCATACATATAAAGTGCATGAGCTGACTGTATTGATAAATATATGTGATTGAAACAAAACAAACATACACACACTGTAATATATACTATAAATAACACAGCCACCATCTTTGGAAAAAAGTTATTTACTGACTAGCCGAATTATATTACACATTTAAATAAAAACTAGGCTATTAGGTTTTTATATCAAATCACCTAAAGTTAAACAAGATTGATGTAAAGCAATCTGCACCTTTCTTTCTATCATTCCATAAATATGGCAAACATAGTAAGCATCATTTGTGATTTACTTGCACTACATTAGATGCAACTCAGTCTTTAGTCTCTATTCACTCTGAACAACACAGTGTCACCAACAAAAGTATGTGGTGAGACAGCGAGTTCACTGGAGCAGCAGCGGAGACAGCCCCATATGATCTTTCAAGTCTTACTATGTGGTGTCAGCTGTTTGACAGCTCAATATTTCACTGACAGCTGGGGTCTGCCATCTAAGCTTGACCTGAAGGAACCCAAATATAATTGTTTTGAATGCTTCTCAATCCTGGACCCTGGGTCCTGCATGTGTGAGATGTTTTCCTGCTCCAACACACCTGATTCAAATGGTCAGCTCATCAGCAGGAACTGCAGAAGCCTGAAAATGACCCATTCATTTGAATCAGGTGTGTTGGAACAGGGAAACATTTAAAACATGCAGTGGGTCTCCAGGACAAGGATTGTGCTGAACATATAGTTACAAACCTTTTGGCTTTGGTTTGAACTGCAGAGGTCTGTTATCACAGAAGTGCATATTGACATTTAAAGATATGATATTAAAAATATTTAAAATTTACAGGGCTGTCATTACATATTTTATTAAGTAATGTACTTACATGTTACAAGTATAATGTAATGTGAAGATATTTTCACCTCAGTAAATTACTGTGGCTTTATACCAAGGTATTTGATATTACTGCAGGCCGTTTGTGAACATAGAGTATGTGTAACAGTGAGTTATGCCGAGATAAGATGAGTCAAGTCAACTTTATTTCTAAAGAGCATTTAAAAACAACCAGGGTTGACCAAAATGCTTTACACAGCTAAAGGCTCAGCAGCAAGTTATAAAACATAAAAACAATAAAAACATAAAAGTACAACATTAAAATAGTGAACTAATAAAAAGGTAAAAGGTAAAAGTAGGTAGAAGTGTCTGAGTTGACTATTCTTATACTGAAGTGAAGGCAGAAGAGAAGAGGTGGGTATTTGATGGTTCCAAAGTTTGGGGACAGCGAAAGTAAAGGCTTGATTGCCCTGAGTTTTTAGTCAGGTTTTTGGCACATCTAAAAGCAATAAGTTGTATGACAAATCCTAAAATGAATAGGAAGCCAGTGGAGGGAGCGCAACACAGGTGTGATGCGGCCTCTTTTCATTTTTCCTGCCAAAAGGCGAGCAGCAGCGTTCTGGACGAGCTGGAGTCATTGGACAGATGACTGGTTTAAGCTCACACACAGAGAATTACAATAATCCAGCCAAGATGTTATGAAAGCATGGACTGCACAAATTCAGGATGATTTTCAAGCACTTTGGTTGTGACTTTTACAGTGCCGGACCCGATTAGAACGCTGAACAGACGTGTAATGTAACATATTTGAAGAACAGAAATTTGTCGTCTGTTGCCCGTCCCCCAAACAAGACACAGCAAGAATCAGTGTTACTGTGATTGATGATCTGACATGGACAAAAAATTGTGCATTTTTGATTCTGGCATTATTGCAGCTTGTCTTGACTTCCTCTGCAATAGTTGCAATTTTGTGACAATATTTCTAACACTAAACATTAAATGTGTATAAATCCATGTTTCTATTCAAGGTGGGATTAGTTTAACATAGGTAGGTGAAGTAATGTCATTTTACCACAGGGCAAACTGCCTTATAATCATTTTAGCTTTTGTTGACATTTATGTTGATGTGCGACTGAGTTGAGTGACATCATATGCATTATATGTACACACGACACTGACAAATTCCAGACACGCTTAACCCAGCGGCGGGTTAAGTGTGTTGGTGATTGAGCATGGAAAAAAAATACGTGACCCTCCAGCTGTCTGCCTCTATATCTGAAGATGAAAGATTTATTTGTTTTTCCCTCACAGGGGTTAGCGGAGAGCACAGGGAGGAGATTAGAGATGGAATTCAGACTGAAAGCATTTTCCTCCTCTTTTCTTATTGCACCCAGTTGTTTGGCCTCAACTGACCTGTTCAGAGAGAAGAATTGGGGGGCGGGAAGAAATGGAAGAACTGAAATAGTCTGGTGTCAGACTAGAGCTGCCCTGCAGCGTAACGTACCCAACCTCTTGAAAACTGTTGTGACAGCTTAAAGTGAACAAGAAAAAAAATAGAAAATTTAAACATAAAAATGTTACAGAGCTACAGCTGTCCCCCCACCTCGGAAAATCGTTTTGTCACTCAGGGAAAAATGGGAGAACTCTTTGCAGATCCATTAGAGAAAAGTGAAAATAAATAAAATGTATCCCAGTCTGACTTATCACAAAAACTGCTCTGCTTTGAGAAGCTGCAGCAACAGTCAGAAGCTATTTTCCACACAGCAGAAAGAAGAGGCGGGGAAATGGAGCTGGTTGTGCAGAGAGGAAATGAGAGCACTGCCAGGATGCAAAATTGGTCACCGCCTGTGTTCCAATGACATTTTAGCCTGGATGATGTGTAATCAATGGCCTGGGGTCAATGCAATCACCCGGGGAGATTAGCATGCTTTCAGGGAATACACACACACACAGGTTTTTTGGCTGATAAGCAGAACAGGGCCTGTAGAAACACGATGACTCAGTTAAGCCGTGCTGCCACATGTTCTGCAGTCTCCAACATGATTTGTGACCACAGCAGGCCTGTCAATAAAACACATGAGTCAGGGGACATCTACATTTTGACAAGACAGATAGCAGCAAGGCATGAGGTATGCTTTCACCTGAAGCTGTCATCTGATCATCTAAAGTAACAACAACTCAGTGTTTAGCTCAGGGCTGTTCCCCACATCAAATTCATTGGCTTCCTTTGCATCATCTAAAACACTCTAACTGAAAATTGTCTCGACTCCAACAATTATCTTGTTTATCACGATAATTGCAGATTATTGGCTCTGCAATGGTTGACTCATCATGTCAGTGCTAATATGATTGATTAATTAATCATTAACATCACCTGGCCCCAGATAAGCAGCACAGAATAGATGGATGAAGGATTAACCAAGTCAAGCACAGTTAATTGTTTTTTAGGTCAGAGGAATTAAACAAAAAGAGGTTAATTCATTTTTGCTGCATATATTTCAATTTAACCTGCAACACAGTGGACAGAAAACCTTAAGCTCAATCAAATCTAAGGGTCACATTATGTAGAGTATTACATACGCAGAGAAGTTTTTATTATTTTTACTTATTGTGAGGCATGTTACAATAATGTATAATGTTTGTACCAATAGGTTGTAGTAGATACTTTCCACACTGTCACATTTATTGCAGAAAACTTACAGAAATTCACAATGACTACTCATAGCAAACAATTTTTGGGGGTCCATACATTTTAATATAATTGAATGGTGTTAAAATAATGAAAACCAAGTAGACACATTTAGTAACATGAAACATAAAATAGGTAGTGCAGTTGTTTCCTTAGCTCTCTGTACTTCTATTAAGTATAGTAAGTATAGTTCTATTAAGTTTTTCACTTACAGTATCTATTTATTGTCTTTAGATTGCCTTTTACTAATTTTTATTAAATTCCTTTATTTGTAAGTACTGTATATGTGACTGAGACTGGGTTACCATATCTCGCACCTCATGCTCCTTACATGTTGAGTGGCACAATAAAGCTCCTTAATCCTCCTCGATCCTTGATATAATTTATTAATTTAAAGAATTTCATCTAAACTTATCCTTCACATTTGCTTCTCAGAAACATGGCCGAAAACATCACCTCCACCTTGGTGGATGTTACAAGAATTAAATGCCTGACCAAACATGCATGCGATTCAGAAATGTCTCTGTTAGAGAGAGAGAGATCAAGCTTTTCTACCTTTTCTGTGTTGCTGAAGAAAGTGAGCACCGTGTTTAAACTGTATGTAAATACAGATGTTAATGTGACACCCACACTGAGCGTTGGTAGTCATTCGGCTCTGGTGGGAACATGTACAGCGGGCTCATTTTTGCTGTTGATGCTGCTCATTGAAATTATAAACACTACTTCAGTACAAGTAAGCAGTCTTTCCACGAACCAACATGGGCAATTCCCTCAAAAGTTCTGATATCTGTTCTAAACAAAGCCTTTTATGTGGGAGGTTGTGAATGACAGATGTGACAAGAATGGCAGGGGACAGAAGAAACCTTAAAAAAAGATCAGCGTATTGGCTGAATGTAGCCCACACATGTCAGCTTCTGACAATCAAATCCACAAATGCACCATCAATATGACTATGAGCACAAAAAAGCATTTAAAATACATGTCCAAACCAATGAAGCAGATGCAAAACAAGACCAGGTACTTAACTGTATATTATTTGTTGACGACCTTATCTTTTATAAATGTGCCAAACACTTTATATTAAAAATTATTATTTTATCAAAAAAATTATTAAAAATAATTATTTTCTACAAACACAAAATAGAAAGTGCTGTTACACACTCAAGAGCCATTTTATTAGGCACACCTGCCCAACTATTTATTCATGTAAATATTTTATCAGCGAATCACATGGCAGCCACTAAATGCATCTAAATATGTAGACACGTTCAAATGAAGTTATTTAAGTGAATTTGAAAGTGGCATTATTGGTTTTGTTTTTCAAGGGATCCATCTCTAAAGTTCAGAGAGAATGGTCCAAAAAGGAGAAAATATCCAATGAGAATTCATTTTTTTTGGGCCAAAATGCCATGTTAAAGGCAGAAGAAAAGTGGCCACACTGGTCTGAGGTAAGAGAAAGGCAACACTGACTTAAATAAAACTTTCTGAATGCGTGAACATACCAGACACATGATTAAGCATGACACCACATAATAACTAAAGAAGTATCCACTGCATGTACTGTATGTGATTAACTCAAAATGTGCACACACTGAAAAACTATTAAGGTGATTTTAGTGCAGGGAGTTGGATTGCTTTTATGCGAATTCCATAATACATACTTTTGGACTATTACTCAAATAAACGACTTATTAATTAGTGACCCATTGGTTAATACCAAAAAGCTACTTTTAAGACAAGAGCTGGCCAACATTACCCACAGAACACACACACTAATGTACTAAACATGTGCTATAATACACAGTTGTGTGTCATTACACAAAACAGAGACTACATGTCAGTATCACCAATGATATTCTTTGACCTCAACTGTTCATATTCAGTACAGCTGGCCATAAAAGGTAGCAAAAGCTGCTTTGTGTGCAGCTGTGTAGCACTGACCTTTGGGCCATGGTATTTGTGTAGAAAAAAAAGAAGAAGAAAAAAGGGTGAAGATTGTGAAGGGTAAAAAAAAAAGGTCAACCCATTCCAAATTCAAATATTACAAATTCACCTTTTATCTGATAAAATAGGTGTCTGGTGCTTTGGACAATCCTCTTATGGAAAAAAATGGGATTGTTCTTACCTCTGGACAAATTCATTGAATGTTAACTCTTCACATATATTAGTTTTGAATGGGGAGTAGCTATAGGATAACTGGCCCATCTTATCACAACAAGGTGTTCTCATTAATACTGTGGTAAAGAAAATGAGTAAAAAAATACATTTTCCATGACATTCTGGACCCAAATTATTTCGACTTCAGGCAAATCTACCATTGCACTATGAAACACAATTTGTTTTTATTGTTAGGCAATTACCCGTGTTTTATGTCTTTTAATTTATTTTATTAGCTTTTTTTATATGTAATTTTTTTGTCTCATGTGAGCTTTTATGTTTTTTTATTTATTGCACTGTCCAGCACGTTGGTCCACTGTGGTTGTTTTAAAGTGCTTTACAAATAAAGTTGGATTGGATTGGAAAACAACACATGACACTGACCAATTAATGATATAATTTTTTTCAGCACCTTCAACCCTCGATGTGGCAAGACTAACAACATGCGCTATACAATTTTTAAGGTGAAACAAAGCTAAATATCGCAAAACATCCAACCCAATTATTAAAATTAAAATGATATCCTCACTGTTATGACGCACCTCACAAGAGGAAAGGGAAACAACATAAAATTATGTGGCAAATGGTGAATAATGCTTTTATTTTAAGAGGAAGGCAATTAATTATGAATGATAATCAACAACAGGTGGGGAACATGGTGGGAGAGTGACGTTTAATAAATAATTAGACCCCAAAAAAGGACTCAAAAACATGTTTTATTCATTTTGTACTAATTACTATCTACAAACCAAACTACAGACAACAGCACATCTGGGTGTAAAGTGGACAAGATAAGCAATTTAAGGGCCTTTCACAGTCAATTAAATATAAATTAAAAACAAATGCCTCACACAGTTGAGTTAAGACTAAACACTGCAGATATGCTATGAGTGCAGCAGCCCCTCAGGCCAAGTCTGTAGGCTGACATCATTAGTCATGCACAAAACAGGCAGGTTTAAAATGCTGCACCAGTGAAGCCAGAAATCAAAGTGGCCAATCGCAGGAAAGGGATGCATCATCAATTTTGCATAAAATGAAATAAGCTAAACACACAGAAGAAATGGGATGGAACCTGCGACTGATACTGCATCTCAAAATATGGAAGTTGGTATTGTGCTTTATCTTCCCTGCTAAATAGAGGCTAATAAACTTAATTTAAATCCAAACTACATTTGGTTTAATCCTAGTAATCAAGCTGTTCGTTCCGTTAAGTCATTTGTTCTGCAGGCAAATAAAAAAATAAACAAAGATAGCAGCTTAACAGAAGCCAGACTTCAGGATGATAGTTGCGTCACAGCAACACCAGGCTTTCTGTACACCTGTGTACCTTGTGCATGAGTGTGGGCGTTCTGATGTGCAGTTTAACAGCATGATCTAATCCTCATGTGACAGACTTATGAAGCTACAGCAGGGATTGGGAACACCCTTCGGAGCAAATAAGTGCATGGCCCGCAGCCAGAAGGAAACTCACAAAGCTGACTAATCAACCAGAGTGGCATCCAACTGGCAGAAGTGAGGGAACACACTTAAACGGGGGGTATTCAAAAATATCCTCTGTAGGAAATAAAGAGGAAATTACTTACTCACTCATTTTCTACCACTTTATTCTCCACATGAGGGTCACTGACGCAGGGCGAAAGGCGGGATACACCCTGGTCATTATTCTTTTTTAGAATGGAATTTTCACCCTTTTCCAGCAGTAACAAAATGGAAAGATACGTGATAGAACCAAACCAGACTGTTAATATGATCACCAATCTGAATGACGACCGGCATGTACCATCCCTCTTGTTCGGAATGAAATTGGTTTCTGAATGGGCTGTATCAGATCAGAATTTTTGGATGGGCATGACATATTTTTAATCAAATTACTTGTGTCTGTGTAAATATAGCAACTGATGAGTTAAGTTGGAAGAATTTATTGAGAATAGCTAAATACCGAGGAGAACAGAGGCAACATCAGACATGAGCACATTTAGATGCTTGCGAGGGCTGATAGAGTCATCTGTCTCCTGACCATTAGAACCTGGAAGACACAAACTGTCTCTGCAATGATCTGCTAACTGCTCCAGTGCTATCTGTGCTTTGGGTTGCATCAGGCTTTGACTGGTGTTCCTGGCAAAGAATGAACACAATAGCGTTCTCTTGGAGATAACCTTGAACAGAGCATAGTTTATGTGCCTACTCGTCCCTCTTTCAGCCAAACGTTTAGGAACAACAGGAATCTACTGAAAAAAAACCAAGTGTGACCAATGTAACCTGTTAAGATTTGACATTCCTCTGACAATTAGTGAATTTTAAAATAATGTCTAACTAAGTAAATTCTAGTCAAGTAAAACTTTACATTTCCTGTATTGAGCTGTCACATTTTAATAGACTTTACAAGGTCAAGCATACACCTATTCACTTTTTTTTTTTAAATATGCACAAATGCAATCACTGAGAATGATGGCATGACATTAAAATGTAGACATGGCCAATTGATACCATCTCACACGTCATTAATTAGCAGAGGAGGAAAAAGAAATGGCAAGTGAGAGGGAGGAGGTCAATGAGAAAGAAATGCACTAATGGTGAAAACTAAAGCTTGGTGGAACAAAAGACACCAATGTAGGATCACATTATTAGGGATTTAATGGGCTCTCTAATGATTGAACCCTTGTGTGACTTTTGTTCTTCTTGAAATGAACAGTAGGGAGAATGGTTAAAGATGGAAAAACGGAAATGAACTGAAATTGACAAATTAAAAAACATCGGAGAGTGCAGCAACAGACAGATGATGATTACTGCTGCTTTTCTCTGGATTAAACAGCCATAATGTGCAAATATATGTATATTCTGTCTGTGGTAAAAACAAAGACACATCTTTGGTTGGTATGTCTGTAGTTAAATTATTTACAGATGTTTGTAAATAAAAAAATATGATGATGAACTGTGTTATTTTAAACCAGTTGAAACCTTTAAAATATTCCATTTGCCAAAAAGTGAATTGGCCTCCTACCTTGTGGCTGAGGGGATATTTTTGTGTCAAAATCACATTGGGTGTGACATACTGTAAATACTGTAGCCCTGTCAGCCTCTTTTCATGTTAATATACCTGCAAAGGGCTAGTGCAAATAGTAACACGCAGTATTATTTTTGCTTTAAAATCACCTAGTTTCATTTGAGGGGAATATATTTTATATTTTATAGCCATCTTAGTCCCTTTTACCTCTCAAAATACCTGTAAAGGGCTAGTGCAAATCGTAACATACAGTGTTTCCGTTGCCAAAAAGTGATTTGGGCTGTGACATTGTAGCTGAGGGGATAATTTTGGGTTTGGGTTTCTACCTTGTGGCTGAGGGGATATATTTGCATCAAAATCATCTAGTTTCATTTGGTGGGGAATATATTTCATAATAACAATAGCTGTATATGTTATATCCCTCTCAGCTCATTTTAACCACTGAAATATTTGATCTGTATCTTTTAGCATTTATGTTTATTGAGCTATATGTAGTGCAGTGCCACAGCACTGGCTGTGTTTTTTTTTTTTTTTTTTTTTTTTTTTTTTTTTTTTTTTTGTTATAGTTGATATGCAAATCCAGCAGAGTGAAGCTGCTCCACCAAACACATTTTATGCCATGGCAAAACCTACTCGAGTTAATTAAAATGTTTGCAATGTCATAAATACTCTATCTAATACTAATCCATTTGCAATAATTGACCTCATTAAAACCCATATATGTACAGTACATATATAATATATGAACATTTGCATCTCTCTCATACATCAACAGTCTGATGCTCTCTTATCCTTGAACCATATGTGTCACTACAGTCCACACTCTAAATCAACAGATGTTAGGTCTTTGCGTCAAGGTCACTGAAATGCCCTACACATTTACTATCCTGAGTGATCTCTCAAAGCTATATAAATCAAGAATCAAACCAAACAACATAAAACAAAATAAACAACATCTGCAGCTTTAACTTTATACAAATCCTCTCATTAATTTCTCTACAGCGGACAAATCTACATCGCTGGCTGTCCTGTCAAACATGCTCTTAACTATTACATGGGTCGGTGCTGAAAAATAATCCTAAATGTGCTGTGTTGTATGAGTTATGTAATTGTTAAGATTAAATTATGCATTCCATTGGCAGCGCAGGTCTATAAAAGACAGAGAGAAATTATATATATATATATGGGCACAGAGTAAAAGCCTTTGCTGTCAGATCAAATATGTGTGAGGTGATTTAGTGATGGTGTTGTCAACAGGCACTGCAGGGTACAAAGTATTTTAGGTTTCAGTATGTCATGTATTTTTGAGTACAACAGAATATGAGTGAGATATGAATGACCATTTGTTATTCCCTTCTTAGGATTTCCAGTCAAGGCAGTGCAAAAATGTAAAGCAATTTTTCCTGAGACAAGATACCAAAGACTATCTCTCCAACTTTATTAAGAAATCAATCTTTTCCACACATTGTTTAACCAAATTTGTGTGACAATTAGAATATGAACTTGATAGCAAAGTAAATTCTGTGTAATTTAGAAAATGGAGGCTAAATCTTCCCCTTCTGCATTTTTGCAAATGTATCCATGATGTCGCTGTATGACATATAGGCAATAATAAAAAGGACAAAATGCAGCTTTATGTGATGGGAGCTAAATGCAGGTGTGTGTCTTGACCCCAAAGAAGACTGGAACAATTAAATGTTTGATATACAGCTGCTCATATGCTGTATTATTAAAATACTCAAAATAAGTATTTTGTTATCCTATTCTAGTGTTCTCATCTGCCCATTCAGTGTTGTTCACTGCATCTCTGGTCTATAACAAGGTCATGGATTGACAGTAATTCATATCTACAACCATCTAATGAGGTAAAACCACATTTTCCAAGGTCATTAAATTCCCATGTCAGATGAGTCACACAGAATATTTCACAGCTAATTAATGGCATCGAAACAGCTCTGCAGATACAGATACATCATCCTCCCATTCCACAATTAGATGCAATTATACTGTGCGACACTTAAAACTTAATAATGACCTAAGAATAGCAATATTGACCTAGAGAACTCTTGTTTCACACTTAGAAGTTAGTTTAAGACTCTCTGTATCTTGTTCTTCATTGGGCTTCTTCCTTTACGGCCACCACAGTGAATCATCTGCCTCCATTTTGCCCTATTCCTTGTGTCCTCTGTTGCACCAAGTCCTCATGTCCTCCTTCACAACATCCATGAACCTTCTCTGTGGCATCTTCCTCTTTTCCTCCTGACCGGCAGCTCCATCTTCAACATCCATTGTCCAGTATAATTACTACCCCTCCTCTGCACATCAATATGCTCATTTCTAATCCCAACAAAAATCTCACCTCCTGCTCCACCTCCAGTCTTTTAGACAGTGCCACTTTCTCCAAACCATTCATCACAGCAGGTCTCACTACCATCTCATAGACCTTCCCTTTCACTTTTGCTGCTCTCCTTCTGTCACATGTCAGCCCTGACACTCATCTCCACCCACCTGTCTACCTGTCAGTCACTCACGGGTATTCTGGCTTGCTCCTACTAACCTTAATCCCTCTTTCCTTTAGTGCAGACCTCCATCTCTCCAGACTCTCTTCCACCTGTCCCCTACTCTCACTACAGGTTATATGTAAGACATGCAGAAAAAACTCTATAATACAAAATTATAGAAGGTATTTTGGGTTCCACTACATTCCTTTTACAAATTACAGTGACAGAAGGAGTGAAGATCAGGTGTAAAATGATTGTATCAGTCAAAATCATAGATTTCACAAAAACGGCTATTCCATAGTTCTTTCAGCTTCTCCCTCTCTAGGGGTCCCACAGCACATGATCTGCATATTTGATTTAACACCTACCTGAGATAAAGGTTTTCCTTGTGATGGAGGATCATCTTTACTGTTCTCCTCCCATTACTATAGTGGGCTATAACTCATCTTCAAGGTCTTTCTTTTGAAAAGGGAGGTTATTGTCGAGCTCATTCCCTCACAAATTGCTCATTAAAGCCTTTTGGTGTTTTTCACCTCTTTCAGCACATGGCAGTCAGTCTTTCTCCTTTATCTCAGTGGCCAGCCAAGCCATAATTCACATTACTTTCCCTTCAACCATTTACTTTGAGCTCTTGCATACTGCAGCTGTCTCATGGTTACCACATCACTGAGACCTTTTTCTCACTTATCACTAAGCTTTTTTTTGTTCTTGCGGAACTCAAGAGACTTCAGGAAACTATTGTTCACCTATGAATGGGATTCTGATTTGCTCCCAAGGCAAACATGTTTAAATTGTATGCATTTTTCCCCATTTACTAGTAATTAATAATGCCAACGTTGAGATTTCAGTCATTTCAGTGTAGTATGTTTGAAATACAGTATTATTATTATAGGTATACAGGTGATGGCCTATAATGGGAGCAGGCTGAGTATGGGTAAAATCTTTTGATTTCATTGTAAAGGTCAGTCTCTAAGACTGGGTGGTACAAGCTTGTTTATGCATCAGACAACCAACATCAAGGTCACTGATTAGTTTCTGATAAACCTTTTGTATCTGCAGCAGGCATTATTGACTGTCTTGGAGCTTGAATTTATCTGATGAGAGTCTTATTGTGTTGGGAAAACATTATACTGGAGGAGAGAGAGAGAGACAATAGTTGTGGCAGAGCAAGGTTGTTTGCCATCATTAATTAATGTTCTGCATCTTTCCATTCTGATCTTTGACAACAGTCATGTATACGTCAGCTGTAGAATAATAATTAAAAAAAAAAGCCTATTATTTTAAATTGCTCCTGCAGTTTTATTGCATGCTTCACAATTTTTATTTTTAAAAAACTGCCATGAAAGCAGGAATTTAGGTAACAAAATATGTTTTATACTTAGAGGAATTTCAGGTCTAGCCATGAAAATTTTCCCATTTTGACTGTGCTTTCATGGATGACTTTTAGGCTAAAAAACCAGCAGCCTCGTCGCTCGCAACACAATTAGTAAACATCCTAGGCTGGAGACTGCAGTGTTTTACTCAGTAACAATATGTACACTGATGAGGAACTAAAGCAACACTCCAGGCTTTGCTTTGCATTGGTCATTGCATTCCTGTTTGGCCTTATACAGTAGGCTACGCTTGATAAAAGGGATAGACCCTTTATCCTCCTTGAGAAACACGGGCCGCTGGAGCCAATCCCAGCTGACATAGAGTGAAAGGTGGGGTACAACCTAGACAGGTCACCAGTCCATCACAGGGCCAACACAAAGAGATGAACAACCATTCACTCTCACATTCGCACCAACAGTCGATTTAAAATTGTTTGTGCACTGTGGGAGGAAACCAGAGAACCTGGAGAAAACCCACGCACGGGAAGAACATGCAAACTTCATACAGAAAGGTT